>OX637868.1:11904064-12348781 GCA_951802705.1 Netelia virgata
TGCACAATCGGAAACTTGCAGCGCAACATGAATATGATGATTATAAGCCCGTAGTACCCTTAGGTTGACAAAATCGGTCGAAATTTCGTTTCGTCCAATAAGGCTTTGTAGCGATGTTGCACAATCGGACACTTGCAGCGCAACACGAATATGATGATTATAAGCCCGTAGTACCCTTAGGTTGACAAAATCGGTCGAATTTTTTTTTCGTTCAATAAGGCTTTGCAGCGATGTTGTGCAATCGGTCACTTGCAGCGCAACACGAATATGATGATTATAAACCCGTAGTACCCTTAGGTTGAGAAAATTGGTTACATTTTTTTTTCGTTCAATAACGCTTTGTAGCGATGTTGCACAATCGGACACTTGCAGCGCAATACGAATATGATGATTATAAGCCCGTAGTACCCTTAGGTTGACAAAATCGGTCGAATTTTTTTTTCGTTCAATAAGGCTTTGCAGCGATGTTGTGCAATCGGTCACTTGCAGCGCAACACGAATATGATGATTATAAGCCCGTAGTACCCTTAGGTTGACAAAATCGGTCGAAATTTTTTTTCGTCCAATAAGGCTTTGTAGCGATGTCTCGCAATCGGACACTTGCAGCGCAACACGAATATGATGATTATAAGCCCGTAGTACCCTTAGGTTGATAAAATTGGTTAAATTTTGTTTTCGTTCAATAACGCTTTGTAGCGATGTTGCACAATCGGACACTTGCAGCGCAGCACGAATATGATGATTATAAGCCCGTAGTACCCTTAGGTTGAAAAAATCGGTCGAATTTTTTTTTCGTTCAATAACGCTTTGTAGCGATGTTGCACAATCGGACACTTGCAGCGCAACACGAATATGATAATTATAAGCCCGTAGTACCCTTAGGTTGAAAAAAACGGTCGAATTTTTTTTTCGTTCAATAAGGCTTTGTAGCGATGTTGCACAATCAGACACTTGCAGCGCGACACGAATATGATGATTATAAGCCCGTAGTACCCTTAGGTTGAAAAAATTGGTCGAATTTTGTTTTCGTTTAATAACGTTTTGTAGCGATGTTGCACAATCGGACACTTGCAGCGCAACACGAACATGATGATTATAAGCCCGTAGTACCCTTAGGTTGACAAAATCGGTCGAAATTTTTTTTCGTCCAATAAGGCTTTGTAGCGATGGCTCGCAATCGCAAATTTCCCGCGGAACACGAATATTATGATTATAAGCCCGTAGTACCCTTAGGTTGAGAAAATTGGTTAAATTTTTTTTTCGTTCAATAACGCTTTGTAGCGATGTTGCACAATCGGACACTTGCAGCGCAACACGAATATGATGATTATAAGCCCGTAGTACCCTTAGGTTGACCAAATCGGTCGAAATTTTTTTTCGTCCAATAAGGCTTTGTAGCGATGTCTCGCAATCGGACACTTGCAGCGCAACACGAATATGATGATTATAAGCCCGTAGTACCCTTAGGTTGATAAAATTGGTTAAATTTGTTTTTCGTTCAATAACGCTTTGTAGCGATGTTGCACAATCGGACACTTGCAGCGCAACAGGAATATGATGATTATAAGCCCGTAGTACCCTTAGGTTGAGAAAATTGGTTAAATTTTGTTGAGTTCAATAACGCTTTGTAGCGATGTTGCACAATCGGACACTTGCAGCGCAACACGAATATGATGATTATAAGCCCGTAGTACCCTTAGGTTGACAAAATCGGTCGAAATTTTGTTTCGTCCAATAAGGCTTTGTAGCGATGTCTCGCAATCGGACGCTTGCAGCGCAACACGAATATGATGATTATAAGCCCGTAGTACCCTTAGGTTGATAAAATTGGTTAAATTTTTTTTTCGTTCAATAACGCTTTGTAGCGATGTTGCACAATCGGACACTTGCAGCGCAACACGAATATGATAATTATAAGCCCGTCGTACCCTTAGGTTGAAAAAATCGGTCGAATTTTTTTTTCGTTCAATAAGGCTTTGTAGCGATGTTGCACAATCAGACACTTGCAGCGCGACACGAATATGATGATTATAAGCCCGTAGTACCCTTAGGTTGAAAAAATTGGTCGAATTTTGTTTTCGTTTAATAACGTTTTGTAGCGATGTTGCACAATCGGACACTTGCAGCGCAACACGAACATGATGATTATAAGCCCGTAGTACCCTTAGGTTGACAAAATCGGTCGAATTTTTTTTTCGTTCAATAAGGCTTTGCAGCGATGTTGTGCAATCGGTCACTTGCAGCGCAACACGAATATGATGATTATAAACCCGTAGTACCCTTAGGTTGAGAAAATTGGTTACATTTTTTTTTCGTTCAATAACGCTTTGTAGCGATGTTGCACAATCGGACACTTGCAGCGCAATACGAATATGATGATTATAAGCCCGTAGTACCCTTAGGTTGACAAAATCGGTCGAATTTTTTTTTCGTTCAATAAGGCTTTGCAGCGATGTTGTGCAATCGGTCACTTGCAGCGCAACACGAATATGATGATTATAAGCCCGTAGTACCCTTAGGTTGACAAAATCGGTCGAAATTTTTTTTCGTCCAATAAGGCTTTGTAGCGATGTCTCGCAATCGGACACTTGCAGCGCAACACGAATATGATGATTATAAGCCCGTAGTACCCTTAGGTTGATAAAATTGGTTAAATTTTGTTTTCGTTCAATAACGCTTTGTAGCGATGTTGCACAATCGGACACTTGCAGCGCAACACGAATATGATGATTATAAGCCCGTAGTACCCTTAGGTTGAAAAAATCGGTCGAATTTTTGTTTCGTTTAATAACGCTTTGTAGCGATGTTGCACAATCGGACACTTGCAGCGCAACACGAATATGATGATTATAAGCCCGTAGTACCCTTAGGTTGACAAAATCGGTCGAAATTTTGTTTCGTCCAATAAGGCTTTGTAGCGATGGCTCGCAATCGGAAATTTCCCGCGGAACACGAATATTATGATTATAAGCCCGTAGTACCCTTAGGTTGACAAAATCGGTCGAATTTTTTTTTCGTTCAATAAGGCTTTGCAGCGATGTTGTGCAATCGGTCACTTGCAGCGCAACACGAATATGATGATTATAAGCCCGTAGTACCCTTAGGTTGACAAAATCGGTCGAAATTTTGTTTCGTCCAATAAGGCTTTGTAGCGATGTCTCGCAATCGGACACTTGCAGCGCAACACGAATATGATGATTATAAGCCCGTAGTACCCTTAGGTTGATAAAATTGGTTAAATTTTTTTTTCGTTCAATAACGCTTTGTAGCGATGTTGCACAATCGGACACTTGCAGCGCAACACGAATATGATGATTATAAGCCCGTAGTACCCTTAGGTTGAAAAAATCGGTCGAATTTTTTTTTCGTTCAATAACGCTTTGTAGCGATGTTGCACAATCGGACACTTGCAGCGCAACACGAACATGATGATTATAAGCCCGTAGTACCCTTAGGTTGACAAAATCGGTCGAAATTTTTTTTCGTCCAATAAGGCTTTGTAGCGATGGCTCGCAATCGCAAATTTCCCGCGGAACACGAATATTATGATTATAAGCCCGTAGTACCCTTAGGTTGATAAAATTGGTTAAATTTTGTTTTCGTTCAATAACGCTTTGTAGCGATGTTGCACAATCGGACACTTGCAGCGCAACACGAATATGATGATTATAAGCCCGTAGTACCCTTAGGTTGAAAAAATCGGTCGAATTTTTGTTTCGTTTAATAACGCTTTGTAGCGATGTTGCACAATCGGACACTTGCAGCGCAACACGAATATGATGATTATAAGCCCGTAGTACCCTTAGGTTGACAAAATCGGTCGAAATTTTGTTTCGTCCAATAAGGCTTTGTAGCGATGGCTCGCAATCGGAAATTTCCCGCGGAACACGAATATTATGATTATAAGCCCGTAGTACCCTTAGGTTGAGAAAATTGGTTACATTTTTTTTTCGTTAAATAAGGCTTTGTAGCGATGTTGCATAATCGGACACTTGCAGCGCAACAGGAATATGATGATTATAAGCCCGTAGTACCCTTAGGTTGAGAAAATTGGTTAAATTTTGTTGAGTTCAATAACGCTTTGTAGCGATGTTGCACAATCGGACACTTGCAGCGCAACACGAATATGATGATTATAAGCCCGTAGTACCCTTAGGTTGATAAAATTGGTTAAATTTGTTTTTCGTTCAATAACGCTTTGTAGTGATGTTGCACAATCGGACACTTGAAGCGCAACACGAATATGATGATTATAAGCCCGTAGTACCCTTAGGTTGAAAAAATTGGTCGAATTTTGTTTTCGTTTAATAACGTTTTGTAGCGATGTTGCACAATCGGACACTTGCAGCGCAACACGAACATGATGATTATAAGCCCGTAGTACCCTTAGGTTGACAAAATCGGTCGAAATTTTTTTTCGTCCAATAAGGCTTTGTAGCGATGGCTCGCAATCGGAAATTTCCCGCGGAACACGAATATTATGATTATAAGCCCGTAGTACCCTTAGGTTGATAAAATTGGTTAAATTTTTTTTTCGTTCAATAACGCTTTGTAGCGATGTTGCACAATCGGACACTTGCAGCGCAACACGAATATGATGATTATAAGCCCGTAGTACCCTTAGGTTGACAAAATCGGTCGAAATTTTGTTTCGTCCAATAAGGCTTTGTAGCGATGGCTCGCAATCGGAAATTTCCCGCGGAACACGAATATTATGATTATAAGCCCGTAGTACCCTTAGGTTGAGAAAATTGGTTACATTTTGTTTTCGTTAAATAAGGCTTTGTAGCGATGTTGCATAATCGGACACTTGCAGCGCAACAGGAATATGATGATTATAAGCCCGTAGTACCCTTAGGTTGAGAAAATTGGTTAAATTTTGTTGAGTTCAATAACGCTTTGTAGCGATGTTGCACAATCGGACACTTGCAGCGCAACACGAATATGATGATTATAAGCCCGTAGTACCCTTAGGTTGATAAAATTGGTTAAATTTGTTTTTCGTTCAATAACGCTTTGTAGCGATGTTGCACAATCGGACACTTGAAGCGCAACACGAATATGATGATTATAAGCCCGTAGTACCCTTAGGTTGAAAAAATTGGTCGAATTTTGTTTTCGTTTAATAACGTTTTGTAGCGATGTTGCACAATCGGACACTTGCAGCGCAACACGAACATGATGATTATAAGCCCGTAGTACCCTTAGGTTGACAAAATCGGTCGAAATTTTTTTTCGTCCAATAAGGCTTTGTAGCGATGGCTCGCAATCGGAAATTTCCCGCGGAACACGAATATTATGATTATAAGCCCGTAGTACCCTTAGGTTGATAAAATTGGTTAAATTTTTTTTTCGTTCAATAACGCTTTGTAGCGATGTTGCACAATCGGACACTTGCAGCGCAACACGAATATGATGATTATAAGTTCGTAGTACCCTTAGGTTGAAAAAATCGGTCGAATTTTTTTTTCGTTCAATAACGCTTTGTAGCGATGTTGCACAATCGGACACTTGCAGTGCAACACGAATATGATAATTATAAGCCCGTAGTACCCTTAGGTTGAAAAAATCGGTCGAATTTTTTTTTCGTTCAATAAGGCTTTGTAGCGATGTTGCACAATCGGAAACTTGCAGCGCAACATGAATATGATGATTATAAGCCCGTAGTACCCTTAGGTTGACAAAATCGGTCAAAATTTCTTTTCGTCCAATAAGGCTTTGTAGCGATGTTGCACAATCGGACACTTGCAGCGCAACACGAATATGATGATTATAAGCCCGTAGTACCCTTAGGTTGACAAAATCGGTCGAAATTTTGTTTCGTCCAATAAGGCTTTGTAGCGATGGCTCGCAATCGGAAATTTCCCGCGGAACACGAATATTATGATTATAAGCCCGTAGTACCCTTAGGTTGAGAAAATTGGTTACATTTTTTTTTCGTTAAATAAGGCTTTGTAGCGATGTTGCATAATCGGACACTTGCAGCGCAACAGGAATATGATGATTATAAGCCCGTAGTACCCTTAGGTTGAGAAAATTGGTTAAATTTTGTTGAGTTCAATAACGCTTTGTAGCGATGTTGCACAATCGGACACTTGCAGCGCAACACGAATATGATGATTATAAGCCCGTAGTACCCTTAGGTTGATAAAATTGGTTAAATTTGTTTTTCGTTCAATAACGCTTTGTAGCGATGTTGCACAATCGGACACTTGAAGCGCAACACGAATATGATGATTATAAGCCCGTAGTACCCTTAGGTTGAAAAAATTGGTCGAATTTTGTTTTCGTTTAATAACGTTTTGTAGCGATGTTGCACAATCGGACACTTGCAGCGCAACACGAACATGATGATTATAAGCCCGTAGTACCCTTAGGTTGACAAAATCGGTCGAAATTTTTTTTCGTCCAATAAGGCTTTGTAGCGATGGCTCGCAATCGGAAATTTCCCGCGGAACACGAATATTATGATTATAAGCCCGTAGTACCCTTAGGTTGATAAAATTGGTTAAATTTTGTTTTCGTTCAATAACGCTTTGTAGCGATGTTGCACAATCGGACACTTGCAGCGCAACACGAATATGATGATTATAAGCCCGTAGTACCCTTAGGTTGAAAAAATCGGTCGAATTTTTTTTTCGTTCAATAACGCTTTGTAGCGATGTTGCACAATCGGACACTTGCAGTGCAACACGAATATGATAATTATAAGCCCGTAGTACCCTTAGGTTGACAAAATCGGTCGAAATTTTGTTTCGTCCAATAAGGCTTTGTAGCGATGGCTCGCAATCGGAAATTTCCCGCGGAACACGAATATTATGATTATAAGCCCGTAGTACCCTTAGGTTGAGAAAATTGGTTACATTTTTTTTTCGTTAAATAAGGCTTTGTAGCGATGTTGCATAATCGGACACTTGCAGCGCAACAGGAATATGATGATTATAAGCCCGTAGTACCCTTAGGTTGAGAAAATTGGTTAAATTTTGTTGAGTTCAATAACGCTTTGTAGCGATGTTGCACAATCGGACACTTGCAGCGCAACACGAATATGATGATTATAAGCCCGTAGTACCCTTAGGTTGATAAAATTGGTTAAATTTGTTTTTCGTTCAATAACGCTTTGTAGCGATGTTGCACAATCGGACACTTGAAGCGCAACACGAATATGATGATTATAAGCCCGTAGTACCCTTAGGTTGAAAAAATTGGTCGAATTTTGTTTTCGTTTAATAACGTTTTGTAGCGATGTTGCACAATCGGACACTTGCAGCGCAACACGAACATGATGATTATAAGCCCGTAGTACCCTTAGGTTGACAAAATCGGTCGAAATTTTTTTTCGTCCAATAAGGCTTTGTAGCGATGGCTCGCAATCGGAAATTTCCCGCGGAACACGAATATTATGATTATAAGCCCGTAGTACCCTTAGGTTGATAAAATTGGTTAAATTTTGTTTTCGTTCAATAACGCTTTGTAGCGATGTTGCACAATCGGACACTTGCAGCGCAACACGAATATGATGATTATAAGCCCGTAGTACCCTTAGGTTGAAAAAATCGGTCGAATTTTTTTTTCGTTCAATAACGCTTTGTAGCGATGTTGCACAATCGGACACTTGCAGTGCAACACGAATATGATAATTATAAGCCCGTAGTACCCTTAGGTTGAAAAAATCGGTCGAATTTTTTTTTCGTTCAATAAGGCTTTGTAGCGATGTTGCACAATCGGAAACTTGCAGCGCAACATGAATATGATGATTATAAGCCCGTAGTACCCTTAGGTTGACAAAATCGGTCGAAATTTCTTTTCGTCCAATAAGGCTTTGTAGCGATGTTGCACAATCGGACACTTGCAGCGCAACACGAATATGATGATTATAAGGCCGTAGTACCCTTAGGTTGAGAAAATTGGTCTAAATTTTGTTTTCGTCCAATAACGCTTTACAGCGATGTTGCACAATCGGACACTTCCAGCACAACACGACTATGATGATTATAAGCCCGTAGTACCCTTAGGTTGAGAAAATTGGTTAAATTTTGTTTTCGTTCAATAAGGCTTTGTAGCGATGTTGCACAATCGGACACTTGCAGCGCAACGCGAGTATGATGATTATAAGCCCGTAGTACCCTTAGGTTGACAAAATCGGTCGAATTTTTTTTTCGTTCAATAAGGCTTTGCAGCGATGTTGTGCAATCGGTCACTTGCAGCGCAACACGAATATGATGATTATAAACCCGTAGTACCCTTAGGTTGAGAAAATTGGTCTAAATTTTGTTTTCGTCCAATAACGCTTTACAGCGATGTTGCACAATCGGACACTTCCAGCACAACACGAATATGATGATTATAAGCCCGTAGTACCCTTAGGTTGAGAAAATTGGTTAAATTTTGTTTTCGTTCAATAACGCTTTGTAGCGATGTTGCACAATCGGACACTTGCAGCGCAACACGAATATGATGATTATAAGCCCGTAGTACCCTTAGGTTGACCAAATCGGTCGAAATTTTTTTTCGTCCAATAAGGCTTTGTAGCGATGTCTCGCAATCGGACACTTGCAGCGCAACACGAATATGATGATTATAAGCCCGTAGTACCCTTAGGTTGATAAAATTGGTTAAATTTGTTTTTCGTTCAATAACTCTTTGTAGCGATGTTGCACAATCGGACACTTGCAGCGCAACACGAATATGATGATTATAAGCCCGTAGTACCCTTAGGTTGATAAAATTGGTTAAATTTGTTTTTCGTTCAATAACGCTTTGTAGCGATGTTGCACAATCGGACACTTGAAGCGCAACACGAATATGATGATTATAAGCCCGTAGTACCCTTAGGTTGAAAAAATTGGTCGAATTTTGTTTTCGTTTAATAACGTTTTGTAGCGATGTTGCACAATCGGACACTTGCAGCGCAACACGAACATGATGATTATAAGCCCGTAGTACCCTTAGGTTGACAAAATCGGTCGAAATTTTTTTTCGTCCAATAAGGCTTTGTAGCGATGGCTCGCAATCGGAAATTTCCCGCGGAACACGAATATTATGATTATAAGCCCGTAGTACCCTTAGGTTGATAAAATTGGTTAAATTTTGTTTTCGTTCAATAACGCTTTGTAGCGATGTTGCACAATCGGACACTTGCAGCGCAACACGAATATGATGATTATAAGCCCGTAGTACCCTTAGGTTGAAAAAATCGGTCGAATTTTTTTTTCGTTCAATAACGCTTTGTAGCGATGTTGCACAATCGGACACTTGCAGTGCAACACGAATATGATAATTATAAGCCCGTAGTACCCTTAGGTTGAAAAAATCGGTCGAATTTTTTTTTCGTTCAATAAGGCTTTGTAGCGATGTTGCACAATCGGAAACTTGCAGCGCAACATGAATATGATGATTATAAGCCCGTAGTACCCTTAGGTTGACAAAATCGGTCGAAATTTCTTTTCGTCCAATAAGGCTTTGTAGCGATGTTGCACAATCGGACACTTGCAGCGCAACACGAATATGATGATTATAAGGCCGTAGTACCCTTAGGTTGAGAAAATTGGTCTAAATTTTGTTTTCGTCCAATAACGCTTTACAGCGATGTTGCACAATCGGACACTTCCAGCACAACACGACTATGATGATTATAAGCCCGTAGTACCCTTAGGTTGAGAAAATTGGTTAAATTTTGTTTTCGTTCAATAAGGCTTTGTAGCGATGTTGCACAATCGGACACTTGCAGCGCAACGCGAGTATGATGATTATAAGCCCGTAGTACCCTTAGGTTGACAAAATCGGTCGAATTTTTTTTTCGTTCAATAAGGCTTTGCAGCGATGTTGTGCAATCGGTCACTTGCAGCGCAACACGAATATGATGATTATAAACCCGTAGTACCCTTAGGTTGAGAAAATTGGTCTAAATTTTGTTTTCGTCCAATAACGCTTTACAGCGATGTTGCACAATCGGACACTTCCAGCACAACACGAATATGATGATTATAAGCCCGTAGTACCCTTAGGTTGAGAAAATTGGTTAAATTTTGTTTTCGTTCAATAACGCTTTGTAGCGATGTTGCACAATCGGACACTTGCAGCGCAACACGAATATGATGATTATAAGCCCGTAGTACCCTTAGGTTGACCAAATCGGTCGAAATTTTTTTTCGTCCAATAAGGCTTTGTAGCGATGTCTCGCAATCGGACACTTGCAGCGCAACACGAATATGATGATTATAAGCCCGTAGTACCCTTAGGTTGATAAAATTGGTTAAATTTGTTTTTCGTTCAATAACTCTTTGTAGCGATGTTGCACAATCGGACACTTGCAGCGCAACACGAATATGATGATTATAAGCCCGTAGTACCCTTAAGTTGAAAAAATTGGTCGAATTTTGTTTTCGTTTAATAACGTTTTGTAGCGATGTTGCACAATCGGACACTTGCAGCGCAACACGAACATGATGATTATAAGCCCGTAGTACCCTTAGGTTGACAAAATCGGTCGAAATTTTTGTTCGTCCAATAAGGCTTTGTAGCGATGGCTCGCAATCGGAAATTTCCCGCGGAACACGAATATTATGATTATAAGCCCGTAGTACCCTTAGGTTGATAAAATTGGTTAAATTTTTTTTTCGTTCAATAACGCTTTGTAGCGATGTTGCACAATCGGACACTTGCAGCGCAACACGAATATGATGATTATAAGCCCGTAGTACCCTTAGGTTGAGAAAATTGGTCTAAATTTTGTTTTCGTCCAATAACGCTTTACAGCGATGTTGCACAATCGGACACTTGCAGCGCAACACGAATATGATGATTATAAGCCCGTAGTACCCTTAGGTTGAAAAAATCGGTCGAATTTTTTTTTCGTTCAATAACGCTTTGTAGCGATGTTGCACAATCGGACACTTGCAGCGCAACGCGAGTATGATGATTATAAGCCCGTAGTACCCTTAGGTTGACAAAATCGGTCGAATTTTTTTTTCGTTCAATAAGGCTTTGCAGCGATGTTGCACAATCGGACACTTCCAGCACAACACGAATATGATGATTATAAGCCCGTAGTACCCTTAGGTTGAGAAAATTGGTTAAATTTTGTTTTCGGTCAATAACGCTTTGTAGCGATGTTGCACAATCGGACACTTGCAGCGCAACACGAATATGATGATTATAAGCCCGTAGTACCCTTAGGTTGACCAAATCGGTCGAAATTTTTTTTCGTCCAATAAGGCTTTGTAGCGATGTCTCGCAATCGGACACTTGCAGCGCAACACGAATATGATGATTATAAGCCCGTAGTACCCTTAGGTTGATAAAATTGGTTAAATTTTTTTTTCGTTCAATAACGCTTTGTAGCGATGTTGCACAATCGGACACTTGCAGCGCAACACGAATATGATGATTATAAGCCCGTAGTACCCTTAGGTTGAAAAAATCGGTCGAATTTTTTTTTCGTTCAATAACGCTTTGTAGCGATGTTGCACAATCGGACACTTGCAGCGCAACACGAATATGATGATTATAAGCCCGTAGTACCCTTAGGTTGACCAAATCGGTCGAAATTTTTTTTCGTCCAATAAGGCTTTGTAGCGATGTCTCGCAATCGGACACTTGCAGCGCAACACGAATATGATGATTATAAGCCCGTAGTACCCTTAGGTTGATAAAATTGGTTAAATTTGTTTTTCGTTCAATAACGCTTTGTAGCGATGTTGCACAATCGGACACTTGCAGCGCAACACGAATATGATGATTATAAGCCCGTAGTACCCTTAGGTTGAAAAAATTGGTCGAATTTTGCTTTCGTTTAATAACGTTTTGTAGCGATGTTGCACAATCGGACACTTGCAGCGCAACACGAACATGATGATTATAAGCCCGTAGTACCCTTAGGTTGACAAAATCGGTCGAAATTTTTGTTCGTCCAATAAGGCTTTGTAGCGATGGCTCGCAATCGGAAATTTCCCGCGGAACGGGAATATTATGATTATAAGCCCGTAGTACCCTTAGGTTGATAAAATTGGTTAAATTTTTTTTTCGTTCAATAACGCTTTGTAGCGATGTTGCACAATCGGACACTTGCAGCGCAACACGAATATGATGATTATAAGCCCGTAGTACCCTTAGGTTGAAAAAATCGGTCGAATTTTTTTTTCGTTCAATAACGCTTTGTAGCGATGTTGCACAATCGGACACTTGCAGTGCAACACGAATATGATAATTATAAGCCCGTAGTACCCTTAGGTTGAAAAAATCGGTCGAATTTTTTTTTCGTTCAATAAGGCTTTGTAGCGATGTTGCACAATCGGAAACTTGCAGCGCAACATGAATATGATGATTATAAGCCCGTAGTACCCTTAGGTTGACAAAATCGGTCGAAATTTCTTTTCGTCCAATAAGGCTTTGTAGCGATGTTGCACAATCGGACACTTGCAGCGCAACACGAATATGATGATTATAAGCCCGTAGTACCCTTAGGTTGAGAAAATTGGTCTAAATTTTGTTTTCGTCCAATAACGCTTTACAGCGATGTTGCACAATCGGACACTTGCAGCGCAACACGAATATGATGATTATAAGCCCGTAGTACCCTTAGGTTGAAAAAATCGGTCGAATTTTTTTTTCGTTCAATAACGCTTTGTAGCGATGTTGCACAATCGGACACTTGCAGCGCAACGCGAGTATGATGATTATAAGCCCGTAGTACCCTTAGGTTGACAAAATCGGTCGAATTTTTTTTTCGTTCAATAAGGCTTTGCAGCGATGTTGTGCAATCGGTCACTTGCAGCGCAACACGAATATGATGATTATAAACCCGTAGTACCCTTAGGTTGAGAAAATTGGTCTAAATTTTGTTTTCGTCCAATAACGCTTTACAGCGATGTTGCACAATCGGACACTTCCAGCACAACACGAATATGATGATTATAAGCCCGTAGTACCCTTAGGTTGAGAAAATTGGTTAAATTTTGTTTTCGTTCAATAACGCTTTGTAGCGATGTTGCACAATCGGACACTTGCAGCGCAACACGAATATGATGATTATAAGCCCGTAGTACCCTTAGGTTGAAAAAATCGGTCGAATTTTTTTTTCGTTCAATAAGGCTTTGTAGCGATGTTGCACAATCGGAAACTTGCAGCGCAACATGAATATGATGATTATAAGCCCGTAGTACCCTTAGGTTGACAAAATCGGTCGAAATTTCTTTTCGTCCAATAAGGCTTTGTAGCGATGTTGCACAATCGGACACTTGCAGCGCAACACGAATATGATGATTATAAGCCCGTAGTACCCTTAGGTTGAGAAAATTGGTCTAAATTTTGTTTTCGTCCAATAACGCTTTACAGCGATGTTGCACAATCGGACACTTGCAGCGCAACACGAATATGATGATTATAAGCCCGTAGTACCCTTAGGTTGAAAAAATCGGTCGAATTTTTTTTTCGTTCAATAACGCTTTGTAGCGATGTTGCACAATCGGACACTTGCAGCGCAACGCGAGTATGATGATTATAAGCCCGTAGTACCCTTAGGTTGACAAAATCGGTCGAATTTTTTTTTCGTTCAATAAGGCTTTGCAGCGATGTTGTGCAATCGGTCACTTGCAGCGCAACACGAATATGATGATTATAAACCCGTAGTACCCTTAGGTTGAGAAAATTGGTCTAAATTTTGTTTTCGTCCAATAACGCTTTACAGCGATGTTGCACAATCGGACACTTCCAGCACAACACGAATATGATGATTATAAGCCCGTAGTACCCTTAGGTTGAGAAAATTGGTTAAATTTTGTTTTCGTTCAATAACGCTTTGTAGCGATGTTGCACAATCGGACACTTGCAGCGCAACACGAATATGATGATTATAAGCCCGTAGTACCCTTAGGTTGACCAAATCGGTCGAAATTTTTTTTCGTCCAATAAGGCTTTGTAGCGATGTCTCGCAATCGGACACTTGCAGCGCAACACGAATATGATGATTATAAGCCCGTAGTACCCTTAGGTTGATAAAATTGGTTAAATTTTTTTTTCGTTCAATAACGCTTTGTAGCGATGTTGCACAATCGGACACTTGCAGCGCAACACGAATATGATGATTATAAGCCCGTAGTACCCTTAGGTTGAAAAAATCGGTCGAATTTTTTTTTCGTTCAATAACGCTTTGTAGCGATGTTGCACAATCGGACACTTGCAGCGCAACACGAATATGATGATTATAAGCCCGTAGTACCCTTAGGTTGACCAAATCGGTCGAAATTTTTTTTCGTCCAATAAGGCTTTGTAGCGATGTCTCGCAATCGGACACTTGCAGCGCAACACGAATATGATGATTATAAGCCCGTAGTACCCTTAGGTTGATAAAATTGGTTAAATTTGTTTTTCGTTCAATAACGCTTTGTAGCGATGTTGCACAATCGGACACTTGCAGCGCAACACGAATATGATGATTATAAGCCCGTAGTACCCTTAGGTTGAAAAAATTGGTCGAATTTTGTTTTCGTTTAATAACGTTTTGTAGCGATGTTGCACAATCGGACACTTGCAGCGCAACACGAATATGATGATTATAAGCCCGTAGTACCCTTAGGTTGACCAAATCGGTCGAAATTTTTTTTCGTCCAATAAGGCTTTGTAGCGATGTCTCGCAATCGGACACTTGCAGCGCAACACGAATATGATGATTATAAGCCCGTAGTACCCTTAGGTTGATAAAATTGGTTAAATTTTTTTTTCGTTCAATAACGCTTTGTAGCGATGTTGCACAATCGGACACTTGCAGCGCAACACGAATATGATGATTATAAGCCCGTAGTACCCTTAGGTTGAAAAAATCGGTCGAATTTTTTTTTCGTTCAATAACGCTTTGTAGCGATGTTGCACAATCGGACACTTGCAGCGCAACACGAATATGATGATTATAAGCCCGTAGTACCCTTAGGTTGACCAAATCGGTCGAAATTTTTTTTCGTCCAATAAGGCTTTGTAGCGATGTCTCGCAATCGGACACTTGCAGCGCAACACGAATATGATGATTATAAGCCCGTAGTACCCTTAGGTTGATAAAATTGGTTAAATTTGTTTTTCGTTCAATAACGCTTTGTAGCGATGTTGCACAATCGGACACTTGCAGCGCAACACGAATATGATGATTATAAGCCCGTAGTACCCTTAGGTTGAAAAAATTGGTCGAATTTTGTTTTCGTTTAATAACGTTTTGTAGCGATGTTGCACAATCGGACACTTGCAGCGCAACACGAACATGATGATTATAAGCCCGTAGTACCCTTAGGTTGACAAAATCGGTCGAAATTTTTGTTCGTCCAATAAGGCTTTGTAGCGATGGCTCGCAATCGGAAATTTCCCGCGGAACGGGAATATTATGATTATAAGCCCGTAGTACCCTTAGGTTGATAAAATTGGTTAAATTTTTTTTTCATTCAATAACGCTTTGTAGCGATGTTGCACAATCGGACACTTGCAGCGCAACACGAATATGATGATTATAAGCCCGTAGTACCCTTAGGTTGAAAAAATCGGTCGAATTTTTTTTTCGTTCAATAACGCTTTGTAGCGATGTTGCACAATCGGACACTTGCAGTGCAACACGAATATGATAATTATAAGCCCGTAGTACCCTTAGGTTGAAAAAATCGGTCGAATTTTTTTTTCGTTCAATAAGGCTTTGTAGCGATGTTGCACATTCGGAAACTTGCAGCGCAACATGAATATGATGATTATAAGCCCGTAGTACCCTTAGGTTGACAAAATCGGTCGAAATTTCTTTTCGTCCAATAAGGCTTTGTAGCGATGTTGCACAATCGGACACTTGCAGCGCAACACGAATATGATGATTATAAGCCCGTAGTACCCTTAGGTTGAGAAAATTGGTCTAAATTTTGTTTTCATCCAATAACGCTTTACAGCGATGTTGCACAATCGGACACTTGCAGCGCAACACGAATATGATGATTATAAGCCCGTAGTACCCTTAGGTTGAAAAAATCGGTCGAATTTTTTTTTCGTTCAATAACGCTTTGTAGCGATGTTGCACAATCGGACACTTGCAGCGCAACGCGAGTATGATGATTATAAGCCCGTAGTACCCTTAGGTTGACAAAATCGGTCGAATTTTTTTTTCGTTCAATAAGGCTTTGCAGCGATGTTGTGCAATCGGTCACTTGCAGCGCAACACGAATATGATGATTATAAACCCGTAGTACCCTTAGGTTGAGAAAATTGGTCTAAATTTTGTTTTCGTTCAATAACGCTTTGTAGCGATGTTGCACAATCGGACACTTGCAGCGCAACGCGAGTATGATGATTATAAGCCCGTAGTACCCTTAGGTTGACAAAATCGGTCGAATTTTTTTTTCGTTCAATAAGGCTTTGCAGCGATGTTGTGCAATCGGTCACTTGCAGCGCAACACGAATATGATGATTATAAACCCGTAGTACCCTTAGGTTGAGAAAATTGGTCTAAATTTTGTTTTCGTCCAATAACGCTTTACAGCGATGTTGCACAATCGGACACTTCCAGCACAACACGAATATGATGATTATAAGCCCGTAGTACCCTTAGGTTGAGAAAATTGGTTAAATTTTGTTTTCGTTCAATAACGCTTTGTAGCGATGTTGCACAATCGGACACTTGCAGCGCAACACGAATATGATGATTATAAGCCCGTAGTACCCTTGGGTTGACCAAATCGGTCGAAATTTTTTTTCGTCCAATAAGGCTTTGTAGCGATGTCTCGCAATCGGACACTTGCAGCGCAACACGAATATGATGATTATAAGCCCGTAGTACCCTTAGGTTGATAAAATTGGTTAAATTTGTTTTTCGTTCAATAACGCTTTGTAGCGATGTTGCACAATCGGACACTTGCAGCGCAACACGAATATGATGATTATAAGCCCGTAGTACCCTTAGGTTGAAAAAATTGGTCGAATTTTGTTTTCGTTTAATAACGTTTTGTAGCGATGTTGCACAATCGGACACTTGCAGCGCAACACGAACATGATGATTATAAGCCCGTAGTACCCTTAGGTTGACAAAATCGGTCGAAATTTTTGTTCGTCCAATAAGGCTTTGTAGCGATGGCTCGCAATCGGAAATTTCCCGCGGAACACGAATATTATGATTATAAGCCCGTAGTACCCTTAGGTTGATAAAATTGGTTAAATTTTTTTTTCGTTCAATAACGCTTTGTAGCGATGTTGCACAATCGGACACTTGCAGCGCAACACGAATATGATGATTATAAGCCCGTAGTACCCTTAGGTTGAAAAAATCGGTCGAATTTTTTTTTCGTTCAATAACGCTTTGTAGCGATGTTGCACAATCGGACACTTGCAGTGCAACACGAATATGATAATTATAAGCCCGTAGTACCCTTAGGTTGAAAAAATTGGTCGAATTTTGTTTTCGTTTAATAACGTTTTGTAGCGATGTTGCACAATCGGACACTTGCAGCGCAACACGAATATGATGATTATAAGCCCGTAGTACCCTTAGGTTGAGAAAATTGGTCTAAATTTTGTTTTCGTCCAATAACGCTTTACAGCGATGTTGCACAATCGGACACTTCCAGCACAACACGACTATGATGATTATAAGCCCGTAGTACCCTTAGGTTGAGAAAATTGGTTAAATTTTGTTTTCGTTCAATAAGGCTTTGTAGCGATGTTGCACAATCGGACACTTGCAGCGCAACGCGAGTATGATGATTATAAGCCCGTAGTACCCTTAGGTTGACAAAATCGGTCGAATTTTTTTTTCGTTCAATAAGGCTTTGCAGCGATGTTGCACAATCGGACACTTGCAGCGCAACACGAATATGATAATTATAAGCCCGTAGTACCCTTAGGTTGAAAAAATCGGTCGAATTTTTTTTTCGTTCAATAAGGCTTTGTAGCGATGTTGCACAATCGGAAACTTGCAGCGCAACATGAATATGATGATTATAAGCCCGTAGTACCCTTAGGTTGAGAAAATTGGTCTAAATTTTGTTTTCGTCCAATAACGCTTTACAGCGATGTTGCACAATCGGACACTTCCAGCACAACACGAATATGATGATTATAAGCCCGTAGTACCCTTAGGTTGAGAAAATTAGTTAAATTTTTTTTTCGTTCAATAACGCTTTGTAGCGATGTTGCACAATCGGACACTTGCAGCGCAACACGAATATGATGATTATAAGCCCGTAGTACCCTTAGGTTGACCAAATCGGTCGAAATTTTTGTTCGTCCAATAAGGCTTTGTAGCGATGTCTCGCAATCGGACACTTGTAGCGCAACACGAATATGATGATTATAAGCCCGTAGTACCCTTAGGTTGATAAAATTGGTTAAATTTTGTTTTCGTTCAATAACGCTTTGTAGCGATGTTGCACAATCGGACACTTGCAGCGCAACACGAATATGATGATTATAAGCCCCTAGTACCCTTAGGTTGAAAAAATCGGTCGAATTTTTTTTTCGTTCAATAAGGCTTTGTAGCGATGTTGCACAATCGGACACTTGCAGCGCAAAACGAATATGATGATTATAAGCCCGTAGTACCCTTAGGTTGACCAAATCGGTCGAAATTTTTTTTCGTCCAATAAGGCTTTGTAGCGATGTCTCGCAATCGGACACTTGCAGCGCAACACGAATATGATGATTATAAGCCCGTAGTACCCTTAGGTTGATAAAATTGGTTAAATTTGTTTTTCGTTCAATAACGCTTTGTAGCGATGTTGCACAATCGGACACTTGCAGCGCAACACGAATATGATGATTATAAGCCCGTAGTACCCTTAGGTTGAAAAAATTGGTCGAATTTTGTTTTCGTTTAATAACGTTTTGTAGCGATGTTGCACAATCGGACACTTGCAGCGCAACACGAACATGATGATTATAAGCCCGTAGTACCCTTAGGTTGACAAAATCGGTCGAAATTTTTGTTCGTCCAATAAGGCTTTGTAGCGATGGCTCGCAATCGGAAATTTCCCGCGGAACACGAATATTATGATTATAAGCCCGTAGTACCCTTAGGTTGATAAAATTGGTTAAATTTTTTTTTCGTTCAATAACGCTTTGTAGCGATGTTGCACAATCGGACACTTGCAGCGCAACACGAATATGATGATTATAAGCCCGTAGTACCCTTAGGTTGAAAAAATCGGTCGAATTTTTTTTTCGTTCAATAACGCTTTGTAGCGATGTTGCACAATCGGACACTTGCAGCGCAACACGAATATGATGATTATAAGCCCGTAGTACCCTTAGGTTGAGAAAATTGGTCTAAATTTTGTTTTCGTCCAATAACGCTTTACAGCGATGTTGCACAATCGGACACTTCCAGCACAACACGACTATGATGATTATAAGCCCGTAGTACCCTTAGGTTGAGAAAATTGGTTAAATTTTGTTTTCGTTCAATAAGGCTTTGTAGCGATGTTGCACAATCGGACACTTGCAGCGCAACGCGAGTATGATGATTATAAGCCCGTAGTACCCTTAGGTTGACAAAATCGGTCGAATTTTTTTTTCGTTCAATAAGGCTTTGCAGCGATGTTGCACAATCGGACACTTGCAGCGCAACACGAATATGATAATTATAAGCCCGTAGTACCCTTAGGTTGAAAAAATCGGTCGAATTTTTTTTTCGTTCAATAAGGCTTTGTAGCGATGTTGCACAATCGGAAACTTGCAGCGCAACATGAATATGATGATTATAAGCCCGTAGTACCCTTAGGTTGAGAAAATTGGTCTAAATTTTGTTTTCGTCCAATAACGCTTTACAGCGATGTTGCACAATCGGACACTTCCAGCACAACACGAATATGATGATTATAAGCCCGTAGTACCCTTAGGTTGAGAAAATTGGTTAAATTTTTTTTTCGTTCAATAACGCTTTGTAGCGATGTTGCACAATCGGACACTTGCAGCGCAACACGAATATGATGATTATAAGCCCGTAGTACCCTTAGGTTGACCAAATCGGTCGAAATTTTTGTTCGTCCAATAAGGCTTTGTAGCGATGTCTCGCAATCGGACACTTGCAGCGCAACACGAATATGATGATTATAAGCCCGTAGTACCCTTAGGTTGATAAAATTGGTTAAATTTTGTTTTCGTTCAATAACGCTTTGTAGCGATGTTGCACAATCGGACACTTGCAGCGCAACACGAATATGATGATTATAAGCCCCTAGTACCCTTAGGTTGAAAAAATCGGTCGAATTTTTTTTTCGTTCAATAAGGCTTTGTAGCGATGGCTCGCAATCGGAAATTTCCCGCGGAACACGAATATTAAGATTATAAGCCCGTAGTACCCTTAGGTTGAGAAAATTGGTTACATTTTTTTTTCGTTAAATAAGGCTTTGTAGCGATGTTGCACAATCGGACACTTGCAGCGCAACAGGAATATGATGATTATAAGCCCGTAGTACCCTTAGGTTGAGAAAATTGGTTAAATTTTGTTTTCGTTCAATAAGGCTTTGTAGCGATGTTGCACAATCGGACACTTGCAGCGCAACGCGAGTATGATGATTATAAGCCCGTAGTACCCTTAGGTTGAAAAAATTGGTCGAATTTTGTTTTCGTTTAATAACGCTTTGTAGCGATGTTGCACAATCGGACACTTGCAGCGCAACACGAATATGATGATTATAAGCCCGTAGTACCCTTAGGTTGACAAAATCGGTCGAAATTTGTTTTCGTCCAATAAGGCTTTGTAGCGATGGCTCGCAATCGGAAATTTCCCGCGGAACACGAATATTATGATTATAAGCCCGTAGTACCCTTAGGTTGAGAAAATTGGTTACATTTTTTTTTCGTTAAATAAGGCTTTGTAGCGATGTTGCATAATCGGACACTTGCAGCGCAACAGGAATATGATGATTATAAGCCCGTAGTACCCTTAGGTTGAGAAAATTGGTTAAATTTTGTTGAGTTCAATAACGCTTTGTAGCGATGTTGCACAATCGGACACTTGCAGCGCAACACGAATATGATGATTATAAGCCCGTAGTACCCTTAGGTTGACAAAATCGGTCGAAATTTTTTTTCGTCCAATAAGGCTTTGTAGCGATGTCTCGCAATCGGACACTTGCAGCGCAACACGAATATGATGATTATAAGCCCGTAGTACCCTTAGGTTGATAAAATTGGTGAAATTTTTGTTTCGTTCAATAACGCTTTGTAGCGATGTTGCACAATCGGACACTTGCAGCGCAACACGAATATGATGATTATAAGCCCGTAGTACCCTTAGGTTAACAAAATCGGTCGAATTTTTTTTTCGTTCAATAAGGCTTTGCAGCGATGTTGTGCAATCGGTCACTTGCAGCGCAACACGAATATGATGATTATAAGCCCGTAGTACCCTTAGGTTGACAAAATCGGTTGAAATTTTTTTTCGTTCAATAAGGCTTTGTAGCGATGTTGCACAATCAGACACTTGCAGCGCGACACGAGTATGATGATTATAAGCCCGTAGTAAGTACCCTTAGGTTGAAAAAATTGGTCGAATTTTGTTTTCGTTTAATAACGTTTTGTAGCGATGTTGAACAATCGGACACTTGCAGCGCAACACGAATATGATGATTATAAGCCCGTAGTACCCTTAGGTTGACAAAATCGGTCGAAATTTTTTTTCGTCCAATAAGGCTTTGTAGCGATGGCTCGCAATCGGAAATTTCCCGCGGAACACGAATATTATGATTATAAGCCCGTAGTACCCTTAGGTTGACAAAATCGGTCGAAATTTCTTTTCGTCCAATAAGGCTTTGTAGCGATGTTGCACAATCGGACACTTGCAGCGCAACACGAATATGATGATTATAAGCCCGTAGTACCCTTAGGTTGAGAAAATTGGTTAAATTTTGTTGAGTTCAATAACGCTTTGTAGCGATGTTGCACAATCGGACACTTGCAGCGCAACACGAATATGATGATTATAAGCCCGTAGTACCCTTAGGTTGACAAAATCGGTCGAAATTTTTTTTCGTCCAATAAGGCTTTGTAGCGATGTCTCGCAATCGGACACTTGCAGCGCAACACGAATATGATGATTATAAGCCCGTAGTACCCTTAGGTTGATAAAATTGGTTAAATTTTTTTTTCGTTCAATAACGCTTTGTAGCGATGTTGCACAATCGGACACTTGCAGCGCAACACGAATATGATGATTATAAGCCCGTAGTACCCTTAGGTTGAAAAAATCGGTCGAATTTTTTTTTCGTTCAATAACGCTTTGTAGCGATGTTGCACAATCGGACACTTGCAGCGCAACACGAATATGATGATTATAAGCCCGTAGTACACTTAGGTTGAAAAAATCGGTCGAATTTTTTTTTCGTTCAATAACGCTTTGTAGCGATGTTGCACAATCGGACACTTGCAGCGCAACACGAATATGATAATTATAAGCCCGTAGTACCCTTAGGTTGAAAAAATCGGTCGATTTTTTTTTTCGTTCAATAAGGCTTTGTAGCGATGTTGCACAATCAGACACTTGCAGCGCGACACGAATATGATGATTATAAGCCCGTAGTACCCTTAGGTTGAAAAAATTGGTCGAATTTTTTTTTCGTTCAATAACGCTTTGTAGCGATGTTGCACAATCGGACACTTGCAGTGCAACACGAATATGATAATTATAAGCCCGTAGTACCCTTAGGTTGAAAAAATCGGTCGAATTTTTTTTTCGTTCAATAAGGCTTTGTAGCGATGTTGCACAATCGGAAACTTGCAGCGCAACATGAATATGATGATTATAAGCCCGTAGTACCCTTAGGTTGAAAAAATCGGTCGAATTTTTTTTTCGTTCAATAACGCTTTGTAGCGATGTTGCACAATCGGACACTTGCAGCGCAACACGAATATGATGATTATAAGCCCGTAGTACACTTAGGTTGAAAAAATCGGTCGAATTTTTTTTTCGTTCAATAACGCTTTGTAGCGATGTTGCACAATCGGACACTTGCAGCGCAACACGAATATGATAATTATAAGCCCGTAGTACCCTTAGGTTGAAAAAATCGGTCGATTTTTTTTTTCGTTCAATAAGGCTTTGTAGCGATGTTGCACAATCAGACACTTGCAGCGCGACACGAATATGATGATTATAAGCCCGTAGTACCCTTAGGTTGAAAAAATTGGTCGAATTTTTTTTTCGTTCAATAACGCTTTGTAGCGATGTTGCACAATCGGACACTTGCAGTGCAACACGAATATGATAATTATAAGCCCGTAGTACCCTTAGGTTGAAAAAATCGGTCGAATTTTTTTTTCGTTCAATAAGGCTTTGTAGCGATGTTGCACAATCGGAAACTTGCAGCGCAACATGAATATGATGATTATAAGCCCGTAGTACCCTTAGGTTGACAAAATCGGTCGAAATTTCTTTTCGTCCAATAAGGCTTTGTAGCGATGTTGCACAATCGGACACTTGCAGCGCAACACGAATATGATGATTATAAGCCCGTAGTACCCTTAGGTTGAGAAAATTGGTCTAAATTTTGTTTTCGTCCAATAACGCTTTACAGCGATGTTGCACAATCGGACACTTCCAGCACAACACGACTATGATGATTATAAGCCCGTAGTACCCTTAGGTTGAGAAAATTGGTCGAAATTTGTTTTCGTTTAATAACGTTTTGTAGCGATGTTGCACAATCGGACACTTGCAGCGCAACACGAATATGATGATTATAAGCCCGTAGTACCCTTAGGTTGACAAAATCGGTCGAAATTTTTTTTCGTCCAATAAGGCTTTGTAGCGATGGCTCGCAATCGGAAATTTCCCGCGGAACACGAATATTATGATTATAAGCCCGTAGTACCCTTAGGTTGATAAAATTGGTTAAATTTTTTTTTCGTTCAATAACGCTTTGTAGCGATGTTGCACAATCGGACACTTGCAGCGCAACACGAATATGATGATTATAAGCCCGTAGTACCGTTAGGTTGAAAAAATCGGTCGAATTTTTTTTTCGTTCAATAACGCTTTGTAGCGATGTTGCACAATCGGACACTTGCAGTGCAACACGAATATGATAATTATAAGCCCGTAGTACCCTTAGGTTGAAAAAATCGGTCGAATTTTTTTTTCGTTCAATAAGGCTTTGTAGCGATGTTGCACAATCGGAAACTTGCAGCGCAACATGAATATGATGATTATAAGCCCGTAGTACCCTTAGGTTGAAAAAATCGGTCGAATTTCTTTTTCGTTCAATAACGCTTTGTAGCGATGTTGCACAATCGGACACTTGCAGCGCAACACGAATATGATGATTATAAGCCCGTAGTACCCTTAGGTTGAAAAAATCGGTCGAATTTTTTTTTCGTTCAATAAGGCTTTGTAGCGATGTTGCACAATCGGAAACTTGCAGCGCAACATGAATATGATGATTATAAGCCCGTAGTACCCTTAGGATGACAAAATCGGTCGAAATTTCTTTTCGTCCAATAAGGCTTTGTAGCGATGTTGCACAATCGGACACTTGCAGCGCAACACGAATAAGATGATTATAAGCCCCTAGTACCCTTAGGTTGAAAAAATCGGTCGAATTTTTTTTTCGTTCAATAAGGCTTTGTAGCGATGTTGCACAATCAGACACTTGCAGCGCGACACGAATATGATGATTATAAGCCCGTAGTACCCTTAGGTTGAAAAAATTGGTCGAATTTTGTTTTCGTTTAATAACGCTTTGTAGCGATGTTGCACAATCGGACACTTGCAGCGCAACACGAATATGATGATTATAAGCCCGTAGTACCCTTAGGTTGAAAAAATCGGTCGAATTTTTTTTTCGTTCAATAACGCCTTGTAGCGATGTTGCACAATCGGACACTTGCAGCGCAACACGAATATGATAATTATAAGCCCGTAGTACCCTTAGGTTGACAAAATCGGTCGAAATTTTTTTTCGTCCAATAAGGCTTTGTAGCGATGTTGCACAATCGGACACTTGCAGCGCAACACGAATATGATGATTATAAGCCCGTAGTACCCTTAGGTTGAGAAAATTGGTCTACATTTTGTTTTCGTCCAATAACGCTTTACAGCGATGTTGCGCAATCGGACACTTCCAGCACAACACGACTATGATGATTATAAGCCCGTAGTACCCTTAGGTTGAGAAAATTGGTTAAATTTTGTTTTCGTTCAATAAGGCTTTGTAGCGATGGCTCGCAATCGGAAATTTCCCGCGGAACACGAATATTAAGATTATAAGCCCGTAGTACCCTTAGGTTGAGAAAATTGGTTACATTTTTTTTTCGTTAAATAAGGCTTTGTAGCGATGTTGCACAATCGGACACTTGCAGCGCAACAGGAATATGATGATTATAAGCCCGTAGTACCCTTAGGTTGAGAAAATTGGTTAAATTTTGTTTTCGTTCAATAAGGCTTTGTAGCGATGTTGCACAATCGGACACTTGCAGCGCAACGCGAGTATGATGATTATAAGCCCGTAGTACCCTTAGGTTGAAAAAATTGGTCGAATTTTGTTTTCGTTTAATAACGCTTTGTAGCGATGTTGCACAATCGGACACTTGCAGCGCAACACGAATATGATGATTATAAGCCCGTAGTACCCTTAGGTTGACAAAATCGGTCGAAATTTGTTTTCGTCCAATAAGGCTTTGTAGCGATGGCTCGCAATCGGAAATTTCCCGCGGAACACGAATATTATGATTATAAGCCCGTAGTACCCTTAGGTTGAGAAAATTGGTTACATTTTTTTTTCGTTAAATAAGGCTTTGTAGCGATGTTGCATAATCGGACACTTGCAGCGCAACAGGAATATGATGATTATAAGCCCGTAGTACCCTTAGGTTGAGAAAATTGGTTAAATTTTGTTGAGTTCAATAACGCTTTGTAGCGATGTTGCACAATCGGACACTTGCAGCGCAACACGAATATGATGATTATAAGCCCGTAGTACCCTTAGGTTGACAAAATCGGTCGAAATTTTTTTTCGTCCAATAAGGCTTTGTAGCGATGTCTCGCAATCGGACACTTGCAGCGCAACACGAATATGATGATTATAAGCCCGTAGTACCCTTAGGTTGATAAAATTGGTTAAATTTTTGTTTCGTTCAATAACGCTTTGTAGCGATGTTGCACAATCGGACACTTGCAGCGCAACACGAATATGATGATTATAAGCCCGTAGTACCCTTAGGTTAACAAAATCGGTCGAATTTTTTTTTCGTTCAATAAGGCTTTGCAGCGATGTTGTGCAATCGGTCACTTGCAGCGCAACACGAATATGATGATTATAAGCCCGTAGTACCCTTAGGTTGACAAAATCGGTTGAAATTTTTTTTCGTTCAATAAGGCTTTGTAGCGATGTTGCACAATCAGACACTTGCAGCGCGACACGAATATGATGATTATAAGCCCGTAGTAAGTACCCTTAGGTTGAAAAAATTGGTCGAATTTTGTTTTCGTTTAATAACGTTTTGTAGCGATGTTGAACAATCGGACACTTGCAGCGCAACACGAATATGATGATTATAAGCCCGTAGTACCCTTAGGTTGACAAAATCGGTCGAAATTTTTTTTCGTCCAATAAGGCTTTGTAGCGATGGCTCGCAATCGGAAATTTCCCGCGGAACACGAATATTATGATTATAAGCCCGTAGTACCCTTAGGTTGAAAAAATCGGTCGAATTTCTTTTTCGTTCAATAACGCTTTGTAGCGATGTTGCACAATCGGACACTTGCAGCGCAACACGAATATGATGATTATAAGCCCGTAGTACCCTTAGGTTGAAAAAATCGGTCGAATTTTTTTTTCGTTCAATAACGCTTTGTAGCGATGTTGCACAATCGGACACTTGCAGCGCAACACGAATATGATAATTATAAGCCCGTAGTACCCTTAGGTTGAAAAAATCGGTCGAATTTTGTTTTCGTTTAATAAGGCTTTGTAGCGATGTTGCACAATCAGACACTTGCAGCGCGACACGAATATGATGATTATAAGCCCGTAGTACCCTTAGGTTGAAAAAATTGGTCGAATTTTTTTTTCGTTCAATAACGCTTTGTAGCGATGTTGCACAATCGGACACTTGCAGTGCAACACGAATATGATAATTATAAGCCCGTAGTACCCTTAGGTTGAAAAAATCGGTCGAATTTTTTTTTCGTTCAATAAGGCTTTGTAGCGATGTTGCACAATCGGAAACTTGCAGCGCAACATGAATATGATGATTATAAGCCCGTAGTACCCTTAGGATGACAAAATCGGTCGAAATTTCTTTTCGTCCAATAAGGCTTTGTAGCGATGTTGCACAATCGGACACTTGCAGCGCAACACGAATAAGATGATTATAAGCCCCTAGTACCCTTAGGTTGAAAAAATCGGTCGAATTTTTTTTTCGTTCAATAAGGCTTTGTAGCGATGTTGCACAATCAGACACTTGCAGCGCGACACGAATATGATGATTATAAGCCCGTAGTACCCTTAGGTTGAAAAAATTGGTCGAATTTTGTTTTCGTTTAATAACGCTTTGTAGCGATGTTGCACAATCGGACACTTGCAGCGCAACACGAATATGATGATTATAAGCCCGTAGTACCCTTAGGTTGAAAAAATCGGTCGAATTTTTTTTTCGTTCAATAACGCCTTGTAGCGATGTTGCACAATCGGACACTTGCAGCGCAACACGAATATGATAATTATAAGCCCGTAGTACCCTTAGGTTGACAAAATCGGTCGAAATTTTTTTTCGTCCAATAAGGCTTTGTAGCGATGTTGCACAATCGGACACTTGCAGCGCAACACGAATATGATGATTATAAGCCCGTAGTACCCTTAGGTTGAGAAAATTGGTCTACATTTTGTTTTCGTCCAATAACGCTTTACAGCGATGTTGCGCAATCGGACACTTCCAGCACAACACGACTATGATGATTATAAGCCCGTAGTACCCTTAGGTTGAGAAAATTGGTTAAATTTTGTTTTCGTTCAATAAGGCTTTGTAGCGATGGCTCGCAATCGGAAATTTCCCGCGGAACACGAATATTAAGATTATAAGCCCGTAGTACCCTTAGGTTGAGAAAATTGGTTACATTTTTTTTTCGTTAAATAAGGCTTTGTAGCGATGTTGCACAATCGGACACTTGCAGCGCAACAGGAATATGATGATTATAAGCCCGTAGTACCCTTAGGTTGAGAAAATTGGTTAAATTTTGTTTTCGTTCAATAAGGCTTTGTAGCGATGTTGCACAATCGGACACTTGCAGCGCAACGCGAGTATGATGATTATAAGCCCGTAGTACCCTTAGGTTGAAAAAATTGGTCGAATTTTGTTTTCGTTTAATAACGCTTTGTAGCGATGTTGCACAATCGGACACTTGCAGCGCAACACGAATATGATGATTATAAGCCCGTAGTACCCTTAGGTTGACAAAATCGGTCGAAATTTGTTTTCGTCCAATAAGGCTTTGTAGCGATGGCTCGCAATCGGAAATTTCCCGCGGAACACGAATATTATGATTATAAGCCCGTAGTACCCTTAGGTTGAGAAAATTGGTTACATTTTTTTTTCGTTAAATAAGGCTTTGTAGCGATGTTGCATAATCGGACACTTGCAGCGCAACAGGAATATGATGATTATAAGCCCGTAGTACCCTTAGGTTGATAAAATTGGTTAAATTTTTGTTTCGTTCAATAACGCTTTGTAGCGATGTTGCACAATCGGACACTTGCAGCGCAACACGAATATGATGATTATAAGCCCGTAGTACCCTTAGGTTAACAAAATCGGTCGAATTTTTTTTTCGTTCAATAAGGCTTTGCAGCGATGTTGTGCAATCGGTCACTTGCAGCGCAACACGAATATGATGATTATAAGCCCGTAGTACCCTTAGGTTGACAAAATCGGTTGAAATTTTTTTTCGTTCAATAAGGCTTTGTAGCGATGTTGCACAATCAGACACTTGCAGCGCGACACGAATATGATGATTATAAGCCCGTAGTAAGTACCCTTAGGTTGAAAAAATTGGTCGAATTTTGTTTTCGTTTAATAACGTTTTGTAGCGATGTTGAACAATCGGACACTTGCAGCGCAACACGAATATGATGATTATAAGCCCGTAGTACCCTTAGGTTGACAAAATCGGTCGAAATTTTTTTTCGTCCAATAAGGCTTTGTAGCGATGGCTCGCAATCGGAAATTTCCCGCGGAACACGAATATTATGATTATAAGCCCGTAGTACCCTTAGGTTGACAAAATCGGTCGAAATTTCTTTTCGTCCAATAAGGCTTTGTAGCGATGTTGCACAATCGGACACTTGCAGCGCAACACGAATATGATGATTATAAGCCCGTAGTACCCTTAGGTTGAGAAAATTGGTTAAATTTTGTTGAGTTCAATAACGCTTTGTAGCGATGTTGCACAATCGGACACTTGCAGCGCAACACGAATATGATGATTATAAGCCCGTAGTACCCTTAGGTTGAAAAAATCGGTCGAATTTTTTTTTCGTTCAATAACGCTTTGTAGCGATGTTGCACAATCGGACACTTGCAGCGCAACACGAATATGATGATTATAAGCCCGTAGTACACTTAGGTTGAAAAAATCGGTCGAATTTTTTTTTCGTTCAATAACGCTTTGTAGCGATGTTGCACAATCGGACACTTGCAGCGCAACACGAATATGATAATTATAAGCCCGTAGTACCCTTAGGTTGAAAAAATCGGTCGATTTTTTTTTTCGTTCAATAAGGCTTTGTAGCGATGTTGCACAATCAGACACTTGCAGCGCGACACGAATATGATGATTATAAGCCCGTAGTACCCTTCGGTTGAAAAAATCGGTCGAATTTTTTTTTCGTTCAATAACGCTTTGTAGCGATGTTGCACAATCGGACACTTGCAGCGCAACACGAATATGATGATTATAAGCCCGTAGTACACTTAGGTTGAAAAAATCGGTCGAATTTTTTTTTCGTTCAATAACGCTTTGTAGCGATGTTGCACAATCGGACACTTGCAGCGCAACACGAATATGATAATTATAAGCCCGTAGTACCCTTAGGTTGACAAAATCGGTCGAAATTTCTTTTCGTCCAATAAGGCTTTGTAGCGATGTTGCACAATCGGACACTTGCAGCGCAACACGAATATGATGATTATAAGCCCGTAGTACCCTTAGGTTGAGAAAATTGGTCTAAATTTTGTTTTCGTCCAATAACGCTTTACAGCGATGTTGCACAATCGGACACTTCCAGCACAACACGACTATGATGATTATAAGCCCGTAGTACCCTTAGGTTGAGAAAATTGGTCGAATTTTGTTTTCGTTTAATAACGTTTTGTAGCGATGTTGCACAATCGGACACTTGCAGCGCAACACGAATATGATGATTATAAGCCCGTAGTACCCTTAGGTTGACAAAATCGGTCGAAATTTTTTTTCGTCCAATAAGGCTTTGTAGCGATGGCTCGCAATCGGAAATTTTCCGCGGAACACGAATATTATGATTATAAGCCCGTAGTACCCTTAGGTTGATAAAATTGGTTAAATTTTTTTTTCGTTCAATAACGCTTTGTAGCGATGTTGCACAATCGGACACTTGCAGCGCAACACGAATATGATGATTATAAGCCCGTAGTACCGTTAGGTTGAAAAAATCGGTCGAATTTTTTTTTCGTTCAATAACGCTTTGTAGCGATGTTGCACAATCGGACACTTGCAGTGCAACATGAATATGATAATTATAAGCCCGTAGTACCCTTAGGTTGAAAAAATCGGTCGAATTTTTTTTTCGTTCAATAAGGCTTTGTAGCGATGTTGCACAATCGGAAACTTGCAGCGCAACATGAATATGATGATTATAAGCCCGTAGTACCCTTAGGTTGAAAAAATCGGTCGAATTTCTTTTTCGTTCAATAACGCTTTGTAGCGATGTTGCACAATCGGACACTTGCAGCGCAACACGAATATGATGATTATAAGCCCGTAGTACCCTTAGGTTGAAAAAATCGGTCGAATTTTTTTTTCGTTCAATAACGCTTTGTAGCGATGTTGCACAATCGGACACTTGCAGCGCAACACGAATATGATAATTATAAGCCCGTAGTACCCTTAGGTTGAAAAAATCGGTCGAATTTTGTTTTCGTTTAATAAGGCTTTGTAGCGATGTTGCACAATCAGACACTTGCAGCGCGACACGAATATGATGATTATAAGCCCGTAGTACCCTTAGGTTGAAAAAATTGGTCGAATTTTTTTTTCGTTCAATAACGCTTTGTAGCGATGTTGCACAATCGGACACTTGCAGTGCAACACGAATATGATAATCATAAGCCCGTAGTACCCTTAGGTTGAAAAAATCGGTCGAATTTTTTTTTCGTTCAATAAGGCTTTGTAGCGATGTTGCACAATCGGAAACTTGCAGCGCAACATGAATATGATGATTATAAGCCCGTAGTACCCTTAGGATGACAAAATCGGTCGAAATTTCTTTTCGTCCAATAAGGCTTTGTAGCGATGTTGCACAATCGGACACTTGCAGCGCAACACGAATAAGATGATTATAAGCCCCTAGTACCCTTAGGTTGAAAAAATCGGTCGAATTTTTTTTTCGTTCAATAAGGCTTTGTAGCGATGTTGCACAATCAGACACTTGCAGCGCGACACGAATATGATGATTATAAGCCCGTAGTACCCTTAGGTTGAAAAAATTGGTCGAATTTTGTTTTCGTTTAATAACGCTTTGTAGCGATGTTGCACAATCGGACACTTGCAGCGCAACACGAATATGATGATTATAAGCCCGTAGTACCCTTAGGTTGAAAAAATCGGTCGAATTTTTTTTTCGTTCAATAACGCCTTGTAGCGATGTTGCACAATCGGACACTTGCAGCGCAACACGAATATGATAATTATAAGCCCGTAGTACCCTTAGGTTGAACAAATCGGTCGAATTTTTGTTTCGTTCAATAAGGCTTTGTAGCGATGTTGCACAATCAGACACTTGCAGCGCGACACGAATATGATGATTATAAGCCCGTAGTACCCTTAGGTTGAAAAAATTGGTCGAATTTTGTTTTCGTTTAATAACGCTTTGTAGCGATGTTGCACAATCGGACACTTGCAGCGCAACACGAATATGATGATTATAAGCCCGTAGTACCCTTAGGTTGACAAAATCGGTCGAAATTTTTTTTCGTCCAATAAGGCTTTGTAGCGATGGCTCGCCACCGGAAATTTCCCGCGGATCACGAATATTATGATTATAAGCCCGTAGTACCCTTAGGTTGATAAAATTGGTTAAATTTTTTTTTCGTTCAATAACGCTTTGTAGCGATGTTGCACAATCGGACACTTGCAGCGCAACACGAATATGATGATTATAAGCCCGTAGTACCCTTAGGTTGACAAAATCGGTCGAAATTTCTTTTCGTCCAATAAGGCTTTGTAGCGATGTTGCACAATCGGACACTTGCAGCGCAACACGAATATGATGATTATAAGCCCGTAGTACCCTTAGGTTGAGAAAATTGGTCTACATTTTGTTTTCGTCCAATAACGCTTTACAGCGATGTTGCACAATCGGACACTTCCAGCACAACACGACTATGATGATTATAAGCCCGTAGTACCCTTAGGTTGAGAAAATTGGTTAAATTTTGTTTTCGTTCAATAAGGCTTTGTAGCGATGTTGCACAATCGGACACTTGCAGCGCAACGCGAGTATGATGATTATAAGCCCGTAGTACCCTTAGGTTGACAAAATCGGTCGAATTTTTTTTTCGTTCAATAAGGCTTTGCAGCGATGTTGTGCAATCGGTCACTTGCAGCGCAACACGAATATGATGATTATAAGCCCGTAGTACCCTTAGGTTGACAAAATCGGTCGAAATTTTTATTCGTCCAATAAGGCTTTGTAGCGATCTCTCGCAATCGGACACTTGCAGCGCAACACGAATATGATGATTATAAGCCCGTAGTACCCTTAGGTTGATAAAATTGGTTAAATTTTGTTTTCGTTCAATAAGGCTTTGTAGCGATGTTGCACAATCGGACACTTGCAGCGCAACGCGAGTATGATGATTATAAGCCCGTAGTACCCTTAGGTTGAAAAAATCGGTCGAATTTTTTTTTCGTTCAATAACGCTTTGTAGCGATGTTGCACAATCGGACACTTGCAGCGCAACACGAATATGATAATTATAAGCCCGTAGTACCCTTAGGTTGAAAAAATCGGTCGAATTTTGTTTTCGTTCAATAAGGCTTTGTAGCGATGTTGCACAATCAGACACTTGCAGCGCGACACGAATATGATGATTATAAGCCCGTAGTACCCTTAGGTTGAAAAAATTGGTCGAATTTTGTTTTCGTTTAATAACGTTTTGTAGCGATGTTGCACAATCGGACACTTGCAGCGCAACACGAATATGATGATTATAAGCCCGTCGTACCCTTAGGTTGAAAAAATCGGTCGAATTTTTTTTTCGTTCAATAACGCTTTGTAGCGATGTTGCACAATCGGACACTTGCAGTGCAACACGAATATGATAATTATAAGCCCGTAGTACCCTTAGGTTGAAAAAATCGGTCGAATTTTTTTTTCGTTCAATAAGGCTTTGTAGCGATGTTGCACAATCGGAAACTTGCAGCGCAACATGAATATGATGATTATAAGCCCGTAGTACCCTTAGGTTGAAAAAATCGGTCGAATTTCTTTTTCGTTCAATAACGCTTTGTAGCGATGTTGCACAATCGGACACTTGCAGCGCAACACGAATATGATGATTATAAGCCCGTAGTACCCTTAGGTTGAGAAAATTGGTTAAATTTTGTTTTCGTTCAATAAGGCTTTGTAGCGATGTTGCACAATCGGACACTTGCAGCGCAACGCGAGTATGATGATTATAAGCCCGTAGTACCCTTAGGTTGACAAAATCGGTCGAATTTTTTTTTCGTTCAATAAGGCTTTGCAGCGATGTTGTGCAATCGGTCACTTGCAGCGCAACACGAATATGATGATTATAAGCCCGTAGTACCCTTAGGTTGACAAAATCGGTCGAAATTTTTATTCGTCCAATAAGGCTTTGTAGCGATCTCTCGCAATCGGACACTTGCAGCGCAACACGAATATGATGATTATAAGCCCGTAGTACCCTTAGGTTGATAAAATTGGTTAAATTTTGTTTTCGTTCAATAAGGCTTTGTAGCGATGTTGCACAATCGGACACTTGCAGCGCAACGCGAGTATGATGATTATAAGCCCGTAGTACCCTTAGGTTGAAAAAATCGGTCGAATTTTTTTTTCGTTCAATAACGCTTTGTAGCGATGTTGCACAATCGGACACTTGCAGCGCAACACGAATATGATAATTATAAGCCCGTAGTACCCTTAGGTTGAAAAAATCGGTCGAATTTTGTTTTCGTTCAATAAGGCTTTGTAGCGATGTTGCACAATCAGACACTTGCAGCGCGACACGAATATGATGATTATAAGCCCGTAGTACCCTTAGGTTGAAAAAATTGGTCGAATTTTGTTTTCGTTTAATAACGTTTTGTAGCGATGTTGCACAATCGGACACTTGCAGCGCAACACGAATATGATGATTATAAGCCCGTCGTACCCTTAGGTTGAAAAAATCGGTCGAATTTTTTTTTCGTTCAATAACGCTTTGTAGCGATGTTGCACAATCGGACACTTGCAGTGCAACACGAATATGATAATTATAAGCCCGTAGTACCCTTAGGTTGAAAAAATCGGTCGAATTTTTTTTTCGTTCAATAAGGCTTTGTAGCGATGTTGCACAATCGGAAACTTGCAGCGCAACATGAATATGATGATTATAAGCCCGTAGTACCCTTAGGTTGAAAAAATCGGTCGAATTTCTTTTTCGTTCAATAACGCTTTGTAGCGATGTTGCACAATCGGACACTTGCAGCGCAACACGAATATGATGATTATAAGCCCGTAGTACCCTTAGGTTGAAAAAATCGGTCGAATTTTTTTTTCGTTCAATAACGCTTTGTAGCGATGTTGCACAATCGGACACTTGCAGCGCAACACGAATATGATAATTATAAGCCCGTAGTACCCTTAGGTTGAAAAAATCGGTCGAATTTTTTTTTCGTTTAATAAGGCTTTGTAGCGATGTTGCACAATCAGACACTTGCAGCGCGACACGAATATGATGATTATAAGCCCGTAGTACCCTTAGGTTGAAAAAATCGGTCGAAATTTTTTTTCGTCCAATAAGGCTTTGTAGCGATGGCTCGCAATCGGAAATTTCCCGCGGATCACGAATATTATGATTATAAGCCCGTAGTACCCTTAGGTTGATAAAATTGGTTAAATTTTTTTTTCGTTCAATAACGCTTTGTAGCGATGTTGCACAATCGGACACTTGCAGCGCAACACGAATATGATGATTATAAGCCCGTAGTACCCTTAGGTTGACAAAATCGGTCGAAATTTCTTTTCGTCCAATAAGGCTTTGTAGCGATGTTGCACAATCGGACACTTGCAGCGCAACACGAATATGATGATTATAAGCCCGTAGTACCCTTAGGTTGAGAAAATTGGTCTACATTTTGTTTTCGTCCAATAACGCTTTACAGCGATGTTGCACAATCGGACACTTCCAGCACAACACGACTATGATGATTATAAGCCCGTAGAACCCTTAGGTTGAGAAAATTGGTTAAATTTTGTTTTCGTTCAATAAGGCTTTGTAGCGATGTTGCACAATCGGACACTTGCAGCGCAACGCGAGTATGATGATTATAAGCCCGTAGTACCCTTAGGTTGACAAAATCGGTCGAATTTTTTTTTCGTTCAATAAGGCTTTGCAGCGATGTTGTGCAATCGGTCACTTGCAGCGCAACACGAATATGATGATTATAAGCCCGTAGTACCCTTAGGTTGACAAAATCGGTCGAAATTTTTTTTCGTCCAATAAGGCTTTGTAGCGATGTCTCGCAATCGGACACTTGCAGCGCAACACGAATATGATGATTATAAGCCCGTAGTACCCTTAGGTTGACAAAATCGGTCGAAATTTCTTTTCGTCCAATAAGGCTTTGTAGCGATGTTGCACAATCGGACACTTGCAGCGCAACACGAATATGATGATTATAAGCCCGTAGTACCCTTAGGTTGAAAAAATTGGTCGAATTTTGTTTTCGTTTAATAACGCTTTGTAGCGATGTTGCACAATCGGACACTTGCAGCGCAACACGAATATGATGATTATAAGCCCGTAGTACCCTTAGGTTGACAAAATCGGTCGAAATTTTTTTTCGTCCAATAAGGCTTTGTAGCGATGGCTCGCAATCGGAAATTTCCCGCGGATCACGAATATTATGATTATAAGCCCGTAGTACCCTTAGGTTGATAAAATTGGTTAAATTTTTTTTTCGTTCAATAACGCTTTGTAGCGATGTTGCACAATCGGACACTTGCAGCGCAACACGAATATGATGATTATAAGCCCGTAGTACCCTTAGGTTGAAAAAATCGGTCGAATTTTTTTTTCGTTCAATAACGCTTTGTAGCGATGTTGCACAATCGGACACTTGCAGTGCAACACGAATATGATAATTATAAGCCCGTAGTACCCTTAGGTTGAAAAAATCGGTCGAATTTTTTTTTCGTTCAATAAGGCTTTGTAGCGATGTTGCACAATCGGACACTTGCAGCGCAACACGAATATGATGATTATAAGCCCGTAGTACCCTTAGGTTGATAAAATTGGTTAAATTTTGTTTTCGTTCAATAAGGCTTTGTAGCGATGTTGCACAATCGGACACTTGCAGCGCAACGCGAGTATGATGATTATAAGCCCGTAGTACCCTTAGGTTGAAAAAATTGGTCGAATTTTCTTTTCGTTCAATAACGCTTTGTAGCGATGTTGCACAATCGGACACTTGCAGCGCAACACGAATATGATGATTATAAGCCCGTCGTACCCTTAGGTTGAAAAAATCGGTCGAATTTTTTTTTCGTTCAATAACGCTTTGTAGCGATGTTGCACAATCGGACACTTGCAGTGCAACACGAATATGATAATTATAAGCCCGTAGTACCCTTAGGTTGAAAAAATCGGTCGAATTTTTTTTTCGTTCAATAAGGCTTTGTAGCGATGTTGCACAATCGGAAACTTGCAGCGCAACATGAATATGATGATTATAAGCCCGTAGTACCCTTAGGTTGAAAAAATCGGTCGAATTTCTTTTTCGTTCAATAACGCTTTGTAGCGATGTTGCACAATCGGACACTTGCAGCGCAACACGAATATGATGATTATAAGCCCGTAGTACCCTTAGGTTGAAAAAATCGGTCGAATTTTTTTTTCGTTCAATAACGCTTTGTAGCGATGTTGCACAATCGGACACTTGCAGCGCAACACGAATATGATAATTATAAGCCCGTAGTACCCTTAGGTTGAAAAAATCGGTCGAATTTTTTTTTCGTTTAATAAGGCTTTGTAGCGATGTTGCACAATCAGACACTTGCAGCGCGACACGAATATGATGATTATAAGCCCGTAGTACCCTTAGGTTGAAAAAATTGGTCGAATTTTTTTTTCGTTCAATAACGCTTTGTAGCGATGTTGCACAATCGGACACTTGCAGTGCAACACGAATATGATAATTATAAGCCCGTAGTACCCTTAGGTTGAAAAAATCGGTCGAATTTTTTTTTCGTTCAATAAGGCTTTGTAGCGATGTTGCACAATTGGAAACTTGCAGCGCAACATGAATATGATGATTATAAGCCCGCAGTACCCTTAGGTTGACAAAATCGGTCGAAATTTCTTTTCGTCCAATAAGGCTTTGTAGCGATGTTGCACAATCGGACACTTGCAGCGCAACACGAATATGATGATTATAAGCCCGTAGTACCCTTAGGTTGAAAAAATTGGTCGAATTTTGTTTTCGTTTAATAACGCTTTGTAGCGATGTTGCACAATCGGACACTTGCAGCGCAACACGAATATGATGATTATAAGCCCGTAGTACCCTTAGGTTGACAAAATCGGTCGAAATTTTTTTTCGTCCAATAAGGCTTGTAGCGATGGCTCGCAATCGGAAATTTCCCGCGGATCACGAATATTATGATTATAAGCCCGTAGTACCCTTAGGTTGATAAAATTGGTTAAATTTTGTTTTCGTTCAATAACGCTTTGTAGCGATGTTGCACAATCGGACACTTGCAGCGCAACACGAATATAATGATTATAAGCCCGTAGTACCCTTAGGTTGAAAAAATCGGTCGAATTTTTTTTTCGTTCAATAACGCTTTGTAGCGATGTTGCACAATCGGACACTTGCAGTGCAACACGAATATGATAATTATAAGCCCGTAGTACCCTTAGGTTGAAAAAATCGGTCGAATTTTTTTTTCGTTCAATAAGGCTTTGTAGCGATGTTGCACAATCGGACACTTGCAGCGCAACACGAATATGATGATTATAAGCCCGTAGTACCGTTAGGTATAAAAAATCGGTCGAATTTTTTTTTCGTTCAATAACGCTTTGTAGCGATGTTGCACAATCGGACACTTGCAGCGCAACACGAATATGATAATTATAAGCCCGTAGTACCCTTAGGTTGAAAAAATCGGTCGAAATTTCTTTTCGTCCAATAAGGCTTTGTAGCGATGTTGCACAATCGGACACTTGCAGCGCAACACGAATATGATGATTATAAGCCCGTAGTACCCTTAGGTTGAAAAAATTGGTCGAATTTTGTTTTCGTTTAATAACGCTTTGTAGCGATGTTGCACAATCGGACACTTGCAGCGCAACACGAATATGATGATTATAAGCCCGTAGTACCCTTAGGTTGACAAAATCGGTCGAAATTTTTTTTCGTCCAATAAGGCTTTGTAGCGATGGCTCGCAATCGGAAATTTCCCGCGGATCACGAATATTATGATTATAAGCCCGTAGTACCCTTAGGTTGATAAAATTGGTTAAATTTTTTTTTCGTTCAATAACGCTTTGTAGCGATGTTGCACAATCGGACACTTGCAGCGCAACACGAATATGATGATTATAAGCCCGTAGTACCCTTAGGTTGAAAAAATCGGTCGAATTTTTTTTTCGTTCAATAACGCTTTGTAGCGATGTTGCACAATCGGACACTTGCAGTGCAACACGAATATGATAATTATAAGCCCGTAGTACCCTTAGGTTGAAAAAATCGGTCGAATTTTTTTTTCGTTCAATAAGGCTTTGTAGCGATGTTGCACAATCGGACACTTGCAGCGCAACACGAATATGATGATTATAAGCCCGTAGTACCCTTAGGTTGATAAAATTGGTTAAATTTTGTTTTCGTTCAATAAGGCTTTGTAGCGATGTTGCACAATCGGACACTTGCAGTGCAACACGAATATGATAATTATAAGCCCGTAGTACCCTTAGGTTGAAAAAATCGGTCGAATTTTTTTTTCGTTCAATAAGGCTTTGTAGCGATGTTGCACAATCGGAAACTTGCAGCGCAACATGAATATGATGATTATAAGCCCGTAGTACCCTTAGGTTGAAAAAATCGGTCGAATTTCTTTTTCGTTCAATAACGCTTTGTAGCGATGTTGCACAATCGGACACTTGCAGCGCAACACGAATATGATGATTATAAGCCCGTAGTACCCTTAGGTTGAAAAAATCGGTCGAATTTTTTTTTCGTTCAATAACGCTTTGTAGCGATGTTGCACAATCGGACACTTGCAGCGCAACACGAATATGATAATTATAAGCCCGTAGTACCCTTAGGTTGAAAAAATCGGTCGAATTTTTTTTTCGTTTAATAAGGCTTTGTAGCGATGTTGCACAATCAGACACTTGCAGCGCGACACGAATATGATGATTATAAGCCCGTAGTACCCTTAGGTTGAAAAAATTGGTCGAATTTTTTTTTCGTTCAATAACGCTTTGTAGCGATGTTGCACAATCGGACACTTGCAGTGCAACACGAATATGATAATTATAAGCCCGTAGTACCCTTAGGTTGAAAAAATCGGTCGAATTTTTTTTTCGTTCAATAAGGCTTTGTAGCGATGTTGCACAATTGGAAACTTGCAGCGCAACATGAATATGATGATTATAAGCCCGCAGTACCCTTAGGTTGACAAAATCGGTCGAAATTTCTTTTCGTCCAATAAGGCTTTGTAGCGATGTTGCACAATCGGACACTTGCAGCGCAACACGAATATGATGATTATAAGCCCGTAGTACCCTTAGGTTGAAAAAATTGGTCGAATTTTGTTTTCGTTTAATAACGCTTTGTAGCGATGTTGCACAATCGGACACTTGCAGCGCAACACGAATATGATGATTATAAGCCCGTAGTACCCTTAGGTTGACAAAATCGGTCGAAATTTTTTTTCGTCCAATAAGGCTTGTAGCGATGGCTCGCAATCGGAAATTTCCCGCGGATCACGAATATTATGATTATAAGCCCGTAGTACCCTTAGGTTGATAAAATTGGTTAAATTTTGTTTTCGTTCAATAACGCTTTGTAGCGATGTTGCACAATCGGACACTTGCAGCGCAACACGAATATAATGATTATAAGCCCGTAGTACCCTTAGGTTGAAAAAATCGGTCGAATTTTTTTTTCGTTCAATAACGCTTTGTAGCGATGTTGCACAATCGGACACTTGCAGTGCAACACGAATATGATAATTATAAGCCCGTAGTACCCTTAGGTTGAAAAAATCGGTCGAATTTTTTTTTCGTTCAATAAGGCTTTGTAGCGATGTTGCACAATCGGACACTTGCAGCGCAACACGAATATGATGATTATAAGCCCGTAGTACCGTTAGGTTTAAAAAATCGGTCGAATTTTTTTTTCGTTCAATAACGCTTTGTAGCGATGTTGCACAATCGGACACTTGCAGCGCAACACGAATATGATAATTATAAGCCCGTAGTACCCTTAGGTTGAAAAAATCGGTCGAATTTTTTTTTCGTTCAATAAGGCTTTGTAGCGATGTTGCACAATCAGACACTTGCAGCGCGACACGAATATGATGATTATAAGCCCGTAGTACCCTTAGGTTGAAAAAATTGGTCGAATTTTGTTTTCGTTTAATAACGTTTTGTAGCGATGTTGCACAATCGGACACTTGCAGCGCAACACGAATATGATGATTAGAAGCCCGTAGTACCCTTAGGTTGACAAAATCGGTCGAAATTTTTTTTCGTCCAATAAGGCTTTGTAGCGATGGCTCGCAATCGGAAATTTCCCGCGGAACACGAATATTATGATTATAAGCCCGTAGTACCCTTAGGTTGATAAAACTGGTTAAATTTTTTTTTCGTTCAATAACGCTTTGTAGCGATGTTGCACAATCGGACACTTGCAGCGCAACACGAATATGATGATTATAAGCCCGTAGTACCCTTAGGTTGAAAAAATCGGTCGAATTTTTTTTTCGTTCAATAACGCTTTGTAGCGATGTTGCACAATCGGACACTTGCAGTGCAACACGAATATGATAATTATAAGCCCGTAGTACCCTTAGGTTGAAAAAATCGGTCGAATTTTTTTTTCGTTCAATAAGGCTTTGTAGCGATGTTGCACAATCGGAAACTTGCAGCGCAACATGAATATGATGATTATAAGCCCGTAGTACCCTTAGGTTGAAAAAATCGGTCGAATTTCTTTTTCGTTCAATAACGCTTTGTAGCGATGTTGCACAATCGGACACTTGCAGCGCAACACGAATATGATGATTATAAGCCCGTAGTACCCTTAGGTTGACAAAATCGGTCGAAATTTCTTTTCGTCCAATAAGGCTTTGTAGCGATGTTGCACAATCGGACACTTGCAGCGCAACACGAATATGATGATTATAAGCCCCTAGTACCCTTAGGTTGAAAAAATCGGTCGAATTTTTTTTTCGTTCAATAAGGCTTTGTAGCGATGTTGCACAATCGGACACTTGCAGCGCAACACGAATATGATGATTAGAAGCCCGTAGTACCCTTAGGTTGACAAAATCGGTCGAAATTTTTTTTCGTCCAATAAGGCTTTGTAGCGATGGCTCGCAATCGGAAATTTCCCGCGGAACACGAATATTATGATTATAAGCCCGTAGTACCCTTAGGTTGAAAAAATTGGTCGAATTTTGTTTTCGTTTAATAACGCTTTGTAGCGATGTTGCACAATCGGACACTTGCAGCGCAACACGAATATGATGATTATAAGCCCGTAGTACCCTTAGGTTGAAAAAATCGGTCGAATTTTTTTTTCGTTCAATAACGCTTTGTAGCGATGTTGCACAATCGGACACTTGCAGCGCAACACGACTATGATGATTATAAGCCCGTAGTACCCTTAGGTTGAGAAAATTGGTTAAATTTTGTTTTCGTTCAATAAGGCTTTGTAGCGATGTTGCACAATCGGAAACTTGCAGCGCAACATGAATATGATGATTATAAGCCCGTAGTACCCTTAGGTTGAAAAAATCGGTCGAATTTCTTTTTCGTTCAATAACGCTTTGTAGCGATGTTGCACAATCGGACACTTGCAGCGCAACACGAATATGATGATTATAAGCCCGTAGTACCCTTAGGTTGACAAAATCGGTCGAAATTTCTTTTCGTCCAATAAGGCTTTGTAGCGATGTTGCACAATCGGACACTTGCAGCGCAACACGAATATGATGATTATAAGCCCCTAGTACCCTTAGGTTGAAAAAATCGGTCGAATTTTTTTTTCGTTCAATAAGGCTTTGTAGCGATGTTGCACAATCAGACACTTGCAGCGCAACACGAATATGATGATTATAAGCCCGTAGTACCCTTAGGTTGAAAAAATTGGTCGAATTTTGTTTTCGTTTAATAACGCTTTGTAGCGATGTTGCACAATCGGACACTTGCAGCGCAACACGAATATGATGATTATAAGCCCGTAGTACCCTTAGGTTGAAAAAATCGGTCGAATTTTTTTTTCGTTCAATAACGCTTTGTAGCGATGTTGCACAATCGGACACTTGCAGCGCAACACGACTATGATGATTATAAGCCCGTAGTACCCTTAGGTTGAGAAAATTGGTTAAATTTTGTTTTCGTTCAATAAGGCTTTGTAGCGATGTTGCACAATTGGAAACTTGCAGCGCAACATGAATATGATGATTATAAGCCCGCAGTACCCTTAGGTTGACAAAATCGGTCGAAATTTCTTTTCGTCCAATAAGGCTTTGTAGCGATGTTGCACAATCGGACACTTGCAGCGCAACACGAATATGATGATTATAAGCCCCTAGTACCCTTAGGTTGAAAAAATCGGTCGAATTTTTTTTTCGTTCAATAAGGCTTTGTAGCGATGTTGCACAATCAGACACTTGCAGCGCGACACGAATATGATGATTATAAGCCCGTAGTACCCTTAGGTTGAAAAAATTGGTCGAATTTTGTTTTCGTTTAATAACGCTTTGTAGCGATGTTGCACAATCGGACACTTGCAGCGCAACACGAATATGATGATTATAAGCCCCTAGTACCCTTAGGTTGAAAAAATCGGTCGAATTTTTTTTTCGTTCAATAAGGCTTTGTAGCGATGTTGCACAATCAGACACTTGCAGCGCGACACGAATATGATGATTATAAGCCCGTAGTACCCTTAGGTTGAAAAAATTGGTCGAATTTTGTTTTCGTTTAATAACGCTTTGTAGCGATGTTGCACAATCGGACACTTGCAGCGCGACACGAATATGATGATTATAAGCCCGTAGTACCCTTAGGTTGAAAAAATTGGTCGAATTTTGTTTTCGTTTAATAACGCTTTGTAGCGATGTTGCACAATCGGACACTTGCAGCGCAACACGAATATGATGATTATAAGCCCCTAGTACCCTTAGGTTGAAAAAATCGGTCGAATTTTTTTTTCGTTCAATAAGGCTTTGTAGCGATGTTGCACAATCAGACACTTGCAGCGCGACACGAATATGATGATTATAAGCCCGTAGTACCCTTAGGTTGAAAAAATTGGTCGAATTTTGTTTTCGTTTAATAACGCTTTGTAGCGATGTTGCACAATCGGACACTTGCAGCGCAACACGAATATGATGATTATAAGCCCGTAGTACCCTTAGGTTGAAAAAATCGGTCGAATTTTTTTTTCGTTCAATAACGCTTTGTAGCGATGTTGCACAATCGGACACTTGCAGCGCAACACGAATATGATAATTATAAGCCCGTAGTACCCTTAGGTTGAAAAAATCGGTCGAATTTTTTTTTCGTTCAATAAGGCTTTGTAGCGATGTTGCACAATCAGACACTTGCAGCGCGACACGAATATGATGATTATAAGCCCGTAGAACCCTTAGGTTGAAAAAATTGGTCGAATTTTGTTTTCGTTTAATAACGCTTTGTAGCGATGTTGCACAATCGGACACTTGCAGCGCAACACGAATATGATGATTATAAGCCCGTAGTACCCTTAGGTTGACAAAATCGGTCGAAATTTTTTTTCGTCCAATAAGGCTTTGTAGCGATGGCTCGCAATCGGAAATTTCCCGCGGATCACGAATATTATGATTATAAGCCCGTAGTACCCTTAGGTTGATAAAATTGGTTAAATTTTTTTTTCGTTCAATAACGCTTTGTAGCGATGTTGCACAATCGGACACTTGCAGCGCAACACGAATATGATGATTATAAGCCCGTAGTACCCTTAGGTTGAAAAAATCGGTCGAATTTTTTTTTCGTTCAATAACGCTTTGTAGCGATGTTGCACAATCGGACACTTGCAGTGCAACACGAATATGATAATTATAAGCCCGTAGTACCCTTAGGTTGAAAAAATCGGTCGAATTTTTTTTTCGTTCAATAAGGCTTTGTAGCGATGTTGCACAATCGGACACTTGCAGCGCAACACGAATATGATGATTATAAGCCCGTAGTACCCTTAGGTTGAAAAAATCGGTCGAATTTTTTTTTGTTCAATAACGCTTTGTAGCGATGTTGCACAATCGGACACTTGCAGCGCAACACGAATATGATAATTATAAGCCCGTAGTACCCTTAGGTTGAACAAATCGGTCGAATTTTTTTTTCGTTCAATAAGGCTTTGTAGCGATGTTGCACAATCAGACACTTGCAGCGCGACACGAATATGATGATTATAAGCCCGTAGTACCCTTAGGTTGAAAAAATTGGTCGAATTTTGTTTTCGTTTAATAACGCTTTGTAGCGATGTTGCACAATCGGACACTTGCAGCGCAACACGAATATGATGATTATAAGCCCGTAGTACCCTTAGGTTGACAAAATCGGTCGAAATTTTTTTTCGTCCAATAAGGCTTTGTAGCGATGGCTCGCAATCGGAAATTTCCCGCGGATCACGAATATTATGATTATAAGCCCGTAGTACCCTTAGGTTGATAAAATTGGTTAAATTTTTTTTTCGTTCAATAACGCTTTGTAGCGATGTTGCACAATCGGACACTTGCAGCGCAACACGAATATGATGATTATAAGCCCGTAGTACCCTTAGGTTGACAAAATCGGTCGAAATTTCTTTTCGTCCAATAAGGCTTTGTAGCGATGTTGCACAATCGGACACTTGCAGCGCAACACGAATATGATGATTATAAGCCCGTAGTACCCTTAGGTTGAGAAAATTGGTCTACATTTTGTTTTCGTCCAATAACGCTTTACAGCGATGTTGCACAATCGGACACTTCCAGCACAACACGACTATGATGATTATAAGCCCGTAGAACCCTTAGGTTGAGAAAATTGGTTAAATTTTGTTTTCGTTCAATAAGGCTTTGTAGCGATGTTGCACAATCGGACACTTGCAGCGCAACGCGAGTATGATGATTATAAGCCCGTAGTACCCTTAGGTTGACAAAATCGGTCGAATTTTTTTTTCGTTCAATAAGGCTTTGCAGCGATGTTGTGCAATCGGTCACTTGCAGCGCAACACGAATATGATGATTATAAGCCCGTAGTACCCTTAGGTTGACAAAATCGGTCGAAATTTTTTTTCGTCCAATAAGGCTTTGTAGCGATGGCTCGCAATCGGAAATTTCCCGCGGATCACGAATATTATGATTATAAGCCCGTAGTACCCTTAGGTTGATAAAATTGGTTAAATTTTTTTTTCGTTCAATAACGCTTTGTAGCGATGTTGCACAATCGGACACTTGCAGCGCAACACGAATATGATGATTATAAGCCCGTAGTACCCTTAGGTTGACAAAATCGGTCGAAATTTCTTTTCGTCCAATAAGGCTTTGTAGCGATGTTGCACAATCGGACACTTGCAGCGCAACACGAATATGATGATTATAAGCCCGTAGTACCCTTAGGTTGAGAAAATTGGTCTACATTTTGTTTTCGTCCAATAACGCTTTACAGCGATGTTGCACAATCGGACACTTCCAGCACAACACGACTATGATGATTATAAGCCCGTAGAACCCTTAGGTTGAGAAAATTGGTTAAATTTTATTTTCGTTCAATAAGGCTTTGTAGCGATGTTGCACAATCGGACACTTGCAGCGCAACGCGAGTATGATGATTATAAGCCCGTAGTACCCTTAGGTTGACAAAATCGGTCGAATTTTTTTTTCGTTCAATAAGGCTTTGCAGCGATGTTGTGCAATCGGTCACTTGCAGCGCAACACGAATATGATGATTATAAGCCCGTAGTACCCTTAGGTTGACAAAATCGGTCGAAATTTTTTTTCGTCCAATAAGGCTTTGTAGCGATGTCTCGCAATCGGACACTTGCAGCGCAACACGAATATGATGATTATAAGCCCGTAGTACCCTTAGGTTGATAAAATTGGTTAAATTTTGTTTTCGTTCAATAAGGCTTTGTAGCGATGTTGCACAATCGGACACTTGCAGCGCAACGCGAGTATGATGATTATAAGCCCGTAGTACCCTTAGGTTGAAAAAATCGGTCGAATTTTTTTTTCGTTCAATAACGCTTTGTAGCGATGTTGCACAATCGGACACTTGCAGCGCAACACGAATATGATAATTATAAGCCCGTAGTACCCTTAGGTTGAAAAAATCGGTCGAATTTTGTTTTCGTTCAATAAGGCTTTGTAGCGATGTTGCACAATCAGACACTTGCAGCGCGACACGAATATGATGATTATAAGCCCGTAGTACCCTTAGGTTGAAAAAATTGGTCGAATTTTGTTTTCGTTTAATAACGTTTTGTAGCGATGTTGCACAATCGGACACTTGCAGCGCAACACGAATATGATGATTATAAGCCCGTAGTACCCTTAGGTTGACAAAATCGGTCGAAATTTTTTTTCGTCCAATAAGGCTTTGTAGCGATGGCTCGCAATCGGAAATTTCCCGCGGAACACGAATATTATGATTATAAGCCCGTAGTACCCTTAGGTTGATAAAATTGGTTAAATTTTCTTTTCGTTCAATAACGCTTTGTAGCGATGTTGCACAATCGGACACTTGCAGCGCAACACGAATATGATGATTATAAGCCCGTCGTACCCTTAGGTTGAAAAAATCGGTCGAATTTTTTTTTCGTTCAATAACGCTTTGTAGCGATGTTGCACAATCGGACACTTGCAGTGCAACCCGAATATGATAATTATAAGCCCGTAGTACCCTTAGGTTGAAAAAATCGGTCGAATTTTTTTTTCGTTCAATAAGGCTTTGTAGCGATGTTGCACAATCGGAAACTTGCCGCGCAACATGAATATGATGATTATAAGCCCGTAGTACCCTTAGGTTGAAAAAATCGGTCGAATTTCTTTTTCGTTCAATAACGCTTTGTAGCGATGTTGCACAATCGGACACTTGCAGCGCAACACGAATATGATGATTATAAGCCCGTAGTACCCTTAGGTTGAAAAAATCGGTCGAATTTTTTTTTCGTTCAATAACGCTTTGTAGCGATGTTGCACAATCGGACACTTGCAGCGCAACACGAATATGATGATTATAAGCCCGTAGTACCCTTAGGTTGAAAAAATCGGTCGAATTTTTTTTTCGTTCAATAACGCTTTGTAGCGATGTTGCACAATCGGACACTTGCAGTGCAACACGAATATGATAATTATAAGCCCGTAGTACCCTTAGGTTGAAAAAATCGGTCGAATTTTTTTTTCGTTCAATAAGGCTTTGTAGCGATGTTGCACAATCGGACACTTGCAGCGCAACACGAATATGATGATTATAAGCCCGTAGTACCCTTAGGTTGAAAAAATCGGTCGAATTTTTTTTTGTTCAATAACGCTTTGTAGCGATGTTGCACAATCGGACACTTGCAGCGCAACACGACTATGATAATTATAAGCCCGTAGTACCCTTAGGTTGAACAAATCGGTCGAATTTTTTTTTCGTTCAATAAGGCTTTGTAGCGATGTTGCACAATCAGACACTTGCAGCGCGACACGAATATGATGATTATAAGCCCGTAGTACCCTTAGGTTGAAAAAATTGGTCGAATTTTGTTTTCGTTTAATAACGCTTTGTAGCGATGTTGCACAATCGGACACTTGCAGCGCAACACGAATATGATGATTATAAGCCCGTAGTACCCTTAGGTTGACAAAATCGGTCGAAATTTTTTTTCGTCCAATAAGGCTTTGTAGCGATGGCTCGCAATCGGAAATTTCCCGCGGATCACGAATATTATGATTATAAGCCCGTAGTACCCTTAGGTTGATAAAATTGGTTAAATTTTTTTTTCGTTCAATAACGCTTTGTAGCGATGTTGCACAATCGGACACTTGCAGCGCAACACGAATATGATGATTATAAGCCCGTAGTACCCTTAGGTTGACAAAATCGGTCGAAATTTCTTTTCGTCCAATAAGGCTTTGTAGCGATGTTGCACAATCGGACACTTGCAGCGCAACACGAATATGATGATTATAAGCCCGTAGTACCCTTAGGTTGAGAAAATTGGTCTACATTTTGTTTTCGTCCAATAACGCTTTACAGCGATGTTGCACAATCGGACACTTCCAGCACAACACGACTATGATGATTATAAGCCCGTAGAACCCTTAGGTTGACAAAATCGGTCGAAATTTCTTTTCGTCCAATAAGGCTTTGTAGCGATGTTGCACAATCGGACACTTGCAGCGCAACACGAATATGATGATTATAAGCCCGTAGTACCCTTAGGTTGAGAAAATTGGTCTACATTTTGTTTTCGTCCAATAACGCTTTACAGCGATGTTGCACAATCGGACACTTCCAGCACAACACGACTATGATGATTATAAGCCCGTAGAACCCTTAGGTTGAGAAAATTGGTTAAATTTTATTTTCGTTCAATAAGGCTTTGTAGCGATGTTGCACAATCGGACACTTGCAGCGCAACGCGAGTATGATGATTATAAGCCCGTAGTACCCTTAGGTTGACAAAATCGGTCGAATTTTTTTTTCGTTCAATAAGGCTTTGCAGCGATGTTGTGCAATCGGTCACTTGCAGCGCAACACGAATATGATGATTATAAGCCCGTAGTACCCTTAGGTTGACAAAATCGGTCGAAATTTTTTTTCGTCCAATAAGGCTTTGTAGCGATGTCTCGCAATCGGACACTTGCAGCGCAACACGAATATGATGATTATAAGCCCGTAGTACCCTTAGGTTGATAAAATTGGTTAAATTTTGTTTTCGTTCAATAAGGCTTTGTAGCGATGTTGCACAATCGGACACTTGCAGCGCAACGCGAGTATGATGATTATAAGCCCGTAGTACCCTTAGGTTGAAAAAATCGGTCGAATTTTTTTTTCGTTCAATAACGCTTTGTAGCGATGTTGCACAATCGGACACTTGCAGCGCAACACGAATATGATAATTATAAGCCCGTAGTACCCTTAGGTTGAAAAAATCGGTCGAATTTTGTTTTCGTTCAATAAGGCTTTGTAGCGATGTTGCACAATCAGACACTTGCAGCGCGACACGAATATGATGATTATAAGCCCGTAGTACCCTTAGGTTGAAAAAATTGGTCGAGTTTTGTTTTCGTTTAATAACGTTTTGTAGCGATGTTGCACAATCGGACACTTGCAGCGCAACACGAATATGATGATTATAAGCCCGTAGTACCCTTAGGTTGACAAAATCGGTCGAAATTTTTTTTCGTCCAATAAGGCTTTGTAGCGATGGCTCGCAATCGGAAATTTCCCGCGGAACACGAATATTATGATTATAAGCCCGTAGTACCCTTAGGTTGATAAAATTGGTTAAATTTTCTTTTCGTTCAATAACGCTTTGTAGCGATGTTGCACAATCGGACACTTGCAGCGCAACACGAATATGATGATTATAAGCCCGTCGTACCCTTAGGTTGAAAAAATCGGTCGAATTTTTTTTTCGTTCAATAACGCTTTGTAGCGATGTTGCACAATCGGACACTTGCAGTGCAACCCGAATATGATAATTATAAGCCCGTAGTACCCTTAGGTTGAAAAAATCGGTCGAATTTTTTTTTCGTTCAATAAGGCTTTGTAGCGATGTTGCACAATCGGAAACTTGCCGCGCAACATGAATATGATGATTATAAGCCCGTAGTACCCTTAGGTTGAAAAAATCGGTCGAATTTCTTTTTCGTTCAATAACGCTTTGTAGCGATGTTGCACAATCGGACACTTGCAGCGCAACACGAATATGATGATTATAAGCCCGTAGTACCCTTAGGTTGAAAAAATCGGTCGAATTTTTTTTTCGTTCAATAACGCTTTGTAGCGATGTTGCACAATCGGACACTTGCAGCGCAACACGAATATGATAATTATAAGCCCGTAGTACCCTTAGGTTGAACAAATCGGTCGAATTTTTTTTTCGTTTAATAAGGCTTTGTAGCGATGATGCACAATCAGACACTTGCAGCGCGACACGAATATGATGATTATAAGCCCGTAGTACCCTTAGGTTGAAAAAATTGGTCGAATTTTTTTTTCGTTCAATAACGCTTTGTAGCGATGTTGCACAATCGGACACTTGCAGTGCAACACGAATATGATAATTATAAGCCCGTAGTACCCTTAGGTTGAAAAAATCGGTCGAATTTTTTTTTCGTTCAATAAGGCTTTGTAGCGATGTTGCACAATTGGAAACTTGCAGCGCAACATGAATATGATGATTATAAGCCCGCAGTACCCTTAGGTTGACAAAATCGGTCGAAATTTCTTTTCGTCCAATAAGGCTTTGTAGCGATGTTGCACAATCGGACACTTGCAGCGCAACACGAATATGATGATTATAAGCCCGTAGTACCCTTAGGTTGAAAAAATCGGTCGAATTTTTTTTTCGTTCAATAACGCTTTGTAGCGATGTTGCACAATCGGACACTTGCAGCGCAACACGACTATGATGATTATAAGCCCGTAGTACCCTTAGGTTGAGAAAATTGGTTAAATTTTGTTTTCGTTCAATAAGGCTTTGTAGCGATGTTGCACAATTGGAAACTTGCAGCGCAACATGAATATGATGATTATAAGCCCGCAGTACCCTTAGGTTGACAAAATCGGTCGAAATTTCTTTTCGTCCAATAAGGCTTTGTAGCGATGTTGCACAATCGGACACTTGCAGCGCAACACGAATATGATGATTATAAGCCCCTAGTACCCTTAGGTTGAAAAAATCGGTCGAATTTTTTTTTCGTTCAATAAGGCTTTGTAGCGATGTTGCACAATCAGACACTTGCAGCGCGACACGAATATGATGATTATAAGCCCGTAGTACCCTTAGGTTGAAAAAATTGGTCTAATTTTGTTTTCGTTTAATAACGCTTTGTAGCGATGTTGCACAATCGGACACTTGCAGCGCAACACGAATATGATGATTATAAGCCCCTAGTACCCTTAGGTTGAAAAAATCGGTCGAATTTTTTTTTCGTTCAATAAGGCTTTGTAGCGATGTTGCACAATCAGACACTTGCAGCGCGACTCGAATATGATGATTATAAGCCCGTAGTACCCTTAGGTTGAAAAAATTGGTCGAATTTTGTTTTCGTTTAATAACGCTTTGTAGCGATGTTGCACAATCGGACACTTGCAGCGCAACACGAATATGATGATTATAAGCCCGTAGTACCCTTAGGTTGAAAAAATCGGTCGAATTTTTTTTTCGTTCAATAACGCTTTGCAGCGATGTTGCACAATCGGACACTTGCAGCGCAACACGAATATGATAATTATAAGCCCGTAGTACCCTTAGGTTGAAAAAATCGGTCGAATTTTTTTTTCGTTCAATAAGGCTTTGTAGCGATGTTGCACAATCAGACACTTGCAGCGCGACACGAATATGATGATTATAAGCCCGTAGTACCCTTAGGTTGAAAAAATTGGTCGAATTTTGTTTTCGTTTAATAACGCTTTGTAGCGATGTTGCACAATCGGACACTTGCAGCGCAACACGACTATGATGATTATAAGCCCGTAGTACCCTTAGGTTGACAAAATCGGTCGAAATTTTTTTTCGTCCAATAAGGCTTTGTAGCGATGGCTCGCAATCGGAAATTTCCCGCGGATCACGAATATTATGATTATAAGCCCGTAGTACCCTTAGGTTGATAAAATTGGTTAAATTTTTTTTTCGTTCAATAACGCTTTGTAGCGATGTTGCACAATCGGACACTTGCAGCGCAACACGAATATGATGATTATAAGCCCGTAGTACCCTTAGGTTGAAAAAATCGGTCGAATTTTTTTTTCGTTCAATAACGCTTTGTAGCGATGTTGCACAATCGGACACTTGCAGTGCAACACGAATATGATAATTATAAGCCCGTAGTACCCTTAGGTTGAAAAAATCGGTCGAATTTTTTTTTCGTTCAATAAGGCTTTGTAGCGATGTTGCACAATCGGACACTTGCAGCGCAACACGAATATGATGATTATAAGCCCGTAGTACCCTTAGGTTGAAAAAATCGGTCGAATTTTTTTTTCGTTCAATAAGGCTTTGTAGCGATGTTGCACAATCAGACACTTGCAGCGCGACACGAATATGATGATTATAAGCCCGTAGTACCCTTAGGTTGAAAAAATTGGTCGAATTTTGTTTTCGTTTAATAACGTTTTGTAGCGATGTTGCACAATCGGACACTTGCAGCGCAACACGAATATGATGATTAGAAGCCCGTAGTACCCTTAGGTTGACAAAATCGGTCGAAATTTTTTTTCGTCCAATAAGGCTTTGTAGCGATGGCTCGCAATCGGAAATTTCCCGCGGAACACGAATATTATGATTATAAGCCCGTAGTACCCTTAGGTTGATAAAATTGGTTAAATTTTTTTTTCGTTCAATAACGCTTTGTAGCGATGTTGCACAATCGGACACTTGCAGCGCAACACGAATATGATGATTATAAGCCCGTAGTACCCTTAGGTTGAAAAAATCGGTCGAATTTTTTTTTCGTTCAATAACGCTTTGTAGCGATGTTGCACAATCGGACACTTGCAGTGCAACACGAATATGATAATTATAAGCCCGTAGTACCCTTAGGTTGAAAAAATCGGTCGAATTTTTTTTTCGTTCAATAAGGCTTTGTAGCGATGTTGCACAATCGGAAACTTGCAGCGCAACATGAATATGATGATTATAAGCCCGTAGTACCCTTAGGTTGAAAAAATCGGTCGAATTTCTTTTTCGTTCAATAACGCTTTGTAGCGATGTTGCACAATCGGACACTTGCAGCGCAACACGAATATGATGATTATAAGCCCGTAGTACCCTTAGGTTGAAAAAATCGGTCGAATTTTTTTTTGTTCAATAACGCTTTGTAGCGATGTTGCACAATCGGACACTTGCAGCGCAACACGAATATGATAATTATAAGCCCGTAGTACCCTTAGGTTGAAAAAATCGGTCGAATTTTGTTTTCGTTCAATAAGGCTTTGTAGCGATGTTGCACAATCAGACACTTGCAGCGCGACACGAATATGATGATTATAAGCCCGTAGTACCCTTAGGTTGAAAAAATTGGTCGAATTTTGTTTTCGTTTAATAACGTTTTGTAGCGATGTTGCACAATCGGACACTTGCAGCGCAACACGAATATGATGATTAGAAGCCCGTAGTACCCTTAGGTTGACAAAATCGGTCGAAATTTTTTTTCGTCCAATAAGGCTTTGTAGCGATGTTGCACAATCGGACACTTGCAGCGCAACACGAATATGATGATTATAAGCCCGTAGTACCCTTAGGTTGACCAAATCGGTCGAAATTTTTTTTCGTCCAATAAGGCTTTGTAGCGATGTCTCGCAATCGGACACTTGCAGCGCAACACGAATATGATGATTATAAGCCCGTAGTACCCTTAGGTTGATAAAATTGGTTAAATTTGTTTTTCGTTCAATAACGCTTTGTAGCGATGTTGCACAATCGGACACTTGCAGCGCAACACGAATATGATGATTATAAGCCCGTAGTACCCTTAGGTTGAAAAAATTGGTCGAATTTTGTTTTCGTTTAATAACGTTTTGTAGCGATGTTGCACAATCGGACACTTGCAGCGCAACACGAACATGATGATTATAAGCCCGTAGTGACCTTAGGTTGACAAAATCGGTCGAAATTTTTTTTCGTCCAATAAGGCTTTGTAGCGATGGCTCGCAATCGGAAATTTCCCGCGGAACACGAATATTATGATTATAAGCCCGTAGTACCCTTAGGTTGATAAAATTGGTTAAATTTGTTTTTCGTTCAATAACGCTTTGTAGCGATGTTGCACAATCGGACACTTGCAGCGCAACACGAATATGATGATTATAAGCCCGTAGTACCCTTAGGTTGAAAAAATCGGTCGAATTTTTTTTTCGTTCAATAACGCTTTGTAGCGATGTTGCACAATCGGACACTTGCAGTGCAACACGAATATGATAATTATAAGCCCGTAGTACCCTTAGGTTGAAAAAATCGGTCGAATTTTTTTTTCGTTCAATAAGGCTTTGCAGCGATGTTGTGCAATCGGTCACTTGCAGCGCAACACGAATATGATGATTATAAACCCGTAGTACCCTTAGGTTGAGAAAATTGGTCTAAATTTTGTTTTCGTCCAATAACGCTTTACAGCGATGTTGCACAATCGGACACTTCCAGCACAACACGAATATGATGATTATAAGCCCGTAGTACCCTTAGGTTGAGAAAATTGGTTAAATTTTTGTTTCGTTCAATGACGCTTTGTAGCGATGTTGCACAATCGGACACTTGCAGCGCAACACGAATATGATGATTATAAGCCCGTAGTACCCTTAGGTTGACCAAATCGGTCGAAATTTTTTTTCGTCCAATAAGGCTTTGTAGCGATGTCTCGCAATCGGACACTTGCAGCGCAACACGAATATGATGATTATAAGCCCGTAGTACCCTTAGGTTGATAAAATTGGTTAAATTTTGTTTTCGTTCAATAAGGCTTTGTAGCGATGTTGCACAATCGGACACTTGCAGCGCAACGCGAGTATGATGATTATAAGCCCGTAGTACCCTTAGGTTGACAAAATCGGTCGAATTTTTTTTTCGTTCAATAAGGCTTTGCAGCGATGTTGTGCAATCGGTCACTTGCAGCGCAACACGAATATGATGATTATAAACCCGTAGTACCCTTAGGTTGAGAAAATTGGTCTAAATTTTGTTTTCGTCCAATAACGCTTTACAGCGATGTTGCACAATCGGACACTTCCAGCACAACACGAATATGATGATTATAAGCCCGTAGTACCCTTAGGTTGAGAAAATTGGTTAAATTTTTTTTTCGTTCAATAACGCTTTGTAGCGATGTTGCACAATCGGACACTTGCAGCGCAACACGAATATGATGATTATAAGCCCGTAGTACCCTTAGGTTGACCAAATCGGTCGAAATTTTTTTTCGTCCAATAAGGCTTTGTAGCGATGTCTCGCAATCGGACACTTGCAGCGCAACACGAATATGATGATTATAAGCCCGTAGTACCCTTAGGTTGAGAAAATTGGTTAAATTTTGTTTTCGTTCAATAAGGCTTTGTAGCGATGTTGCACAATCGGACACTTCCAGCACAACACGAATATGATGATTATAAGCCCGTAGTACCCTTAGGTTGAGAAAATTGGTTAAATTTTTTTTTCGTTCAATAACGCTTTGTAGCGATGTTGCACAATCGGACACTTGCAGCGCAACACGAATATGATGATTATAAGCCCGTAGTACCCTTAGGTTGACCAAATCGGTCGAAATTTTTTTTCGTCCAATAAGGCTTTGTAGCGATGTCTCGCAATCGGACACTTGCAGCGCAACACGAATATGATGATTATAAGCCCGTAGTACCCTTAGGTTGATAAAATTGGTTAAATTTGTTTTTCGTTCAATAACGCTTTGTAGCGATGTTGCACAATCGGACACTTGCAGCGCAACACGAATATGATGATTATAAGCCCGTAGTACCCTTAGGTTGAAAAAATTGGTCGAATTTTGTTTTCGTTTAATAACGTTTTGTAGCGATGTTGCACAATCGGACACTTGCAGCGCAACACGAACATGATGATTATAAGCCCGTAGTGACCTTAGGTTGACAAAATCGGTCGAAATTTTTTTTCGTCCAATAAGGCTTTGTAGCGATGGCTCGCAATCGGAAATTTCCCGCGGAACACGAATATTATGATTATAAGCCCGTAGTACCCTTAGGTTGATAAAATTGGTTAAATTTGTTTTTCGTTCAATAACGCTTTGTAGCGATGTTGCACAATCGGACACTTGCAGCGCAACACGAATATGATGATTATAAGCCCGTAGTACCCTTAGGTTGAAAAAATCGGTCGAATTTTTTTTTCGTTCAATAACGCTTTGTAGCGATGTTGCACAATCGGACACTTGCAGTGCAACACGAATATGATAATTATAAGCCCGTAGTACCCTTAGGTTGAAAAAATCGGTCGAATTTTTTTTTCGTTCAATAAGGATTTGCAGCGATGTTGTGCAATCGGTCACTTGCAGCGCAACACGAATATGATGATTATAAACCCGTAGTACCCTTAGGTTGAGAAAATTGGTCTAAATTTTGTTTTCGTCCAATAACGCTTTACAGCGATGTTGCACAATCGGACACTTCCAGCACAACACGAATATGATGATTATAAGCCCGTAGTACCCTTAGGTTGAGAAAATTGGTTAAATTTTTGTTTCGTTCAATGACGCTTTGTAGCGATGTTGCACAATCGGACACTTGCAGCGCAACACGAATATGATGATTATAAGCCCGTAGTACCCTTAGGTTGACCAAATCGGTCGAAATTTTTTTTCGTCCAATAAGGCTTTGTAGCGATGTCTCGCAATCGGACACTTGCAGCGCAACACGAATATGATGATTATAAGCCCGTAGTACCCTTAGGTTGATAAAATTGGTTAAATTTTGTTTTCGTTCAATAAGGCTTTGTAGCGATGTTGCACAATCGGACACTTGCAGCGCAACGCGAGTATGATGATTATAAGCCCGTAGTACCCTTAGGTTGACAAAATCGGTCGAATTTTTTTTTCGTTCAATAAGGCTTTGCAGCGATGTTGTGCAATCGGTCACTTGCAGCGCAACACGAATATGATGATTATAAACCCGTAGTACCCTTAGGTTGAGAAAATTGGTCTAAATTTTGTTTTCGTCCAATAACGCTTTACAGCGATGTTGCACAATCGGACACTTCCAGCACAACACGAATATGATGATTATAAGCCCGTAGTACCCTTAGGTTGAGAAAATTGGTTAAATTTTTTTTTCGTTCAATAACGCTTTGTAGCGATGTTGCACAATCGGACACTTGCAGCGCAACACGAATATGATGATTATAAGCCCGTAGTACCCTTAGGTTGACCAAATCGGTCGAAATTTTTTTTCGTCCAATAAGGCTTTGTAGCGATGTCTCGCAATCGGACACTTGCAGCGCAACACGAATATGATGATTATAAGCCCGTAGTACCCTTAGGTTGAGAAAATTGGTTAAATTTTGTTTTCGTTCAATAAGGCTTTGTAGCGATGTTGCACAATCGGACACTTGCAGCGCAACGCGAGTATGATGATTATAAGCCCGTAGTACCCTTAGGTTGACAAAATCGGTCGAATTTTTTTTTCGTTCAATAAGGCTTTGCAGCGATGTTGTGCAATCGGTCACTTGCAGCGCAACACGAATATGATGATTATAAACCCGTAGTACCCTTAGGTTGAGAAAATTGGTCTAAATTTTGTTTTCGTCCAATAACGCTTTACAGCGATGTTGCACAATCGGACACTTCCAGCACAACACGAATATGATGATTATAAGCCCGTAGTACCCTTAGGTTGATAAAATTGGTTAAATTTGTTTTTCGTTCAATAACGCTTTGTAGCGATGTTGCACAATCGGACACTTGCAGCGCAACACGAATATGATGATTATAAGCCCGTAGTACCCTTAGGTTGAAAAAATTGGTCGAATTTTGTTTTCGTTTAATAACGTTTTGTAGCGATGTTGCACAATCGGACACTTGCAGCGCAACACGAACATGATGATTATAAGCCCGTAGTGACCTTAGGTTGACAAAATCGGTCGAAATTTTTTTTCGTCCAATAAGGCTTTGTAGCGATGGCTCGCAATCGGAAATTTCCCGCGGAACACGAATATTATGATTATAAGCCCGTAGTACCCTTAGGTTGATAAAATTGGTTAAATTTTTTTTTCGTTCAATAACGCTTTGTAGCGATGTTGCACAATCGGACACTTGCAGCGCAACACGAATATGATGATTATAAGCCCGTAGTACCCTTAGGTTGAAAAAATCGGTCGAATTTTTTTTTCGTTCAATAACGCTTTGTAGCGATGTTGCACAATCGGACACTTGCAGTGCAACACGAATATGATAATTATAAGCCCGTAGTACCCTTAGGTTGAAAAAATCGGTCGAATTTTTTTTTCGTTCAATAAGGCTTTGCAGCGATGTTGTGCAATCGGTCACTTGCAGCGCAACACGAATATGATGATTATAAACCCGTAGTACCCTTAGGTTGAGAAAATTGGTCTAAATTTTGTTTTCGTCCAATAACGCTTTACAGCGATGTTGCACAATCGGACACTTCCAGCACAACACGAATATGATGATTATAAGCCCGTAGTACCCTTAGGTTGAGAAAATTGGTTAAATTTTTTTTTCGTTCAATGACGCTTTGTAGCGATGTTGCACAATCGGACACTTGCAGCGCAACACGAATATGATGATTATAAGCCCGTAGTACCCTTAGGTTGACCAAATCGGTCGAAATTTTTTTTCGTCCAATAAGGCTTTGTAGCGATGTCTCGCAATCGGACACTTGCAGCGCAACACGAATATGATGATTATAAGCCCGTAGTACCCTTAGGTTGATAAAATTGGTTAAATTTTGTTTTCGTTCAATAAGGCTTTGTAGCGATGTTGCACAATCGGACACTTGCAGCGCAACGCGAGTATGATGATTATAAGCCCGTAGTACCCTTAGGTTGACAAAATCGGTCGAATTTTTTTTTCGTTCAATAAGGCTTTGCAGCGATGTTGTGCAATCGGTCACTTGCAGCGCAACACGAATATGATGATTATAAACCCGTAGTACCCTTAGGTTGAGAAAATTGGTCTAAATTTTGTTTTCGTCCAATAACGCTTTACAGCGATGTTGCACAATCGGACACTTCCAGCACAACACGAATATGATGATTATAAGCCCGTAGTACCCTTAGGTTGAGAAAATTGGTTAAATTTTTTTTTCGTTCAATAACGCTTTGTAGCGATGTTGCACAATCGGACACTTGCAGCGCAACACGAATATGATGATTATAAGCCCGTAGTACCCTTAGGTTGACCAAATCGGTCGAAATTTTTTTTCGTCCAATAAGGCTTTGTAGCGATGTCTCGCAATCGGACACTTGCAGCGCAACACGAATATGATGATTATAAGCCCGTAGTACCCTTAGGTTGATAAAATTGGTTAAATTTGTTTTTCGTTCAATAACGCTTTGTAGCGATGTTGCACAATCGGACACTTGCAGCGCAACACGAATATGATGATTATAAGCCCGTAGTACCCTTAGGTTGAAAAAATTGGTCGAATTTTGTTTTCGTTTAATAACGTTTTGTAGCGATGTTGCACAATCGGACACTTGCAGCGCAACACGAACATGATGATTATAAGCCCGTAGTGACCTTAGGTTGACAAAATCGGTCGAAATTTTTTTTCGTCCAATAAGGCTTTGTAGCGATGGCTCGCAATCGGAAATTTCCCGCGGAACACGAATATTATGATTATAAGCCCGTAGTACCCTTAGGTTGATAAAATTGGTCTAAATTTTGTTTTCGTCCAATAACGCTTTACAGCGATGTTGCACAATCGGACACTTCCAGCACAACACGAATATGATGATTATAAGCCCGTAGTACCCTTAGGTTGAGAAAATTGGTTAAATTTTTTTTTCGTTCAATAACGCTTTGTAGCGATGTTGCACAATCGGACACTTGCAGCGCAACACGAATATGATGATTATAAGCCCGTAGTACCCTTAGGTTGACCAAATCGGTCGAAATTTTTTTTCGTCCAATAAGGCTTTGTAGCGATGTCTCGCAATCGGACACTTGCAGCGCAACACGAATATGATGATTATAAGCCCGTAGTACCCTTAGGTTGATAAAATTGGTTAAATTTGTTTTTCGTTCAATAACGCTTTGTAGCGATGTTGCACAATCGGACACTTGCAGCGCAACACGAATATGATGATTATAAGCCCGTAGTACCCTTAGGTTGAAAAAATTGGTCGAATTTTGTTTTCGTTTAATAACGTTTTGTAGCGATGTTGCACAATCGGACACTTGCAGCGCAACACGAACATGATGATTATAAGCCCGTAGTGACCTTAGGTTGACAAAATCGGTCGAAATTTTTTTTCGTCCAATAAGGCTTTGTAGCGATGGCTCGCAATCGGAAATTTCCCGCGGAACACGAATATTATGATTATAAGCCTGTAGTACCCTTAGGTTGATAAAATTGGTTAAATTTTTTTTTCGTTCAATAACGCTTTGTAGCGATGTTGCACAATCGGACACTTGCAGCGCAACACGAATATGATGATTATAAGCCCGTAGTACCCTTAGGTTGACCAAATCGGTCGAAATTTTTTTTCGTCCAATAAGGCTTTGTAGCGATGTCTCGCAATCGGACACTTGCAGCGCAACACGAATATGATGATTATAAGCCCGTAGTACCCTTAGGTTGATAAAATTGGTTAAATTTTGTTTTCGTTCAATAAGGCTTTGTAGCGATGTTGCACAATCGGACACTTGCAGCGCAACGCGAGTATGATGATTATAAGCCCGTAGTACCCTTAGGTTGACAAAATCGGTCGAATTTTTTTTTCGTTCAATAAGGCTTTGCAGCGATGTTGTGCAATCGGTCACTTGCAGCGCAACACGAATATGATGATTATAAACCCGTAGTACCCTTAGGTTGAGAAAATTGGTCTAAATTTTGTTTTCGTCCAATAACGCTTTACAGCGATGTTGCACAATCGGACACTTCCAGCACAACACGAATATGATGATTATAAGCCCGTAGTACCCTTAGGTTGAGAAAATTGGTTAAATTTTTTTTTCGTTCAATAACGCTTTGTAGCGATGTTGCACAATCGGACACTTGCAGCGCAACACGAATATGATGATTATAAGCCCGTAGTACCCTTAGGTTGACCAAATCGGTCGAAATTTTTTTTCGTCCAATAAGGCTTTGTAGCGATGTCTCGCAATCGGACACTTGCAGCGCAACACGAATATGATGATTATAAGCCCGTAGTACCCTTAGGTTGAAAAAATCGGTCGAATTTTTTTTTCGTTCAATAAGGCTTTGCAGCGATGTTGTGCAATCGGTCACTTGCAGCGCAACACGAATATGATGATTATAAACCCGTAGTACCCTTAGGTTGAGAAAATTGGTCTAAATTTTGTTTTCGTCCAATAACGCTTTACAGCGATGTTGCACAATCGGACACTTCCAGCACAACACGAATATGATGATTATAAGCCCGTAGTACCCTTAGGTTGAGAAAATTGGTTAAATTTTTTTTTCGTTCAATGACGCTTTGTAGCGATGTTGCACAATCGGACACTTGCAGCGCAACACGAATATGATGATTATAAGCCCGTAGTACCCTTAGGTTGACCAAATCGGTCGAAATTTTTTTTCGTCCAATAAGGCTTTGTAGCGATGTCTCGCAATCGGACACTTGCAGCGCAACACGAATATGATGATTATAAGCCCGTAGTACCCTTAGGTTGATAAAATTGGTTAAATTTGTTTTTCGTTCAATAACGCTTTGTAGCGATGTTGCACAATCGGACACTTGCAGCGCAACACGAATATGATGATTATAAGCCCGTAGTACCCTTAGGTTGAAAAAATTGGTCGAATTTTGTTTTCGTTTAATAACGTTTTGTAGCGATGTTGCACAATCGGACACTTGCAGCGCAACACGAACATGATGATTATAAGCCCGTAGTGACCTTAGGTTGACAAAATCGGTCGAAATTTTTTTTCGTCCAATAAGGCTTTGTAGCGATGGCTCGCAATCGGAAATTTCCCGCGGAACACGAATATTATGATTATAAGCCCGTAGTACCCTTAGGTTGATAAAATTGGTCTAAATTTTGTTTTCGTCCAATAACGCTTTACAGCGATGTTGCACAATCGGACACTTCCAGCACAACACGAATATGATGATTATAAGCCCGTAGTACCCTTAGGTTGAGAAAATTGGTTAAATTTTTTTTTCGTTCAATAACGCTTTGTAGCGATGTTGCACAATCGGACACTTGCAGCGCAACACGAATATGATGATTATAAGCCCGTAGTACCCTTAGGTTGACCAAATCGGTCGAAATTTTTTTTCGTCCAATAAGGCTTTGTAGCGATGTCTCGCAATCGGACACTTGCAGCGCAACACGAATATGATGATTATAAGCCCGTAGTACCCTTAGGTTGATAAAATTGGTTAAATTTGTTTTTCGTTCAATAACGCTTTGTAGCGATGTTGCACAATCGGACACTTGCAGCGCAACACGAATATGATGATTATAAGCCCGTAGTACCCTTAGGTTGAAAAAATTGGTCGAATTTTGTTTTCGTTTAATAACGTTTTGTAGCGATGTTGCACAATCGGACACTTGCAGCGCAACACGAACATGATGATTATAAGCCCGTAGTGACCTTAGGTTGACAAAATCGGTCGAAATTTTTTTTCGTCCAATAAGGCTTTGTAGCGATGGCTCGCAATCGGAAATTTCCCGCGGAACACGAATATTATGATTATAAGCCTGTAGTACCCTTAGGTTGATAAAATTGGTTAAATTTTTTTTTCGTTCAATAACGCTTTGTAGCGATGTTGCACAATCGGACACTTGCAGCGCAACACGAATATGATGATTATAAGCCCGTAGTACCCTTAGGTTGACCAAATCGGTCGAAATTTTTTTTCGTCCAATAAGGCTTTGTAGCGATGTCTCGCAATCGGACACTTGCAGCGCAACACGAATATGATGATTATAAGCCCGTAGTACCCTTAGGTTGATAAAATTGGTTAAATTTTGTTTTCGTTCAATAAGGCTTTGTAGCGATGTTGCACAATCGGACACTTGCAGCGCAACGCGAGTATGATGATTATAAGCCCGTAGTACCCTTAGGTTGACAAAATCGGTCGAATTTTTGGTTCGTTCAATAAGGCTTTGCAGCGATGTTGTGCAATCGGTCACTTGCAGCGCAACACGAATATGATGATTATAAACCCGTAGTACCCTTAGGTTGAGAAAATTGGTCTAAATTTTGTTTTCGTCCAATAACGCTTTACAGCGATGTTGCACAATCGGACACTTCCAGCACAACACGAATATGATGATTATAAGCCCGTAGTACCCTTAGGTTGACCAAATCGGTCGAAATTTTTTTTCGTCCAATAAGGCTTTGTAGCGATGTCTCGCAATCGGACACTTGCAGCGCAACACGAATATGATGATTATAAGCCCGTAGTACCCTTAGGTTGAAAAAATCGGTCGAATTTTTTTTTCGTTCAATAAGGCTTTGCAGCGATGTTGTGCAATCGGTCACTTGCAGCGCAACACGAATATGATGATTATAAACCCGTAGTACCCTTAGGTTGAGAAAATTGGTCTAAATTTTGTTTTCGTCCAATAACGCTTTACAGCGATGTTGCACAATCGGACACTTCCAGCACAACACGAATATGATGATTATAAGCCCGTAGTACCCTTAGGTTGAGAAAATTGGTTAAATTTTTTTTTCGTTCAATGACGCTTTGTAGCGATGTTGCACAATCGGACACTTGCAGCGCAACACGAATATGATGATTATAAGCCCGTAGTACCCTTAGGTTGACCAAATCGGTCGAAATTTTTTTTCGTCCAATAAGGCTTTGTAGCGATGTCTCGCAATCGGACACTTGCAGCGCAACACGAATATGATGATTATAAGCCCGTAGTACCCTTAGGTTGATAAAATTGGTTAAATTTTGTTTTCGTTCAATAAGGCTTTGTAGCGATGTTGCACAATCGGACACTTGCAGCGCAACGCGAGTATGATGATTATAAGCCCGTAGTACCCTTAGGTTGACAAAATCGGTCGAATTTTTTTTTCGTTCAATAAGGCTTTGCAGCGATGTTGTGCAATCGGTCACTTGCAGCGCAACACGAATATGATGATTATAAACCCGTAGTACCCTTAGGTTGAGAAAATTGGTCTAAATTTTGTTTTCGTCCAATAACGCTTTACAGCGATGTTGCACAATCGGACACTTCCAGCACAACACGAATATGATGATTATAAGCCCGTAGTACCCTTAGGTTGAGAAAATTGGTTAAATTTTTTTTTCGTTCAATAACGCTTTGTAGCGATGTTGCACAATCGGACACTTGCAGCGCAACACGAATATGATGATTATAAGCCCGTAGTACCCTTAGGTTGACCAAATCGGTCGAAATTTTTTTTCGTCCAATAAGGCTTTGTAGCGATGTCTCGCAATCGGACACTTGCAGCGCAACACGAATATGATGATTATAAGCCCGTAGTACCCTTAGGTTGATAAAATTGGTTAAATTTGTTTTTCGTTCAATAACGCTTTGTAGCGATGTTGCACAATCGGACACTTGCAGCGCAACACGAATATGATGATTATAAGCCCGTAGTACCCTTAGGTTGAAAAAATTGGTCGAATTTTGTTTTCGTTTAATAACGTTTTGTAGCGATGTTGCACAATCGGACACTTGCAGCGCAACACGAACATGATGATTATAAGCCCGTAGTGACCTTAGGTTGACAAAATCGGTCGAAATTTTTTTTCGTCCAATAAGGCTTTGTAGCGATGGCTCGCAATCGGAAATTTCCCGCGGAACACGAATATTATGATTATAAGCCCGTAGTACCCTTAGGTTGATAAAATTGGTCTAAATTTTGTTTTCGTCCAATAACGCTTTACAGCGATGTTGCACAATCGGACACTTCCAGCACAACACGAATATGATGATTATAAGCCCGTAGTACCCTTAGGTTGAGAAAATTGGTTAAATTTTTTTTTCGTTCAATAACGCTTTGTAGCGATGTTGCACAATCGGACACTTGCAGCGCAACACGAATATGATGATTATAAGCCCGTAGTACCCTTAGGTTGACCAAATCGGTCGAAATTTTTTTTCGTCCAATAAGGCTTTGTAGCGATGTCTCGCAATCGGACACTTGCAGCGCAACACGAATATGATGATTATAAGCCCGTAGTACCCTTAGGTTGATAAAATTGGTTAAATTTGTTTTTCGTTCAATAACGCTTTGTAGCGATGTTGCACAATCGGACACTTGCAGCGCAACACGAATATGATGATTATAAGCCCGTAGTACCCTTAGGTTGAAAAAATTGGTCGAATTTTGTTTTCGTTTAATAACGTTTTGTAGCGATGTTGCACAATCGGACACTTGCAGCGCAACACGAACATGATGATTATAAGCCCGTAGTGACCTTAGGTTGACAAAATCGGTCGAAATTTTTTTTCGTCCAATAAGGCTTTGTAGCGATGGCTCGCAATCGGAAATTTCCCGCGGAACACGAATATTATGATTATAAGCCTGTAGTACCCTTAGGTTGATAAAATTGGTTAAATTTTTTTTTCGTTCAATAACGCTTTGTAGCGATGTTGCACAATCGGACACTTGCAGCGCAACACGAATATGATGATTATAAGCCCGTAGTACCCTTAGGTTGACCAAATCGGTCGAAATTTTTTTTCGTCCAATAAGGCTTTGTAGCGATGTCTCGCAATCGGACACTTGCAGCGCAACACGAATATGATGATTATAAGCCCGTAGTACCCTTAGGTTGATAAAATTGGTTAAATTTTGTTTTCGTTCAATAAGGCTTTGTAGCGATGTTGCACAATCGGACACTTGCAGCGCAACGCGAGTATGATGATTATAAGCCCGTAGTACCCTTAGGTTGACAAAATCGGTCGAATTTTTTTTTCGTTCAATAAGGCTTTGCAGCGATGTTGTGCAATCGGTCACTTGCAGCGCAACACGAATATGATGATTATAAACCCGTAGTACCCTTAGGTTGAGAAAATTGGTCTAAATTTTGTTTTCGTCCAATAACGCTTTACAGCGATGTTGCACAATCGGACACTTCCAGCACAACACGAATATGATGATTATAAGCCCGTAGTACCCTTAGGTTGAGAAAATTGGTTAAATTTTTTTTTCGTTCAATAACGCTTTGTAGCGATGTTGCACAATCGGACACTTGCAGCGCAACACGAATATGATGATTATAAGCCCGTAGTACCCTTAGGTTGACCAAATCGGTCGAAATTTTTTTTCGTCCAATAAGGCTTTGTAGCGATGTTGTGCAATCGGTCACTTGCAGCGCAACACGAATATGATGATTATAAACCCGTAGTACCCTTAGGTTGAGAAAATTGGTCTAAATTTTGTTTTCGTCCAATAACGCTTTGTAGCGATGTTGCACAATCGGACACTTGCAGCGCAACGCGAGTATGATGATTATAAGCCCGTAGTACCCTTAGGTTGACAAAATCGGTCGAATTTTTTTTTCGTTCAATAAGGCTTTGCAGCGATGTTGTGCAATCGGTCACTTGCAGCGCAACACGAATATGATGATTATAAACCCGTAGTACCCTTAGGTTGAGAAAATTGGTCTAAATTTTGTTTTCGTCCAATAACGCTTTACAGCGATGTTGCACAATCGGACACTTCCAGCACAACACGAATATGATGATTATAAACCCGTAGTACCCTTAGGTTGAGAAAATTGGTTAAATTTTTTTTTCGTTCAATAACGCTTTGTAGCGATGTTGCACAATCGGACACTTGCAGCGCAACACGAATATGATGATTATAAGCCCGTAGTACCCTTAGGTTGACCAAATCGGTCGAAATTTTTTTTCGTCCAATAAGGCTTTGTAGCGATGTCTCGCAATCGGACACTTGCAGCGCAACACGAATATGATGATTATAAGCCCGTAGTACCCTTAGGTTGATAAAATTGGTTAAATTTGTTTTTCGTTCAATAACGCTTTGTAGCGATGTTGCACAATCGGACACTTGCAGCGCAACACGAACATGATGATTATAAGCCCGTAGTGACCTTAGGTTGACAAAATCGGTCGAAATTTTTTTTCGTCCAATAAGGCTTTGTAGCGATGGCTCGCAATCGGAAATTTCCCGCGGAACACGAATATTATGATTATAAGCCCGTAGTACCCTTAGGTTGATAAAATTGGTTAAATTTTTTTTTCGTTCAATAACGCTTTGTAGCGATGTTGCACAATCGGACACTTGCAGCGCAACACGAATATGATGATTATAAGCCCGTAGTACCCTTAGGTTGAAAAAATCGGTCGAATTTTTTTTTCGTTCAATAACGCTTTGTAGCGCTGTTGCACAATCGGACACTTGCAGTGCAACACGAATATGATAATTATAAGCCCGTAGTACCCTTAGGTTGAAAAAATCGGTCGAATTTTGTTTTCGTTCAATAAGGCTTTGTAGCGATGTTGCACAATCGGAAACTTGCAGCGCAACATGAATATGATGATTATAAGCCCGTAGTACCCTTAGGTTGACAAAATCGGTCGAAATTTCTTTTCGTCCAATAAGGCTTTGTAGCGATGTTGCACAATCGGACACTTGCAGCGCAACACGAATATGATGATTATAAGCCCGTAGTACCCTTAGGTTGAAAAAATCGGTCGAATTTTTTTTTCGTTCAATAACGCTTTGTAGCGATGTTGCACAATCGGACACTTGCAGCGCAACACGAATATGATGATTATAAGCCCGTAGTACCCTTAGGTTGAGAAAATTGGTCTAAATTTTGTTTTCGTCCAATAACGCTTTACAGCGATGTTGCACAATCGGACACTTCCAGCACAACACGACTATGATGATTATAAGCCCGTAGTACCCTTAGGTTGAGAAAATTGGTTAAATTTTGTTTTCGTTCAATAACGCTTTGTAGCGATGTTGCACAATCGGACACTTGCAGCGCAACACGAATATGATGATTATAAGCCCGTAGTACCCTTAGGTTGACCAAATCGGTCGAAATTTTTTTTCGTCCAATAAGGCTTTGTAGCGATGTCTCGCAATCGGACACTTGCAGCGCAACACGAATATGATGATCATAAGCCCGTAGTACCCTTAGGTTGATAAAATTGGTTAAATTTGTTTTTCGTTCAATAACGCTTTGTAGCGATGTTGCACAATCGGACACTTGAAGCGCAACACGAATATGATGATTATAAGCCCGTAGTACCCTTAGGTTGAAAAAATTGGTCGAATTTTGTTTTCGTTTAATAACGTTTTGTAGCGATGTTGCACAATCGGACACTTGCAGCGCAACACGAACATGATGATTATAAGCCCGTAGTACCCTTAGGTTGACAAAATCGGTCGAAATTTTTTTTCGTCCAATAAGGCTTTGTAGCGATGGCTCGCAATCGGAAATTTCCCGCGGAACACGAATATTATGATTATAAGCCCGTAGTACCCTTAGGTTGATAAAATTGGTTAAATTTTTTTTTCGTTCAATAACGCTTTGTAGCGATGTTGCACAATCGGACACTTGCAGCGCAACACGAATATGATGATTATAAGCCCGTAGTACCCTTAGGTTGAAAAAATCGGTCGAATTTTTTTTTCGTTCAATAACGCTTTGTAGCGATGTTGCACAATCGGACACTTGCAGTGCAACACGAATATGATAATTATAAGCCCGTAGTACCCTTAGGTTGAAAAAATCGGTCGAATTTTTTTTTCGTTCAATAAGGCTTTGTAGCGATGTTGCACAATCGGAAACTTGCAGCGCAACATGAATATGATGATTATAAGCCCGTAGTACCCTTAGGTTGACAAAATCGGTCGAAATTTCTTTTCGTCCAATAAGGCTTTGTAGCGATGTTGCACAATCGGACACTTGCAGCGCAACACGAATATGATGATTATAAGCCCGTAGTACCCTTAGGTTGAGAAAATTGTTCTAAATTTTGTTTTCGTCCAATAACGCTTTACAGCGATGTTGCACAATCGGACACTTCCAGCACAACACGACTATGATGATTATAAGCCCGTAGTACCCTTAGGTTGAGAAAATTGGTTAAATTTTGTTTTCGTTCAATAAGGCTTTGTAGCGATGTTGCACAATCGGACACTTGCAGCGCAACGCGAGTATGATGATTATAAGCCCGTAGTACCCTTAGGTTGACAAAATCGGTCGAATTTTTTTTTCGTTCAATAAGGCTTTGCAGCGATGTTGTGCAATCGGTCACTTGCAGCGCAACACGAATATGATGATTATAAACCCGTAGTACCCTTAGGTTGAGAAAATTGGTCTAAATTTTGTTTTCGTCCAATAACGCTTTACAGCGATGTTGCACAATCGGACACTTCCAGCACAACACGAATATGATGATTATAAGCCCGTAGTACCCTTAGGTTGAGAAAATTGGTTAAATTTTTTTTTCGTTCAATAACGCTTTGTAGCGATGTTGCACAATCGGACACTTGCAGCGCAACACGAATATGATGATTATAAGCCCGTAGTACCCTTAGGTTGACCAAATCGGTCGAAATTTTTTTTCGTCCAATAAGGCTTTGTAGCGATGTCTCGCAATCGGACACTTGCAGCGCAACACGAATATGATGATTATAAGCCCGTAGTACCCTTAGGTTGAGAAAATTGGTTAAATTTTGTTTTCGTTCAATAAGGCTTTGTAGCGATGTTGCACAATCGGACACTTGCAGCGCAACGCGAGTATGATGATTATAAGCCCGTAGTACCCTTAGGTTGACAAAATCGGTCGAATTTTTTTTTCGTTCAATAAGGCTTTGCAGCGATGTTGTGCAATCGGTCACTTGCAGCGCAACACGAATATGATGATTATAAACCCGTAGTACCCTTAGGTTGAGAAAATTGGTCTAAATTTTGTTTTCGTCCAATAACGCTTTACAGCGATGTTGCACAATCGGACACTTCCAGCACAACACGAATATGATGATTATAAGCCCGTAGTACCCTTAGGTTGATAAAATTGGTTAAATTTGTTTTTCGTTCAATAACGCTTTGTAGCGATGTTGCACAATCGGACACTTGCAGCGCAACACGAATATGATGATTATAAGCCCGTAGTACCCTTAGGTTGAAAAAATTGGTCGAATTTTGTTTTCGTTTAATAACGTTTTGTAGCGATGTTGCACAATCGGACACTTGCAGCGCAACACGAACATGATGATTATAAGCCCGTAGTGACCTTAGGTTGACAAAATCGGTCGAAATTTTTTTTCGTCCAATAAGGCTTTGTAGCGATGGCTCGCAATCGGAAATTTCCCGCGGAACACGAATATTATGATTATAAGCCCGTAGTACCCTTAGGTTGATAAAATTGGTTAAATTTTTTTTTCGTTCAATAACGCTTTGTAGCGATGTTGCACAATCGGACACTTGCAGCGCAACACGAATATGATGATTATAAGCCCGTAGTACCCTTAGGTTGAAAAAATCGGTCGAATTTTTTTTTCGTTCAATAACGCTTTGTAGCGATGTTGCACAATCGGACACTTGCAGTGCAACACGAATATGATAATTATAAGCCCGTAGTACCCTTAGGTTGAAAAAATCGGTCGAATTTTTTTTTCGTTCAATAAGGCTTTGCAGCGATGTTGTGCAATCGGTCACTTGCAGCGCAACACGAATATGATGATTATAAACCCGTAGTACCCTTAGGTTGAGAAAATTGGTCTAAATTTTGTTTTCGTCCAATAACGCTTTACAGCGATGTTGCACAATCGGACACTTCCAGCACAACACGAATATGATGATTATAAGCCCGTAGTACCCTTAGGTTGAGAAAATTGGTTAAATTTTTTTTTCGTTCAATGACGCTTTGTAGCGATGTTGCACAATCGGACACTTGCAGCGCAACACGAATATGATGATTATAAGCCCGTAGTACCCTTAGGTTGACCAAATCGGTCGAAATTTTTTTTCGTCCAATAAGGCTTTGTAGCGATGTCTCGCAATCGGACACTTGCAGCGCAACACGAATATGATGATTATAAGCCCGTAGTACCCTTAGGTTGATAAAATTGGTTAAATTTTGTTTTCGTTCAATAAGGCTTTGTAGCGATGTTGCACAATCGGACACTTGCAGCGCAACGCGAGTATGATGATTATAAGCCCGTAGTACCCTTAGGTTGACAAAATCGGTCGAATTTTTTTTTCGTTCAATAAGGCTTTGCAGCGATGTTGTGCAATCGGTCACTTGCAGCGCAACACGAATATGATGATTATAAACCCGTAGTACCCTTAGGTTGAGAAAATTGGTCTAAATTTTGTTTTCGTCCAATAACGCTTTACAGCGATGTTGCACAATCGGACACTTCCAGCACAACACGAATATGATGATTATAAGCCCGTAGTACCCTTAGGTTGAGAAAATTGGTTAAATTTTTTTTTCGTTCAATAACGCTTTGTAGCGATGTTGCACAATCGGACACTTGCAGCGCAACACGAATATGATGATTATAAGCCCGTAGTACCCTTAGGTTGACCAAATCGGTCGAAATTTTTTTTCGTCCAATAAGGCTTTGTAGCGATGTCTCGCAATCGGACACTTGCAGCGCAACACGAATATGATGATTATAAGCCCGTAGTACCCTTAGGTTGATAAAATTGGTTAAATTTGTTTTTCGTTCAATAACGCTTTGTAGCGATGTTGCACAATCGGACACTTGCAGCGCAACACGAATATGATGATTATAAGCCCGTAGTACCCTTAGGTTGAAAAAATTGGTCGAATTTTGTTTTCGTTTAATAACGTTTTGTAGCGATGTTGCACAATCGGACACTTGCAGCGCAACACGAACATGATGATTATAAGCCCGTAGTGACCTTAGGTTGACAAAATCGGTCGAAATTTTTTTTCGTCCAATAAGGCTTTGTAGCGATGGCTCGCAATCGGAAATTTCCCGCGGAACACGAATATTATGATTATAAGCCCGTAGTACCCTTAGGTTGATAAAATTGGTCTAAATTTTGTTTTCGTCCAATAACGCTTTACAGCGATGTTGCACAATCGGACACTTCCAGCACAACACGAATATGATGATTATAAGCCCGTAGTACCCTTAGGTTGAGAAAATTGGTTAAATTTTTTTTTCGTTCAATAACGCTTTGTAGCGATGTTGCACAATCGGACACTTGCAGCGCAACACGAATATGATGATTATAAGCCCGTAGTACCCTTAGGTTGACCAAATCGGTCGAAATTTTTTTTCGTCCAATAAGGCTTTGTAGCGATGTCTCGCAATCGGACACTTGCAGCGCAACACGAATATGATGATTATAAGCCCGTAGTACCCTTAGGTTGATAAAATTGGTTAAATTTGTTTTTCGTTCAATAACGCTTTGTAGCGATGTTGCACAATCGGACACTTGCAGCGCAACACGAATATGATGATTATAAGCCCGTAGTACCCTTAGGTTGAAAAAATTGGTCGAATTTTGTTTTCGTTTAATAACGTTTTGTAGCGATGTTGCACAATCGGACACTTGCAGCGCAACACGAACATGATGATTATAAGCCCGTAGTGACCTTAGGTTGACAAAATCGGTCGAAATTTTTTTTCGTCCAATAAGGCTTTGTAGCGATGGCTCGCAATCGGAAATTTCCCGCGGAACACGAATATTATGATTATAAGCCTGTAGTACCCTTAGGTTGATAAAATTGGTTAAATTTTTTTTTCGTTCAATAACGCTTTGTAGCGATGTTGCACAATCGGACACTTGCAGCGCAACACGAATATGATGATTATAAGCCCGTAGTACCCTTAGGTTGACCAAATCGGTCGAAATTTTTTTTCGTCCAATAAGGCTTTGTAGCGATGTCTCGCAATCGGACACTTGCAGCGCAACACGAATATGATGATTATAAGCCCGTAGTACCCTTAGGTTGATAAAATTGGTTAAATTTTGTTTTCGTTCAATAAGGCTTTGTAGCGATGTTGCACAATCGGACACTTGCAGCGCAACGCGAGTATGATGATTATAAGCCCGTAGTACCCTTAGGTTGACAAAATCGGTCGAATTTTTTTTTCGTTCAATAAGGCTTTGCAGCGATGTTGTGCAATCGGTCACTTGCAGCGCAACACGAATATGATGATTATAAACCCGTAGTACCCTTAGGTTGAGAAAATTGGTCTAAATTTTGTTTTCGTCCAATAACGCTTTACAGCGATGTTGCACAATCGGACACTTCCAGCACAACACGAATATGATGATTATAAGCCCGTAGTACCCTTAGGTTGAGAAAATTGGTTAAATTTTTTTTTCGTTCAATAACGCTTTGTAGCGATGTTGCACAATCGGACACTTGCAGCGCAACACGAATATGATGATTATAAGCCCGTAGTACCCTTAGGTTGACCAAATCGGTCGAAATTTTTTTTCGTCCAATAAGGCTTTGTAGCGATGTCTCGCAATCGGACACTTGCAGCGCAACACGAATATGATGATTATAAGCCCGTAGTACCCTTAGGTTGATAAAATTGGTTAAATTTTGTTTTCGTTCAATAAGGCTTTGTAGCGATGTTGCACAATCGGACACTTGCAGCGCAACGCGAGTATGATGATTATAAGCCCGTAGTACCCTTAGGTTGACAAAATCGGTCGAATTTTTTTTTCGTTCAATAAGGCTTTGCAGCGATGTTGTGCAATCGGTCACTTGCAGCGCAACACGAATATGATGATTATAAACCCGTAGTACCCTTAGGTTGAGAAAATTGGTCTAAATTTTGTTTTCGTCCAATAACGCTTTACAGCGATGTTGCACAATCGGACACTTCCAGCACAACACGAATATGATGATTATAAACCCGTAGTACCCTTAGGTTGAGAAAATTGGTTAAATTTTTTTTTCGTTCAATAACGCTTTGTAGCGATGTTGCACAATCGGACACTTGCAGCGCAACACGAATATGATGATTATAAGCCCGTAGTACCCTTAGGTTGACCAAATCGGTCGAAATTTTTTTTCGTCCAATAAGGCTTTGTAGCGATGTCTCGCAATCGGACACTTGCAGCGCAACACGAATATGATGATTATAAGCCCGTAGTACCCTTAGGTTGATAAAATTGGTTAAATTTGTTTTTCGTTCAATAACGCTTTGTAGCGATGTTGCACAATCGGACACTTGCAGCGCAACACGAACATGATGATTATAAGCCCGTAGTGACCTTAGGTTGACAAAATCGGTCGAAATTTTTTTTCGTCCAATAAGGCTTTGTAGCGATGGCTCGCAATCGGAAATTTCCCGCGGAACACGAATATTATGATTATAAGCCCGTAGTACCCTTAGGTTGATAAAATTGGTTAAATTTTTTTTTCGTTCAATAACGCTTTGTAGCGATGTTGCACAATCGGACACTTGCAGCGCAACACGAATATGATGATTATAAGCCCGTAGTACCCTTAGGTTGAAAAAATCGGTCGAATTTTTTTTTCGTTCAATAACGCTTTGTAGCGCTGTTGCACAATCGGACACTTGCAGTGCAACACGAATATGATAATTATAAGCCCGTAGTACCCTTAGGTTGAAAAAATCGGTCGAATTTTGTTTTCGTTCAATAAGGCTTTGTAGCGATGTTGCACAATCGGAAACTTGCAGCGCAACATGAATATGATGATTATAAGCCCGTAGTACCCTTAGGTTGACAAAATCGGTCGAAATTTCTTTTCGTCCAATAAGGCTTTGTAGCGATGTTGCACAATCGGACACTTGCAGCGCAACACGAATATGATGATTATAAGCCCGTAGTACCCTTAGGTTGAAAAAATCGGTCGAATTTTTTTTTCGTTCAATAACGCTTTGTAGCGATGTTGCACAATCGGACACTTGCAGCGCAACACGAATATGATGATTATAAGCCCGTAGTACCCTTAGGTTGAGAAAATTGGTCTAAATTTTGTTTTCGTCCAATAACGCTTTACAGCGATGTTGCACAATCGGACACTTCCAGCACAACACGACTATGATGATTATAAGCCCGTAGTACCCTTAGGTTGAGAAAATTGGTTAAATTTTGTTTTCGTTCAATAACGCTTTGTAGCGATGTTGCACAATCGGACACTTGCAGCGCAACACGAATATGATGATTATAAGCCCGTAGTACCCTTAGGTTGACCAAATCGGTCGAAATTTTTTTTCGTCCAATAAGGCTTTGTAGCGATGTCTCGCAATCGGACACTTGCAGCGCAACACGAATATGATGATCATAAGCCCGTAGTACCCTTAGGTTGATAAAATTGGTTAAATTTGTTTTTCGTTCAATAACGCTTTGTAGCGATGTTGCACAATCGGACACTTGAAGCGCAACACGAATATGATGATTATAAGCCCGTAGTACCCTTAGGTTGAAAAAATTGGTCGAATTTTGTTTTCGTTTAATAACGTTTTGTAGCGATGTTGCACAATCGGACACTTGCAGCGCAACACGAACATGATGATTATAAGCCCGTAGTACCCTTAGGTTGACAAAATCGGTCGAAATTTTTTTTCGTCCAATAAGGCTTTGTAGCGATGGCTCGCAATCGGAAATTTCCCGCGGAACACGAATATTATGATTATAAGCCCGTAGTACCCTTAGGTTGATAAAATTGGTTAAATTTTTTTTTCGTTCAATAACGCTTTGTAGCGATGTTGCACAATCGGACACTTGCAGCGCAACACGAATATGATGATTATAAGCCCGTAGTACCCTTAGGTTGAAAAAATCGGTCGAATTTTTTTTTCGTTCAATAACGCTTTGTAGCGATGTTGCACAATCGGACACTTGCAGTGCAACACGAATATGATAATTATAAGCCCGTAGTACCCTTAGGTTGAAAAAATCGGTCGAATTTTTTTTTCGTTCAATAAGGCTTTGTAGCGATGTTGCACAATCGGAAACTTGCAGCGCAACATGAATATGATGATTATAAGCCCGTAGTACCCTTAGGTTGACAAAATCGCTCGAAATTTCTTTTCGTCCAATAAGGCTTTGTAGCGATGTTGCACAATCGGACACTTGCAGCGCAACACGAATATGATGATTATAAGCCCGTAGTACCCTTAGGTTGAGAAAATTGGTCTAAATTTTGTTTTCGTCCAATAACGCTTTACAGCGATGTTGCACAATCGGACACTTCCAGCACAACACGACTATGATGATTATAAGCCCGTAGTACCCTTAGGTTGAGAAAATTGGTTAAATTTTGTTTTCGTTCAATAAGGCTTTGTAGCGATGTTGCACAATCGGACACTTGCAGCGCAACACGAATATGATGATTATAAGCCCCTAGTACCCTTAGGTTGAAAAAATCGGTCGAATTTTTTTTTCGTTCAATAAGGCTTTGTAGCGATGTTGCACAATCAGACACTTGCAGCGCGACACGAATATGATGATTATAAGCCCGTAGTACCCTTAGGTTGAAAAAATTGGTCGAATTTTGTTTTCGTTTAATAACGCTTTGTAGCGATGTTGCACAATCGGACACTTGCAGCGCAACACGAATATGATGATTATAAGCCCGTAGTACCCTTAGGTTGAGAAAATTGGTCTAAATTTTGTTTTCGTCCAATAACGCTTTACAGCGATGTTGCACAACCGGACACTTCCAGCACAACACGACTATGATGATTATAAGCCCGTAGTACCCTTAGGTTGAGAAAATTGGTTAAATTTTGTTTTCGTTCAATAAGGCTTTGTAGCGATGTTGCACAATCGGACACTTGCAGCGCAACGCGAGTATGATGATTATAAGCCCGTAGTACCCTTAGGTTGACAAAATCGGTCGAATTTTTTTTTCGTTCAATAAGGCTTTGCAGCGATGTTGTGCAATCGGTCACTTGCAGCGCAACACGAATGTGATGATTATAAGCCCGTAGTACCCTTAGGTTGACAAAATCGGTCGAAATTTTTTTTCGTCCAATAAGGCTTTGTAGCGATGTTGCACAATCAGACACTTGCAGCGCGACACGAATATGATGATTATAAGCCCGTAGTACCCTTAGGTTGAAAAAATTGGTCGAATTTTGTTTTCGTTTAATAACGCTTTGTAGCGATGTTGCACAATCGGACACTTGCAGCGCAACACGAATATGATGATTATAAGCCCGTAGTACCCTTAGGTTGAGAAAATTGGTTAAATTTTGTTTTCGTTCAATAACGCTTTGTAGCGATGTTGCACAATCGGACACTTGCAGCGCAACACGAATATGATGATTATAAGCCCGTAGTACCCTTAGGTTGACCAAATGGGTCGAAATTTTTTTTCGTCCAATAAGGCTTTGTAGCGATGTCTCGCAATCGGACACTTGCAGCGCAACACGAATATGATGATCATAAGCCCGTAGTACCCTTAGGTTGATAAAATTGGTTAAATTTGTTTTTCGTTCAATAACGCTTTGTAGCGATGTTGCACAATCGGACACTTGAAGCGCAACACGAATATGATGATTATAAGCCCGTAGTACCCTTAGGTTGAAAAAATTGGTCGAATTTTGTTTTCGTTTAATAACGTTTTGTAGCGATGTTGCACAATCGGACACTTGCAGCGCAACACGAACATGATGATTATAAGCCCGTAGTACCCTTAGGTTGACAAAATCGGTCGAAATTTTTTTTCGTCCAATAAGGCTTTGTAGCGATGGCTCGCAATCGGAAATTTCCCGCGGAACACGAATATTATGATTATAAGCCCGTAGTACCCTTAGGTTGATAAAATTGGTTAAATTTTTTTTTCGTTCAATAACGCTTTGTAGCGATGTTGCACAATCGGACACTTGCAGCGCAACACGAATATGATGATTATAAGCCCGTAGTACCCTTAGGTTGACAAAATCGGTCGAATTTTTTTTTCGTTCAATAACGCTTTGTAGCGATGTTGCACAATCGGACACTTGCAGTGCAACACGAATATGATAATTATAAGCCCGTAGTACCCTTAGGTTGAAAAAATCGGTCGAATTTTGTTTTCGTTCAATAAGGCTTTGTAGCGATGTTGCACAATCGGAAACTTGCAGCGCAACATGAATATGATGATTATAAGCCCGTAGTACCCTTAGGTTGACAAAATCGCTCGAAATTTCTTTTCGTCCAATAAGGCTTTGTAGCGATGTTGCACAATCGGACACTTGCAGCGCAACACGAATATGATGATTATAAGCCCGTAGTACCCTTAGGTTGAGAAAATTGGTCTAAATTTTGTTTTCGTCCAATAACGCTTTACAGCGATGTTGCACAATCGGACACTTCCAGCACAACACGACTATGATGATTATAAGCCCGTAGTACCCTTAGGTTGAGAAAATTGGTTAAATTTTGTTTTCGTTCAATAAGGCTTTGTAGCGATGTTGCACAATCGGACACTTGCAGCGCAACACGAATATGATGATTATAAGCCCCTAGTACCCTTAGGTTGAAAAAATCGGTCGAATTTTTTTTTCGTTCAATAAGGCTTTGTAGCGATGTTGCACAATCAGACACTTGCAGCGCGACACGAATATGATGATTATAAGCCCGTAGTACCCTTAGGTTGAAAAAATTGGTCGAATTTTGTTTTCGTTTAATAACGCTTTGTAGCGATGTTGCACAATCGGACACTTGCAGCGCAACACGAATATGATGATTATAAGCCCGTAGTACCCTTAGGTTGAGAAAATTGGTCTAAATTTTGTTTTCGTCCAATAACGCTTTACAGCGATGTTGCACAATCGGGCACTTCCAGCACAACACGACTATGATGATTATAAGCCCGTAGTACCCTTAGGTTGAGAAAATTGGTTAAATTTTGTTTTCGTTCAATAAGGCTTTGTAGCGATGTTGCACAATCGGACACTTGCAGCGCAACGCGAGTATGATGATTATAAGCCCGTAGTACCCTTAGGTTGACAAAATCGGTCGAATTTTTTTTTCGTTCAATAAGGCTTTGCAGCGATGTTGTGCAATCGGTCACTTGCAGCGCAACACGAATGTGATGATTATAAGCCCGTAGTACCCTTAGGTTGACAAAATCGGTCGAAATTTTTTTTCGTCCAATAAGGCTTTGTAGCGATGTTGCACAATCAGACACTTGCAGCGCGACACGAATATGATGATTATAAGCCCGTAGTACCCTTAGGTTGAAAAAATTGGTCGAATTTTGTTTTCGTTTAATAACGCTTTGTAGCGATGTTGCACAATCGGACACTTGCAGCGCAACACGAATATGATGATTATAAGCCCGTAGTACCCTTAGGTTGACAAAATCGGTCGAAATTTTTTTTCGTCCAATAAGGCTTTGTAGCGATGGCTCGCAATCGGAAATTTCCCGCGGATCACGAATATTATGATTATAAGCCCGTAGTACCCTTAGGTTGATAAAATTGGTTAAATTTTTTTTTCGTTCAATAACGCTTTGTAGCGATGTTGCACAATCGGACACTTGCAGCGCAACACGAATATGATGATTATAAGCCCGTAGTACCCTTAGGTTGACAAAATCGGTCGAAATTTCTTTTCGTCCAATAAGGCTTTGTAGCGATGTTGCACAATCGGACACTTGCAGCGCAACACGAATATGATAATTATAAGCCCGTAGTACCCTTAGGTTGAAAAAATCGGTCGAATTTTTTTTTCGTTCAATAAGGCTTTGTAGCGATGTTGCACAATCGGAAACTTGCAGCGCAACATGAATATGATGATTATAAGCCCGTAGTACCCTTAGGTTGACAAAAGCGGTCGAAATTTCTTTTCGTCCAATAAGGCTTTGTAGCGATGTTGCACAATCGGACACTTGCAGCGCAACACGAATATGATAATTATAAGCCCGTAGTACCCTTAGGTTGAAAAAATCGGACGAATTTTGTTTTCGTTCAATAAGGCTTTGTAGCGATGTTGCACAATCGGAAACTTGCAGCGCAACATGAATATGATGATTATAAGCCCGTAGTACCCTTAGGTTGAAAAAATCGGTCGAATTTCTTTTTCGTTCAATAACGCTTTGTAGCGATGTTGCACAATCGGACACTTGCAGTGCAACACGAATATGATAATTATAAGCCCGTAGTACCCTTAGGTTGAAAAAATCGGTCGAATTTTGTTTTCGTTCAATAAGGCTTTGTAGCGATGTTGCACAATCGGAACTTGCAGCGCAACATGAATATGATGATTATAAGCCCGTAGTACCCTTAGGTTGACAAAATCGGTCGAAATTTCTTTTCGTCCAATAAGGCTTTGTAGCGATGTTGCACAATCGGACACTTGCAGCGCAACACGAATATGATGATTATAAGCCCGTAGTACCCTTAGGTTGACAAAATCGGTCGAAATTTGTTTTCGTCCAATAAGGCTTTGTAGCGATGTCTCGCAATCGGACACTTGCAGCGCAACACGAATATGATGATTATAAGCCCGTAGTACCCTTAGGTTGATAAAATTGGTTAAATTTTTTTTTCGTTCAATAACGCTTTGTAGCGATGTTGCACAATCAGACACTTGCAGCGCAACACGAATATGATGATTATAAGCCCGTAGTACCCTTAGGTTGAAAAAATCGGTCGAATTTTTTTTTCGTTCAATAACGCTTTGTAGCGATGTTGCACAATCGGACACTTGCAGCGCAACACGAATATGATAATTATAAGCCCGTAGTACCCTTAGGTTGAAAAAATCGGTCGAATTTTGTTTTCGTTCAATAAGGCTTTGTAGCGATGTTGCACAATCGGACACTTGCAGCGCAACACGAATATGATGATTATAAGCCCGTAGTACCCTTAGGTTGACAAAATCGGTCGAAATTTTTTTTCGTCCAATAAGGCTTTGTAGCGATGGCTCGCAATCGGAAATTTCCCGCGGAACACGAATATTATGATTATAAGCCCGTAGTACCCTTAGGTTGATAAAATTGGTTAAATTTTCTTTTCGTTCAATAACGCTTTGTAGCGATGTTGCACAATCGGACACTTGCAGCGCAACACGAATATGATGATTATAAGCCCGTAGTACCCTTAGGTTGAAAAAATCGGTCGAATTTTTTGTTCGTTCAATAACGCTTTGTAGCGATGTTGCACAATCGGACACTTGCAGTGCAACACGAATATGATAATTATAAGCCCGTAGTACCCTTAGGTTGAAAAAATCGGTCGAATTTTTTTTTCGTTCAATAAGGCTTTGTAGCGATGTTGCACAATCGGAAACTTGCAGCGCAACATGAATATGATGATTATAAGCCCGTAGTACCCTTAGGTTGAAAAAATCGGTCGAATTTCTTTTTCGTTCAATAACGCTTTGTAGCGATGTTGCACAATCGGACACTTGCAGTGCAACACGAATATGATAATTATAAGCCCGTAGTACCCTTAGGTTGAAAAAATCGGTCGAATTTTGTTTTCGTTCAATAAGGCTTTGTAGCGATGTTGCACAATCGGAACTTGCAGCGCAACATGAATATGATGATTATAAGCCCGTAGTACCCTTAGGTTGACAAAATCGGTCGAAATTTCTTTTCGTCCAATAAGGCTTTGTAGCGATGTTGCACAATCGGACACTTGCAGCGCAACACGAATATGATGATTATAAGCCCGTAGTACCCTTAGGTTGACAAAATCGGTCGAAATTTGTTTTCGTCCAATAAGGCTTTGTAGCGATGTCTCGCATTCGGACACTTGCAGCGCAACACGAATATGATGATTATAAGCCCGTAGTACCCTTAGGTTGATAAAATTGGTTAAATTTTTTTTTCGTTCAATAACGCTTTGTAGCGATGTTGCACAATCAGACACTTGCAGCGCAACACGAATATGATGATTATAAGCCCGTAGTACCCTTAGGTTGAAAAAATCGGTCGAATTTTTTTTTCGTTCAATAACGCTTTGTAGCGATGTTGCTCAATCGGACACTTGCAGCGCAACACGAATATGATAATTATAAGCCCGTAGTACCCTTAGGTTGAAAAAATCGGTCGAATTTTGTTTTCGTTCAATAAGGCTTTGTAGCGATGTTGCACAATCGGACACTTGCAGCGCAACACGAATATGATGATTATAAGCCCGTAGTACCCTTAGGTTGACAAAATCGGTCGAAATTTTTTTTCGTCCAAAAAGGCTTTGTAGCGATGGCTCGCAATCGGAAATTTCCCGCGGAACACGAATATTATGATTATAAGCCCGTAGTACCCTTAGGTTGATAAAATTGGTTAAATTTTCTTTTCGTTCAATAACGCTTTGTAGCGATGTTGCACAATCGGACACTTGCAGCGCAACACGAATATGATGATTATAAGCCCGTAGTACCCTTAGGTTGAAAAAATCGGTCGAATTTTTTCTTCGTTCAATAACGCTTTGTAGCGATGTTGCACAATCGGACACTTGCAGTGCAACACGAATATGATAATTATAAGCCCGTAGTACCCTTAGGTTGAAAAAATCGGTCGAATTTTTTTTTCGTTCAATAAGGCTTTGTAGCGATGTTGCACAATCGGAAACTTGCAGCGCAACATGAATATGATGATTATAAGCCCGTAGTACCCTTAGGTTGAAAAAATCGGTCGAATTTCTTTTTCGTTCAATAACGCTTTGTAGCGATGTTGCACAATCGGACACTTGCAGTGCAACACGAATATGATAATTATAAGCCCGTAGTACCCTTAGGTTGAAAAAATCGGTCGAATTTTGTTTTCGTTCAATAAGGCTTTGTAGCGATGTTGCACAATCGGAACTTGCAGCGCAACATGAATATGATGATTATAAGCCCGTAGTACCCTTAGGTTGACAAAATCGGTCGAAATTTCTTTTCGTCCAATAAGGCTTTGTAGCGATGTTGCACAATCGGACACTTGCAGCGCAACACGAATATGATGATTATAAGCCCGTAGTACCCTTAGGTTGACAAAATCGGTCGAAATTTGTTTTCGTCCAATAAGGCTTTGTAGCGATGTCTCGCAATCGGACACTTGCAGCGCAACACGAATATGATGATTATAAGCCCGTAGTACCCTTAGGTTGATAAAATTGGTTAAATTTTTTTTTCGTTCAATAACGCTTTGTAGCGATGTTGCACAATCGGACACTTGCAGCGCAACACGAATATGATGATTATAAGCCCGTAGTACCCTTAGGTTGAAAAAATTGGTCGAATTTTGTTTTCGTTTAATAAGGCTTTGTAGCGATGTTGCACAATCGGACACTTGCAGCGCAACACGAATATGATGATTATAAGCCCGTAGTACCCTTAGGTTGACAAAATCGGTCGAAATTTTTTTTCGTCCAATAAGGCTTTGTAGCGATGGCTCGCAATCGAAAATTTCCCGCGGAACACGAATATTATGATTATAAGCCCGTAGTACCCTTAGGTTGAGAAAATTGGTTACATTTTTTTTTCGTTCAATAACGCTTTGTAGCGATGTTGCACAATCGGACACTTGCAGCGCAACACGAATATGATGATTATAAGCCCGTAGTACCCTTAGAATGACAAAATCGGTCGAATTTTTTTTTCGTTCAATAAGGCTTTGCAGCGATGTTGTGCAATCGGTCACTTGCAGCGCAACACGAATATGATGATTATAAGCCCGTAGTACCCTTAGGTTGACAAAATCGGTCGAAATTTTTTTTCGTCCAATAAGGCTTTGTAGCGATGTCTCGCAATCGGACACTTGCAGCGCAACACGAATATGATGATTATAAGCCCGTAGTACCCTTAGGTTGATAAAATTTTTTAAAATTTTTTTTTCGTTCAATAACGCTTTGTAGCGATGTTGCACAATCGGACACTTGCAGCGCAACACGAATATGATGATTATAAGCCCGTAGTACCCTTAGGTTGAAAAAATCGGTCGAATTTTTTTTTCGTTCAATAACGCTTTGTAGCGATGTTGCACAATCGGACACTTGCAGCGCAACACGAATATGATAATTATAAGCCCGTAGTACCCTTAGGTTGAAAAAATCGGTCGAATTTTTTTTTCGTTCAATAAGGCTTTGTAGCGATGTTGCACAATCAGACACTTGCAGCGCGACACGAATATGATGATTATAAGCCCGTAGTACCCTTAGGTTGAAAAAATTGGTCGAATTTTGTTTTCGTTTAATAACGTTTTGTAGCGATGTTGCACAATCGGACACTTGCAGCGCAACACGAACATGATGATTATAAGCCCGTAGTACCCTTAGGTTGACAAAATCGGTCGAAATTTTTTTTCGTCCAATAAGGCTTTGTAGCGATGGCTCGCAATCGCAAATTTCCCGCGGAACACGAATATTATGATTATAAGCCCGTAGTACCCTTAGGTTGATAAAATTGGTTAAATTTTTTTTTCGTTCAATAACGCTTTGTAGCGATGTTGCACAATCGGACACTTGCAGTGCAACACGAATATGATAATTATAAGCCCGTAGTACCCTTAGGTTGAAAAAATCGGTCGAATTTTTTTTTCGTTCAATAAGGCTTTGTAGCGATGTTGCACAATCGGAAACTTGCAGCGCAACATGAATATGATGATTATAAGCCCGTAGTACCCTTAGGTTGACAAAAGCGGTCGAAATTTCTTTTCGTCCAATAAGGCTTTGTAGCGATGTTGCACAATCGGACACTTGCAGCGCAACACGAATATGATGATTATAAGCCCGTAGTACCCTTAGGTTGAGAAAATTGGTCTAAATTTTGTTTTCGTCCAATAACGCTTTACAGCGATGTTGCACAATCGGACACTTCCAGCACAACACGACTATGATGATTATAAGCCCGTAGTACCCTTAGGTTGAGAAAATTGGTTAAATTTTGTTTTCGTTCAATAAGGCTTTGTAGCGATGTTGCACAATCGGACACTTGCAGCGCAACGCGAGTATGATGATTATAAGCCCGTAGTACCCTTAGGTTGACAAAATCGGTCGAATTTTTTTTTCGTTCAATAAGGCTTTGCAGCGATGTTGTGCAATCGGTCACTTGCAGCGCAACACGAATATGATGATTATAAACCCGTAGTACCCTTAGGTTGAGAAAATTGGTCTAAATTTTGTTTTCGTCCAATAACGCTTTACAGCGATGTCTCGCAATCGGACACTTGCAGCGCAACACGAATATGATGATTATAAGCCCGTAGTACCCTTAGGTTGATAAAATTGGTTAAATTTGTGTTTCGTTTAATAACGTTTTGTAGCGATGTTGCACAATCGGACACTTGCAGCGCAACACGAACATGATGATTATAAGCCCGTAGTACCCTTAGGTTGACAAAATCGGTCGAAATTTTTGTTCGTCCAATAAGGCTTTGTAGCGATGGCTCGCAATCGGAAATTTCCCGCGGAACACGAATATTATGATTATAAGCCCGTAGTACCCTTAGGTTGATAAAATTGGTTAAATTTTTTTTTCGTTCAATAACGCTTTGTAGCGATGTTGCACAATCGGACACTTGCAGCGCAACACGAATATGATGATTATAAGCCCGTAGTACCCTTAGGTTGAAAAAATCGGTCGAATTTTTTTTTCGTTCAATAACGCTTTGTAGCGATGTTGCACAATCGGACACTTGCAGTGCAACACGAATATGATAATTATAAGCCCGTAGTACCCTTAGGTTGAAAAAATCGGTCGAATTTTTTTTTCGTTCAATAAGGCTTTGTAGCGATGTTGCACAATCGGAAACTTGCAGCGCAACATGAATATGATGATTATAAGCCCGTAGTACCCTTAGGTTGACAAAATCGGTCGAAATTTCTTTTCGTCCAATAAGGCTTTGTAGCGATGTTGCACAATCGGACACTTGCAGCGCAACACGAATATGATGATTATAAGCCCGTAGTACCCTTCGGTTGAGAAAATTGGTCTAAATTTTGTTTTCGTCCAATAACGCTTTACAGCGATGTTGCACAATCGGACACTTGCAGCGCAACACGAATATGATGATTATAAGCCCGTAGTACCCTTAGGTTGAAAAAATCGGTCGAATTTTTTTTTCGTTCAATAACGCTTTGTAGCGATGTTGCACAATCGGACACTTGCAGCGCAACGCGAGTATGATGATTATAAGCCCGTAGTACCCTTAGGTTGACAAAATCGGTCGAATTTTTTTTTCGTTCAATAAGGCTTTGCAGCGATGTTGTGCAATCGGTCACTTGCAGCGCAACACGAATATGATGATTATAAACCCGTAGTACCCTTAGGTTGAGAAAATTGGTCTAAATTTTGTTTTCGTCCAATAACGCTTTACAGCGATGTTGCACAATCGGACACTTCCAGCACAACACGAATATGATGATTATAAGCCCGTAGTACCCTTAGGTTGAGAAAATTGGTTAAATTTTGTTTTCGTTCAATAACGCTTTGTAGCGATGTTGCACAATCGGACACTTGCAGCGCAACACGAATATGATGATTATAAGCCCGTAGTACCCTTAGGTTGACCAAATCGGTCGAAATTTTTTTTCGTCCAATAAGGCTTTGTAGCGATGTCTCGCAATCGGACACTTGCAGCGCAACACGAATATGATGATTATAAGCCCGTAGTACCCTTAGGTTGATAAAATTGGTTAAATTTGTTTTTCGTTCAATAACGCTTTGTAGCGATGTTGCACAATCGGACACTTGCAGCGCAACACGAATATGATGATTATAAGCCCGTAGTACCCTTAGGTTGATAAAATTGGTTAAATTTTTGTTTCGTTCAATAACGCTTTGTAGCGATGTTGCACAATCGGACACTTGCAGCGCAACACGAATATGATGATTATAAGCCCGTAGTACCCTTAGGTTGAAAAAATCGGTCGAATTTTGTTTTCGTTCAATAACGCTTTGTAGCGATGTTGCACAATCGGACACTTGCAGCGCAACACGAATATGATGATTATAAGCCCGTAGTACCCTTAGGTTAACAAAATCGGTCGAATTTTTTTTTCGTTCAATAAGGCTTTGCAGCGATGTTGTGCAATCGGTCACTTGCAGCGCAACACGAACATGATGATTATAAGCCCGTAGTACCCTTAGGTTGACAAAATCGGTCGAAATTTGTTTTCGTTCAATAAGGCTTTGTAGCGATGTTGCACAATCAGACACTTGCAGCGCGACACGAATATGATGATTATAAGCCCGTAGTAAGTACGCTTAGGTTGAAAAAATTGGTCGAATTTTGTTTTCGTTTAATAACGTTTTGTAGCGATGTTGAACAATCGGACACTTGCAGCGCAACACGAATATGATGATTATAAGCCCGTAGTACCCTTAGGTTGACAAAATCGGTCGAATTTTCTTTTCGTCCAATAAGGCTTTGTAGTGATGTTGCACAATCGGACACTTGCAGCGCAACACGAATATGATGATTATAAGCCCGTAGTACCCTTAGGTTGAGAAAATTTGTTAAATTTTGTTGAGTTCAATAACGCTTTGTAGCGATGTTGCACAATCGGACACTTGCAGCGCAACACGAATATGATGATTATAAGCCCGTAGTACCCTTAGGTTGACAAAATCGGTCGAAATTTTGTTTCGTCCAATAAGGCTTTGTAGCGATGTCTCGCAATCGGACACTTGCAGCGCAACACGAATATGATGATTATAAGCCCGTAGTACCCTTAGGTTGATAAAATTGGTTAAATTTTTTTTTCGTTCAATAACGCTTTGTAGCGATGTTGCACAATCGGACACTTGCAGCGCAACACGAATATGATGATTATAAGCCCGTAGTACCCTTAGGTTGAAAAAATCGGTCGAATTTTTTTTTCGTTCAATAACGCTTTGTAGCGATGTTGCACAATCGGACACTTGCAGCGCAACACGAATATGATGATTATAAGCCCGTAGTACACTTAGGTTGAAAAAATCGGTCGAATTTTTTTTTCGTTCAATAACGCTTTGTAGCGATGTTGCACAATCGGACACTTGCAGCGCAACACGAATATGATAATTATAAGCCCGTAGTACCCTTAGGTTGAAAAAATCGGTCGAATTTTTTTTTCGTTCAATAAGGCTTTGTAGCGATGTTGCACAATCGGAAACTTGCAGCGCAACATGAATATGATGATTATAAGCCCGTAGTACCCTTAGGTTGACAAAATCGGTCGAAATTTCTTTTCGTCCAATAAGGCTTTGTAGCGATGTTGCACAATCGGACACTTGCAGCGCAACACGAATATGATGATTATAAGCCCGTAGTACCCTTAGGTTGAGAAAATTGGTCTAAATTTTGTTTTCGTCCAATAACGCTTTACAGCGATGTTGCACAATCGGACACTTCCAGCACAACACGACTATGATGATTATAAGCCCGTAGTACCCTTAGGTTGAGAAAATTGGTCGAATTTTGTTTTCGTTTAATAACGTTTTGTAGCGATGTTGCACAATCGGACACTTGCAGCGCAACACGAATATGATGATTATAAGCCCGTAGTACCCTTAGGTTGACAAAATCGGTCGAAATTTTTTTTCGTCCAATAAGGCTTTGTAGCGATGGCTCGCAATCGGAAATTTCCCGCGGAACACGAATATTATGATTATAAGCCCGTAGTACCCTTAGGTTGATAAAATTGGTTAAATTTTTGTTTCGTTCAATAACGCTTTGTAGCGATGTTGCACAATCGGACACTTGCAGCGCAACACGAATATGATGATTATAAGCCCGTAGTACCGTTAGGTTGAAAAAATCGGTCGAATTTTTTTTTCGTTCAATAACGCTTTGTAGCGATGTTGCACAATCGGACACTTGCAGTGCAACACGAATATGATAATTATAAGCCCGTAGTACCCTTAGGTTGAAAAAATCGGTCGAATTTTTTTTTCGTTCAATAAGGCTTTGTAGCGATGTTGCACAATCGGAAACTTGCAGCGCAACATGAATATGATGATTATAAGCCCGTAGTACCCTTAGGTTGAAAAAATCGGTCGAATTTCTTTTTCGTTCAATAACGCTTTGTAGCGATGTTGCACAATCGGACACTTGCAGCGCAACACGAATATGATGATTATAAGCCCGTAGTACCCTTAGGTTGAAAAAATCGGTCGAATTTTTTTTTCGTTCAATAACGCTTTGTAGCGATGTTGCACAATCGGACACTTGCAGCGCAACACGAATATGATAATTATAAGCCCGTAGTACCCTTAGGTTGAAAAAATCGGTCGAATTTTTTTTTCGTTTAATAAGGCTTTGTAGCGATGTTGCACAATCAGACACTTGCAGCGCGACACGAATATGATGATTATAAGCCCGTAGTACCCTTAGGTTGAAACAATTGGTCGAATTTTTTTTTCGTTCAATAACGCTTTGTAGCGATGTTGCACGATCGGACACTTGCAGTGCAACACGAATATGATAATTATAAGCCCGTAGTACCCTTAGGTTGAAAAAATCGGTCGAATTTTTTTTTCGTTCAATAAGGCTTTGTAGCGATGTTGCACAATCGGAAACTTGCAGCGCAACATGAATATGATGATTATAAGCCCGTAGTACCCTTAGGTTGACAAAATCGGTCGAAATTTCTTTTCGTCCAATAAGGCTTTGTAGCGATGTTGCACAATCGGACACTTGCAGCGCAACACGAATATGATGATTATAAGCCCCTAGTACCCTTAGGTTGAAAAAATCGGTCGAATTTTTTTTTCGTTCAATAAGGCTTTGTAGCGATGTTGCACAATCAGACACTTGCAGCGCGACACGAATATGATGATTATAAGCCCGTAGTACCCTTAGGTTGAAAAAATTGGTCGAATTTTGTTTTCGTTTAATAACGCTTTGTAGCGATGTTGCACAATCGGACACTTGCAGCGCAACACGAATATGATGATTATAAGCCCGTAGTACCCTTAGGTTGAAAAAATCGGTCGAATTTTTTTTTCGTTCAATAACGCTTTGTAGCGATGTTGCACAATCGGACACTTGCAGCGCAACACGAATATGATAATTATAAGCCCGTAGTACCCTTAGGTTGAAAAAATCGGTCGAATTTTTTTTTCGTTCAATAAGGCTTTGTAGCGATGTTGCACAATCAGACACTTGCAGCGCGACACGAATATGATGATTATAAGCCCGTAGTACCCTTAGGTTGAAAAAATTGGTCGAATTTTGTTTTCGTTTAATAACGCTTTGTAGCGATGTTGCACAATCGGACACTTGCAGCGCAACACGAATATGATGATTATAAGCCCGTAGTACCCTTAGGTTGACAAAATCGGTCGAAATTTTGTTTCGTCCAATAAGGCTTTGTAGCGATGGCTCGCAATCGGAAATTTCCCGCGGATCACGAATATTATGATTATAAGCCCGTAGTACCCTTAGGTTGATAAAATTGGTTAAATTTTTTTTTCGTTCAATAACGCTTTGTAGCGATGTTGCACAATCGGACACTTGCAGCGCAACACGAATATGATGATTATAAGCCCGTAGTACCCTTAGGTTGAAAAAATCGGTCGAAATTTCTTTTCGTCCAATAAGGCTTTGTAGCGATGTTGCACAATCGGACACTTGCAGCGCAACACGAATATGATGATTATAAGCCCGTAGTACCCTTAGGTTGAGAAAATTGGTCTAAATTTTGTTTTCGTCCAATAACGCTTTACAGCGATGTTGCACAATCGGACACTTCCAGCACAACACGACTATGATGATTATAAGCCCGTAGTACCCTTAGGTTGAGAAAATTGGTTAAATTTTGTTTTCGTTCAATAAGGCTTTGTAGCGATGTTGCACAATCGGACACTTGCAGCGCAACGCGAGTATGATGATTATAAGCCCGTAGTACCCTTAGGTTGACAAAATCGGTCGAATTTTTTTTTCGTTCAATAAGGCTTTGCAGCGATGTTGTGCAATCGGTCACTTGCAGCGCAACACGAATGTGATGATTATAAGCCCGTAGTACCCTTAGGTTGACAAAATCGGTCGAAATTTTTTTTCGTCCAATAAGGCTTTGTAGCGATGTCTCGCAATCGGACACTTGCAGCGCAACACGAATATGATGATTATAAGCCCGTAGTACCCTTAGGTTGATAAAATTGGTTAAATTTTTTTTTCGTTCAATAACGCTTTGTAGCGATGTTGCACAATCGGACACTTGCAGCGCAACACGAATATGATGATTATAAGCCCGTAGTACCCTTAGGTTGAAAAAATCGGTCGAATTTTTTTTTCGTTCAATAACGCTTTGTAGCGATGTTGCACAATCGGACACTTGCAGCGCAACACGAATATGATAATTATAAGCCCGTAGTACCCTTAGGTTGAAAAAATCGGTCGAATTTTTTTTTCGTTCAATAAGGCTTTGTAGCGATGTTGCACAATCAGACACTTGCAGCGCGACACGAATATGATGATTATAAGCCCGTAGTACCCTTAGGTTGAAAAAATTGGTCGAATTTTGTTTTCGTTTAATAACGTTTTGTAGCGATGTTGCACAATCGGACACTTGCAGCGCAACACGAATATGATGATTATAAGCCCGTAGTACCCTTAGGTTGACAAAATCGGTCGAAATTTTTTTTCGTCCAATAAGGCTTTGTAGCGATGGCTCGCAATCGGAAATTTCCCGCGGAACACGAATATTATGATTATAAGCCCGTAGTACCCTTAGGTTGATAAAATTGGTTAAATTTTCTTTTCGTTCAATAACGCTTTGTAGCGATGTTGCACAATCGGACACTTGCAGCGCAACACGAATATGATGATTATAAGCCCGTAGTACCCTTAGGTTGAAAAAATCGGTCGAATTTTTTTTTCGTTCAATAACGCTTTGTAGCGATGTTGCACAATCGGACACTTGCAGTGCAACACGAATATGATAATTATAAGCCCGTAGTACCCTTAGGTTGAAAAAATCGGTCGAATTTTTTTTTCGTTCAATAAGGCTTTGTAGCGATGTTGCACAATCGGAAACTTGCAGCGCAACATGAATATGATGATTATAAGCCCGTAGTACCCTTAGGTTGAAAAAATCGGTCGAATTTCTTTTTCGTTCAATAACGCTTTGTAGCGATGTTGCACAATCGGACACTTGCAGCGCAACACGAATATGATGATTATAAGCCCGTAGTACCCTTAGGTTGAAAAAATCGGTCGAATTTTTTTTTCGTTCAATAACGCTTTGTAGCGATGTTGCACAATCGGACACTTGCAGCGCAACACGAATATGATAATTATAAGCCCGTAGTACCCTTAGGTTGACAAAATCGGTCGAATTTTTTTTTCGTTTAATAAGGCTTTGTAGCGATGTTGCACAATCAGACACTTGCAGCGCGACACGAATATGATGATTATAAGCCCCTAGTACCCTTAGGTTGAAAAAATCGGTCGAATTTGTTTTTCGTTCAATAAGGCTTTGTAGCGATGTTGCACAATCAGACACTTGCAGCGCGACACGAATATGATGATTATAAGCCCGTAGTACCCTTAGGTTGAAAAAATTGGTCGAATTTTGTTTTCGTTTAATAACGCTTTGTAGCGATGTTGCACAATCGGACACTTGCAGCGCAACACGAATATGATGATTATAAGCCCCTAGTACCCTTAGGTTGAAAAAATCGGTCGAATTTTTTTTTCGTTCAATAAGGCTTTGTAGCGATGTTGCACAATCGGAAACTTGCAGCGCAACACGAATATGATGATTATAAGCCCGTAGTACCCTTAGGTTGACAAAATCGGTCGAAATTTTTTTTCGTCCAATAAGGCTTTGTAGCGATGGCTCGCAATCGGAAATTTCCCGCGGATCACGAATATTATGATTATAAGCCCGTAGTACCCTTAGGTTGATAAAATTGGTTAAATTTTTTTTTCGTTCAATAAAGCTTTGTAGCGATGTTGCACAATCGGACACTTGCAGCGCAACACGAATATGATGATTATAAGCCCGTAGTACCCTTAGGTTGAAAAAATCGGTCGAAATTTCTTTTCGTCCAATAAGGCTTTGTAGCGATGTTGCACAATCGGACACTTGCAGCGCAACACGAATATGATGATTATAAGCCCGTAGTACCCTTAGGTTGAGAAAATTGGTCTAAATTTTGTTTTCGTCCAATAACGCTTTACAGCGATGTTGCACAATCGGACACTTCCAGCACAACACGACTATGATGATTATAAGCCCGTAGTACCCTTAGGTTGATAAAATTGGTTAAATTTTTTTTTCGTTCAATAACGCTTTGTAGCGATGTTGCACAATCGGACACTTGCAGCGCAACACGAATATGATGATTATAAGCCCGTAGTACCCTTAGGTTGAAAAAATCGGTCGAATTTTTTTTTCGTTCAATAACGCTTTGTAGCGATGTTGCACAATCGGACACTTGCAGCGCAACACGAATATGATAATTATAAGCCCGTAGTACCCTTAGGTTGAAAAAATCGGTCGAATTTTTTTTTCGTTCAATAAGGCTTTGTAGCGATGTTGCACAATCAGACACTTGCAGCGCGACACGAATATGATGATTATAAGCCCGTAGTACCCTTAGGTTGAAAAAATTGGTCGAATTTTGTTTTCGTTTAATAACGTTTTGTAGCGATGTTGCACAATCGGACACTTGCAGCGCAACACGAATATGATGATTATAAGCCCGTAGTACCCTTAGGTTGACAAAATCGGTCGAAATTTTTTTTCGTCCAATAAGGCTTTGTAGCGATGGCTCGCAATCGGAAATTTCCCGCGGAACACGAATATTATGATTATAAGCCCGTAGTACACTTAGGTTGATAAAATTGGTTAAATTTTCTTTTCGTTCAATAACGCTTTGTAGCGATGTTGCACAATCGGACACTTGCAGCGCAACACGAATATGATGATTATAAGCCCGTAGTACCCTTAGGTTGAAAAAATCGGTCGAATTTTTTTTTCGTTCAATAACGCTTTGTAGCGATGTTGCACAATCGGACACTTGCAGTGCAACACGAATATGATAATTATAAGCCCGTAGTACCCTTAGGTTGAAAAAATCGGTCGAATTTTTTTTTCGTTCAATAAGGCTTTGTAGCGATGTTGCACAATCGGAAACTTGCAGCGCAACATGAATATGATGATTATAAGCCCGTAGTACCCTTAGGTTGAAAAAATCGGTCGAATTTCTTTTTCGTTCAATAACGCTTTGTAGCGATGTTGCACAATCGGACACTTGCAGCGCAACACGAATATGATGATTATAAGCCCGTAGTACCTTTAGGTTGAAAAAATCGGTCGAATTTTTTTTTCGTTCAATAACGCTTTGTAGCGATGTTGCACAATCGGACACTTGCAGCACAACACGAATATGATAATTATAAGCCCGTAGTACCCTTAGGTTGAAAAAATCGGTCGAATTTTTTTTTCGTTTAATAAGGCTTTGTAGCGATGTTGCACAATCAGACACTTGCAGCGCGACACGAATATGATGATTATAAGCCCGTAGTACCCTTAGGTTGAAAAAATTGGTCGAATTTTTTTTTCGTTCAATAACGCTTTGTAGCGATGTTGCACAATCGGACACTTGCAGTGCAACACGAATATGATAATTATAAGCCCGTAGTACCCTTAGGTTGAAAAAATCGGTCGAATTTTTTTTTCGTTCAATAAGGCTTTGTAGCGATGTTGCACAATTGGAAACTTGCAGCGCAACATGAATATGATGATTATAAGCCCGCAGTACCCTTAGGTTGACAAAATCGGTCGAAATTTCTTTTCGTCCAATAAGGCTTTGTAGCGATGTTGCACAATCGGACACTTGCAGCGCAACACGAATATGATGATTATAAGCCCCTAGTACCCTTAGGTTGAAAAAATCGGTCGAATTTTTTTTTCGTTCAATAAGGCTTTGTAGCGATGTTGCACAATCAGACACTTGCAGCGCGACACGAATATCATGATTATAAGCCCGTAGTACCCTTAGGTTGAAAAAATTGGTCGAATTTTGTTTTCGTTTAATAACGCTTTGTAGCGATGTTGCACAATCGGACACTTGCAGCGCAACACGAATATGATGATTATAAGCCCGTAGTACCCTTAGGTTGAAAAAATCGGTCGAATTTTTTTTTCGTTCAATAACGCTTTGTAGCGATGTTGCACAATCGGACACTTGCAGCGCAACACGAATATGATAATTATAAGCCCGTAGTACCCTTAGGTTGAAAAAATCGGTCGAATTTTTTTTTCGTTCAATAAGGCTTTGTAGCGATGTTGCACAATCAGACACTTGCAGCGCGACACGAATATGATGATTATAAGCCCGTAGTACCCTTAGGTTGAAAAAATTGGTCGAATTTTGTTTTCGTTTAATAACGCTTTGTAGCGATGTTGCACAATCGGACACTTGCAGCGCAACACGAATATGATGATTATAAGCCCGTAGTACCCTTAGGTTGACAAAATCGGTCGAAATTTTTTTTCGTCCAATAAGGCTTTGTAGCGATGGCTCGCAATCGGAAATTTCCCACGGATCACGAATATTATGATTATAAGCCCGTAGAGTACCCTTAGGTTGATAAAATTGGTTAAATTTTTGTTTCGTTCAATAACGCTTTGTAGCGATGTTGCACAATCGGACACTTGCAGCGCAACACGAATATGATGATTATAAGCCCGTAGTACCCTTAGGTTGAAAAAATCGGTCGAATTTTTTTTTCGTTCAATAACGCTTTGTAGCGATGTTGCACAATCGGACACTTGCAGTGCAACACGAATATGATAATTATAAGCCCGTAGTACCCTTAGGTTGAAAAAATCGGTCGAATTTTTTTTTCGTTCAATAAGGCTTTGTAGCGATGTTGCACAATCGGACACTTGCAGCGCAACACGAATATGATGATTATAAGCCCGTAGTACCCTTAGGTTGAAAAAATCGGTCGAATTTTTGTTTCGTTCAATAACGCTTTGTAGCGATGTTGCACAATCGGACACTTGCAGCGCAACACGAATATGATAATTATAAGCCCGTAGTACCCTTAGGTTGAAAAAATCGGTCGAATTTTTTTTTCGTTCAATAAGGCTTTGTAGCGATGTTGCACAATCAGACACTTGCAGCGCGACACGAATATGATGATTATAAGCCCGTAGTACCCTTAGGTTGAAAAAATTGGTCGAATTTTGTTTTCGTTTAATAACGTTTTGTAGCGATGTTGCACAATCGGACACTTGCAGCGCAACACGAATATGATGATTAGAAGCCCGTAGTACCCTTAGGTTGACAAAATCGGTCGAAATTTTTTTTCGTCCAATAAGGCTTTGTAGCGATGGCTCGCAATCGGAAATTTCCCGCGGAACACGAATATTATGATTATAAGCCCGTAGTACCCTTAGGTTGATAAAATTGGTTAAATTTTTTTTTCGTTCAATAACGCTTTGTAGCGATGTTGCACAATCGGACACTTGCAGCGCAACACGAATATGATGATTATAAGCCCGTAGTACCCTTAGGTTGAAAAAATCGGTCGAATTTTTTTTTCGTTCAATAACGCTTTGTAGCGATGTTGCACAATCGGACACTTGCAGTGCAACACGAATATGATAATTATAAGCCCGTAGTACCCTTAGGTTGAAAAAATCGGTCGAATTTTTTTTTCGTTCAATAAGGCTTTGTAGCGATGTTGCACAATCGGAAACTTGCAGCGCAACATGAATATGATGATTATAAGCCCGTAGTACCCTTAGGTTGAAAAAATCGGTCGAATTTCTTTTTCGTTCAATAACGCTTTGTAGCGATGTTGCACAATCGGACACTTGCAGCGCAACACGAATATGATAATTATAAGCCCGTAGTACCCTTAGGTTGAAAAAATCGGTCGAATTTTTTTTTCGTTCAATAAGGCTTTGTAGCGATGTTGCACAATCGGAAACTTGCAGCGCAACACGAATATGATGATTATAAGCCCGTAGTACCCTTAGGTTGACAAAATCGGTCGAAATTTTTTTTCGTCCAATAAGGCTTTGTAGCGATGGCTCGCAATCGGAAATTTCCCGCGGATCACGAATATTATGATTATAAGCCCGTAGTACCCTTAGGTTGATAAAATTGGTTAAATTTTTTTTTCGTTCAATAACGCTTTGTAGCGATGTTGCACAATCGGACACTTGCAGCGCAACACGAATATGATGATTATAAGCCCGTAGTACCCTTAGGTTGAAAAAATCGGTCGAAATTTCTTTTCGTCCAATAAGGCTTTGTAGCGATGTTGCACAATCGGACACTTGCAGCGCAACACGAATATGATGATTATAAGCCCGTAGTACCCTTAGGTTGAGAAAATTGGTCTAAATTTTGTTTTCGTCCAATAACGCTTTACAGCGATGTTGCACAATCGGACACTTCCAGCACAACACGACTATGATGATTATAAGCCCGTAGTACCCTTAGGTTGATAAAATTGGTTAAATTTTTTTTTCGTTCAATAACGCTTTGTAGCGATGTTGCACAATCGGACACTTGCAGCGCAACACGAATATGATGATTATAAGCCCGTAGTACCCTTAGGTTGAAAAAATCGGTCGAATTTTTTTTTCGTTCAATAACGCTTTGTAGCGATGTTGCACAATCGGACACTTGCAGCGCAACACGAATATGATAATTATAAGCCCGTAGTACCCTTAGGTTGAAAAAATCGGTCGAATTTTTTTTTCGTTCAATAAGGCTTTGTAGCGATGTTGCACAATCAGACACTTGCAGCGCGACACGAATATGATGATTATAAGCCCGTAGTACCCTTAGGTTGAAAAAATTGGTCGAATTTTGTTTTCGTTTAATAACGTTTTGTAGCGATGTTGCACAATCGGACACTTGCAGCGCAACACGAATATGATGATTATAAGCCCGTAGTACCCTTAGGTTGACAAAATCGGTCGAAATTTTTTTTCGTTCAATAACGCTTTGTAGCGATGTTGCACAATCGGACACTTGCAGCACAACACGAATATGATAATTATAAGCCCGTAGTACCCTTAGGTTGAAAAAATCGGTCGAATTTTTTTTTCGTTTAATAAGGCTTTGTAGCGATGTTGCACAATCAGACACTTGCAGCGCGACACGAATATGATGATTATAAGCCCGTAGTACCCTTAGGTTGAAAAAATTGGTCGAATTTTTTTTTCGTTCAATAACGCTTTGTAGCGATGTTGCACAATCGGACACTTGCAGTGCAACACGAATATGATAATTATAAGCCCGTAGTACCCTTAGGTTGAAAAAATCGGTCGAATTTTTTTTTCGTTCAATAAGGCTTTGTAGCGATGTTGCACAATTGGAAACTTGCAGCGCAACATGAATATGATGATTATAAGCCCGCAGTACCCTTAGGTTGACAAAATCGGTCGAAATTTCTTTTCGTCCAATAAGGCTTTGTAGCGATGTTGCACAATCGGACACTTGCAGCGCAACACGAATATGATGATTATAAGCCCCTAGTACCCTTAGGTTGAAAAAATCGGTCGAATTTTTTTTTCGTTCAATAAGGCTTTGTAGCGATGTTGCACAATCAGACACTTGCAGCGCGACACGAATATCATGATTATAAGCCCGTAGTACCCTTAGGTTGAAAAAATTGGTCGAATTTTGTTTTCGTTTAATAACGCTTTGTAGCGATGTTGCACAATCGGACACTTGCAGCGCAACACGAATATGATGATTATAAGCCCGTAGTACCCTTAGGTTGAAAAAATCGGTCGAATTTTTTTTTCGTTCAATAACGCTTTGTAGCGATGTTGCACAATCGGACACTTGCAGCGCAACACGAATATGATAATTATAAGCCCGTAGTACCCTTAGGTTGAAAAAATCGGTCGAATTTTTTTTTCGTTCAATAAGGCTTTGTAGCGATGTTGCACAATCAGACACTTGCAGCGCGACACGAATATGATGATTATAAGCCCGTAGTACCCTTAGGTTGAAAAAATTGGTCGAATTTTGTTTTCGTTTAATAACGCTTTGTAGCGATGTTGCACAATCGGACACTTGCAGCGCAACACGAATATGATGATTATAAGCCCGTAGTACCCTTAGGTTGACAAAATCGGTCGAAATTTTTTTTCGTCCAATAAGGCTTTGTAGCGATGGCTCGCAATCGGAAATTTCCCACGGATCACGAATATTATGATTATAAGCCCGTAGAGTACCCTTAGGTTGATAAAATTGGTTAAATTTTTGTTTCGTTCAATAACGCTTTGTAGCGATGTTGCACAATCGGACACTTGCAGCGCAACACGAATATGATGATTATAAGCCCGTAGTACCCTTAGGTTGAAAAAATCGGTCGAATTTTTTTTTCGTTCAATAACGCTTTGTAGCGATGTTGCACAATCGGACACTTGCAGTGCAACACGAATATGATAATTATAAGCCCGTAGTACCCTTAGGTTGAAAAAATCGGTCGAATTTTTTTTTCGTTCAATAAGGCTTTGTAGCGATGTTGCACAATCGGACACTTGCAGCGCAACACGAATATGATGATTATAAGCCCGTAGTACCCTTAGGTTGAAAAAATCGGTCGAATTTTTGTTTCGTTCAATAACGCTTTGTAGCGATGTTGCACAATCGGACACTTGCAGCGCAACACGAATATGATAATTATAAGCCCGTAGTACCCTTAGGTTGAAAAAATCGGTCGAATTTTTTTTTCGTTCAATAAGGCTTTGTAGCGATGTTGCACAATCAGACACTTGCAGCGCGACACGAATATGATGATTATAAGCCCGTAGTACCCTTAGGTTGAAAAAATTGGTCGAATTTTGTTTTCGTTTAATAACGTTTTGTAGCGATGTTGCACAATCGGACACTTGCAGCGCAACACGAATATGATGATTAGAAGCCCGTAGTACCCTTAGGTTGACAAAATCGGTCGAAATTTTTTTTCGTCCAATAAGGCTTTGTAGCGATGGCTCGCAATTGGAAATTTCCCGCGGAACACGAATATTATGATTATAAGCCCGTAGTACCCTTAGGTTGATAAAATTGGTTAAATTTTTTTTTCGTTCAATAACGCTTTGTAGCGATGTTGCACAATCGGACACTTGCAGCGCAACACGAATATGATGATTATAAGCCCGTAGTACCCTTAGGTTGAAAAAATCGGTCGAATTTTTTTTTCGTTCAATAACGCTTTGTAGCGATGTTGCACAATCGGACACTTGCAGTGCAACACGAATATGATAATTATAAGCCCGTAGTACCCTTAGGTTGAAAAAATCGGTCGAATTTTTTTTTCGTTCAATAAGGCTTTGTAGCGATGTTGCACAATCGGAAACTTGCAGCGCAACATGAATATGATGATTATAAGCCCGTAGTACCCTTAGGTTGAAAAAATCGGTCGAATTTCTTTTTCGTTCAATAACGCTTTGTAGCGATGTTGCACAATCGGACACTTGCAGCGCAACACGAATATGATAATTATAAGCCCGTAGTACCCTTAGGTTGAAAAAATCGGTCGAATTTTTTTTTCGTTCAATAAGGCTTTGTAGCGATGTTGCACAATCGGAAACTTGCAGCGCAACACGAATATGATGATTATAAGCCCGTAGTACCCTTAGGTTGACAAAATCGGTCGAAATTTTTTTTCGTCCAATAAGGCTTTGTAGCGATGGCTCGCAATCGGAAATTTCCCGCGGATCACGAATATTATGATTATAAGCCCGTAGTACCCTTAGGTTGATAAAATTGGTTAAATTTTTTTTTCGTTCAATAACGCTTTGTAGCGATGTTGCACAATCGGACACTTGCAGCGCAACACGAATATGATGATTATAAGCCCGTAGTACCCTTAGGTTGAAAAAATCGGTCGAAATTTCTTTTCGTCCAATAAGGCTTTGTAGCGATGTTGCACAATCGGACACTTGCAGCGCAACACGAATATGATGATTATAAGCCCGTAGTACCCTTAGGTTGAGAAAATTGGTCTAAATTTTGTTTTCGTCCAATAACGCTTTACAGCGATGTTGCACAATCGGACACTTCCAGCACAACACGACTATGATGATTATAAGCCCGTAGTACCCTTAGGTTGATAAAATTGGTTAAATTTTTTTTTCGTTCAATAACGCTTTGTAGCGATGTTGCACAATCGGACACTTGCAGCGCAACACGAATATGATGATTATAAGCCCGTAGTACCCTTAGGTTGAAAAAATCGGTCGAATTTTTTTTTCGTTCAATAACGCTTTGTAGCGATGTTGCACAATCGGACACTTGCAGCGCAACACGAATATGATAATTATAAGCCCGTAGTACCCTTAGGTTGAAAAAATCGGTCGAATTTTTTTTTCGTTCAATAAGGCTTTGTAGCGATGTTGCACAATCAGACACTTGCAGCGCGACACGAATATGATGATTATAAGCCCGTAGTACCCTTAGGTTGAAAAAATTGGTCGAATTTTGTTTTCGTTTAATAACGTTTTGTAGCGATGTTGCACAATCGGACACTTGCAGCGCAACACGAATATGATGATTATAAGCCCGTAGTACCCTTAGGTTGACAAAATCGGTCGAAATTTTTTTTCGTCCAATAAGGCTTTGTAGCGATGGCTCGCAATCGGAAATTTCCCGCGGAACACGAATATTATGATTATAAGCCCGTAGTACCCTTAGGTTGATAAAATTGGTTAAATTTTTTTTTCGTTCAATAACGCTTTGTAGCGATGTTGCACAATCGGACACTTGCAGCGCAACACGAATATGATGATTATAAGCCCGTAGTACCCTTAGGTTGAAAAAATCGGTCGAATTTTTTTTTCGTTCAATAACGCTTTGTAGCGATGTTGCACAATCGGACACTTGCAGTGCAACACGAATATGATAATTATAAGCCCGTAGTACCCTTAGGTTGAAAAAATCGGTCGAATTTTTTTTTCGTTCAATAAGGCTTTGTAGCGATGTTGCACAATCGGAAACTTGCAGCGCAACATGAATATGATGATTATAAGCCCGTAGTACCCTTAGGTTGAAAAAATCGGTCGAATTTCTTTTTCGTTCAATAACGCTTTGTAGCGATGTTGCACAATCGGACACTTGCAGCGCAACACGAATATGATAATTATAAGCCCGTAGTACCCTTAGGTTGAAAAAATCGGTCGAATTTTTTTTTCGTTCAATAAGGCTTTGTAGCGATGTTGCACAATCGGAAACTTGCAGCGCAACACGAATATGATGATTATAAGCCCGTAGTACCCTTAGGTTGACAAAATCGGTCGAAATTTTTTTTCGTCCAATAAGGCTTTGTAGCGATGGCTCGCAATCGGAAATTTCCCGCGGATCACGAATATTATGATTATAAGCCCGTAGTACCCTTAGGTTGATAAAATTGGTTAAATTTTTTTTTCGTTCAATAACGCTTTGTAGCGATGTTGCACAATCGGACACTTGCAGCGCAACACGAATATGATGATTATAAGCCCGTAGTACCCTTAGGTTGAAAAAATCGGTCGAAATTTCTTTTCGTCCAATAAGGCTTTGTAGCGATGTTGCACAATCGGACACTTGCAGCGCAACACGAATATGATGATTATAAGCCCGTAGTACCCTTAGGTTGAGAAAATTGGTCTAAATTTTGTTTTCGTCCAATAACGCTTTACAGCGATGTTGCACAATCGGACACTTCCAGCACAACACGACTATGATGATTATAAGCCCGTAGTACCCTTAGGTTGATAAAATTGGTTAAATTTTTTTTTCGTTCAATAACGCTTTGTAGCGATGTTGCACAATCGGACACTTGCAGCGCAACACGAATATGATGATTATAAGCCCGTAGTACCCTTAGGTTGAAAAAATCGGTCGAATTTTTTTTTCGTTCAATAACGCTTTGTAGCGATGTTGCACAATCGGACACTTGCAGCGCAACACGAATATGATAATTATAAGCCCGTAGTACCCTTAGGTTGAAAAAATCGGTCGAATTTTTTTTTCGTTCAATAAGGCTTTGTAGCGATGTTGCACAATCAGACACTTGCAGCGCGACACGAATATGATGATTATAAGCCCGTAGTACCCTTAGGTTGAAAAAATTGGTCGAATTTTGTTTTCGTTTAATAACGTTTTGTAGCGATGTTGCACAATCGGACACTTGCAGCGCAACACGAATATGATGATTATAAGCCCGTAGTACCCTTAGGTTGACAAAATCGGTCGAAATTTTTTTTCGTCCAATAAGGCTTTGTAGCGATGGCTCGCAATCGGAAATTTCCCGCGGAACACGAATATTATGATTATAAGCCCGTAGTACCCTTAGGTTGATAAAATTGGTTAAATTTTCTTTTCGTTCAATAACGCTTTGTAGCGATGTTGCACAATCGGACACTTGCAGCGCAACACGAATATGATGATTATAAGCCCGTAGTACCCTTAGGTTGAAAAAATCGGTCGAATTTTTTTTTCGTTCAATAACGCTTTGTAGCGATGTTGCACAATCGGACACTTGCAGCGCAACACGAATATGATGATTATAAGCCCGTAGTACCCTTAGGTTGAAAAAATCGGTCGAAATTTTTTTTCGTCCAATAAGGCTTTGTAGCGATGGCTCGCAATCGGAAATTTCCCGCGGAACACGAATATTATGATTATAAGCCCGTAGTACCCTTAGGTTGATAAAATTGGTTAAATTTTCTTTTCGTTCAATAACGCTTTGTAGCGATGTTGCACAATCGGACACTTGCAGCGCAACACGAATATGATGATTATAAGCCCGTAGTACCCTTAGGTTGAAAAAATCGGTCGAATTTTTTTTTCGTTCAATAACGCTTTGTAGCGATGTTGCACAATCGGACACTTGCAGCGCAACACGAATATGATAATTATAAGCCCGTAGTACCCTTAGGTTGAAAAAATCGGTCGAATTTTTTTTTCGTTCAATAAGGCTTTGTAGCGATGTTGCACAATCAGACACTTGCAGCGCGACACGAATATGATGATTATAAGCCCGTAGTACCCTTAGGTTGAAAAAATTGGTCGAATTTTGTTTTCGTTTAATAACGCTTTGTAGCGATGTTGCACAATCGGACACTTGCAGCGCAACACGAATATGATGATTATAAGCCCGTAGTACCCTTAGGTTGACAAAATCGGTCGAAATTTTTTTTCGTCCAATAAGGCTTTGTAGCGATGGCTCGCAATCGGAAATTTCCCACGGATCACGAATATTATGATTATAAGCCCGTAGTACCCTTAGGTTGATAAAATTGGTTAAATTTTTTTTTCGTTCAATAACGCTTTGTAGCGATGTTGCACAATCGGACACTTGCAGCGCAACACGAATATGATGATTATAAGCCCGTAGTACCCTTAGGTTGAAAAAATCGGTCGAATTTTTTTTTCGTTCAATAACGCTTTGTAGCGATGTTGCACAATCGGACACTTGCAGTGCAACACGAATATGATAATTATAAGCCCGTAGTACCCTTAGGTTGAAAAAATCGGTCGAATTTTTTTTTCGTTCAATAAGGCTTGGTAGCGATGTTGCACAATCGGACACTTGCAGCGCAACACGAATATGATGATTATAAGCCCGTAGTACCCTTAGGTTGAAAAAATCGGTCGAATTTTTTTTTCGTTCAATAACGCTTTGTAGCGATGTTGCACAATCGGACACTTGCAGCGCAACACGAATATGATAATTATAAGCCCGTAGTACCCTTAGGTTGAAAAAATCGGTCGAATTTTTTTTTCGTTCAATAAGGCTTTGTAGCGATGTTGCACAATCAGACACTTGCAGCGCGACACGAATATGATGATTATAAGCCCGTAGTACCCTTAGGTTGAAAAAATTGGTCGAATTTTGTTTTCGTTTAATAACGTTTTGTAGCGATGTTGCACAATCGGACACTTGCAGCGCAACACGAATATGATGATTAGAAGCCCGTAGTACCCTTAGGTTGACAAAATCGGTCGAAATTTTTTTTCGTCCAATAAGGCTTTGTAGCGATGGCTCGCAATCGGAAATTTCCCGCGGAACACGAATATTATGATTATAAGCCCGTAGTACCCTTAGGTTGATAAAATTGGTTAAATTTTTTTTTCGTTCAATAACGCTTTGTAGCGATGTTGCACAATCGGACACTTGCAGCGCAACACGAATATGATGATTATAAGCCCGTAGTACCCTTAGGTTGAAAAAATCGGTCGAATTTTTTTTTCGTTCAATAACGCTTTGTAGCGATGTTGCACAATCGGACACTTGCAGTGCAACACGAATATGATAATTATAAGCCCGTAGTACCCTTAGGTTGAAAAAATCGGTCGAATTTTTTTTTCGTTCAATAAGGCTTTGTAGCGATGTTGCACAATCGGAAACTTGCAGCGCAACATGAATATGATGATTATAAGCCCGTAGTACCCTTAGGTTGAAAAAATCGGTCGAATTTCTTTTTCGTTCAATAACGCTTTGTAGCGATGTTGCACAATCGGACACTTGCAGCGCAACACGAATATGATAATTATAAGCCCGTAGTACCCTTAGGTTGAAAAAATCGGTCGAATTTTTTTTTCGTTCAATAAGGCTTTGTAGCGATGTTGCACAATCGGAAACTTGCAGCGCAACACGAATATGATGATTATAAGCCCGTAGTACCCTTAGGTTGACAAAATCGGTCGAAATTTTTTTTCGTCCAATAAGGCTTTGTAGCGATGGCTCGCAATCGGAAATTTCCCGCGGATCACGAATATTATGATTATAAGCCCGTAGTACCCTTAGGTTGATAAAATTGGTTAAATTTTTTTTTCGTTCAATAACGCTTTGTAGCGATGTTGCACAATCGGACACTTGCAGCGCAACACGAATATGATGATTATAAGCCCGTAGTACCCTTAGGTTGAAAAAATCGGTCGAAATTTCTTTTCGTCCAATAAGGCTTTGTAGCGATGTTGCACAATCGGACACTTGCAGCGCAACACGAATATGATGATTATAAGCCCGTAGTACCCTTAGGTTGAGAAAATTGGTCTAAATTTTGTTTTCGTCCAATAACGCTTTACAGCGATGTTGCACAATCGGACACTTCCAGCACAACACGACTATGATGATTATAAGCCCGTAGTACCCTTAGGTTGATAAAATTGGTTAAATTTTTTTTTCGTTCAATAACGCTTTGTAGCGATGTTGCACAATCGGACACTTGCAGCGCAACACGAATATGATGATTATAAGCCCGTAGTACCCTTAGGTTGAAAAAATCGGTCGAATTTTTTTTTCGTTCAATAACGCTTTGTAGCGATGTTGCACAATCGGACACTTGCAGCGCAACACGAATATGATAATTATAAGCCCGTAGTACCCTTAGGTTGAAAAAATCGGTCGAATTTTTTTTTCGTTCAATAAGGCTTTGTAGCGATGTTGCACAATCAGACACTTGCAGCGCGACACGAATATGATGATTATAAGCCCGTAGTACCCTTAGGTTGAAAAAATTGGTCGAATTTTGTTTTCGTTTAATAACGTTTTGTAGCGATGTTGCACAATCGGACACTTGCAGCGCAACACGAATATGATGATTATAAGCCCGTAGTACCCTTAGGTTGACAAAATCGGTCGAAATTTTTTTCGTCCAATAAGGCTTTGTAGCGATGGCTCGCAATCGGAAATTTCCCGCGGAACACGAATATTATGATTATAAGCCCGTAGTACCCTTAGGTTGATAAAATTGGTTAAATTTTTTTTTCGTTCAATAACGCTTTGTAGCGATGTTGCACAATCGGACACTTGCAGCGCAACACGAATATGATGATTATAAGCCCGTAGTACCCTTAGGTTGAAAAAATCGGTCGAATTTTTTTTTCGTTCAATAACGCTTTGTAGCGATGTTGCACAATCGGACACTTGCAGTGCAACACGAATATGATAATTATAAGCCCGTAGTACCCTTAGGTTGAAAAAATCGGTCGAATTTTTTTTTCGTTCAATAAGGCTTTGTAGCGATGTTGCACAATCGGAAACTTGCAGCGCAACATGAATATGATGATTATAAGCCCGTAGTACCCTTAGGTTGAAAAAATCGGTCGAATTTCTTTTTCGTTCAATAACGCTTTGTAGCGATGTTGCACAATCGGACACTTGCAGCGCAACACGAATATGATAATTATAAGCCCGTAGTACCCTTAGGTTGAAAAAATCGGTCGAATTTTTTTTTCGTTCAATAAGGCTTTCTAGCGATGTTGCACAATCGGAAACTTGCAGCGCAACACGAATATGATGATTATAAGCCCGTAGTACCCTTAGGTTGACAAAATCGGTCGAAATTTTTTTTCGTCCAATAAGGCTTTGTAGCGATGGCTCGCAATCGGAAATTTCCCGCGGATCACGAATATTATGATTATAAGCCCGTAGTACCCTTAGGTTGATAAAATTGGTTAAATTTTTTTTTCGTTCAATAACGCTTTGTAGCGATGTTGCACAATCGGACACTTGCAGCGCAACACGAATATGATGATTATAAGCCCGTAGTACCCTTAGGTTGAAAAAATCGGTCGAAATTTCTTTTCGTCCAATAAGGCTTTGTAGCGATGTTGCACAATCGGACACTTGCAGCGCAACACGAATATGATGATTATAAGCCCGTAGTACCCTTAGGTTGAGAAAATTGGTCTAAATTTTGTTTTCGTCCAATAACGCTTTACAGCGATGTTGCACAATCGGACACTTCCAGCACAACACGACTATGATGATTATAAGCCCGTAGTACCCTTAGGTTGATAAAATTGGTTAAATTTTTTTTTCGTTCAATAACGCTTTGTAGCGATGTTGCACAATCGGACACTTGCAGCGCAACACGAATATGATGATTATAAGCCCGTAGTACCCTTAGGTTGAAAAAATCGGTCGAATTTTTTTTTCGTTCAATAACGCTTTGTAGCGATGTTGCACAATCGGACACTTGCAGCGCAACACGAATATGATAATTATAAGCCCGTAGTACCCTTAGGTTGAAAAAATCGGTCGAATTTTTTTTTCGTTCAATAAGGCTTTGTAGCGATGTTGCACAATCAGACACTTGCAGCGCGACACGAATATGATGATTATAAGCCCGTAGTACCCTTAGGTTGAAAAAATTGGTCGAATTTTGTTTTCGTTTAATAACGTTTTGTAGCGATGTTGCACAATCGGACACTTGCAGCGCAACACGAATATGATGATTATAAGCCCGTAGTACCCTTAGGTTGACAAAATCGGTCGAAATTTTTTTTCGTCCAATAAGGCTTTGTAGCGATGGCTCGCAATCGGAAATTTCCCGCGGAACACGAATATTATGATTATAAGCCCGTAGTACCCTTAGGTTGATAAAATTGGTTAAATTTTCTTTTCGTTCAATAACGCTTTGTAGCGATGTTGCACAATCGGACACTTGCAGCGCAACACGAATATGATGATTATAAGCCCGTAGTACCCTTAGGTTGAAAAAATCGGTCGAATTTTTTTTTCGTTCAATAACGCTTTGTAGCGATGTTGCACAATCGGACACTTGCAGCGCAACACGAATATGATGATTATAAGCCCGTAGTACCCTTAGGTTGAAAAAATCGGTCGAATTTTTTTTTCGTCCAATAAGGCTTTGTAGCGATGGCTCGCAATCGGAAATTTCCCGCGGAACACGAATATTATGATTATAAGCCCGTAGTACCCTTAGGTTGATAAAATTGGTTAAATTTTCTTTTCGTTCAATAACGCTTTGTAGCGATGTTGCACAATCGGACACTTGCAGCGCAACACGAATATGATGATTATAAGCCCGTAGTACCCTTAGGTTGAAAAAATCGGTCGAATTTTTTTTTCGTTCAATAACGCTTTGTAGCGATGTTGCACAATCGGACACTTGCAGTGCAACACGAATATGATAATTATAAGCCCGTAGTACCCTTAGGTTGAAAAAATCGGTCGAATTTTTTTTTCGTTCAATAAGGCTTTGTAGCGATGTTGCACAATCGGAAACTTGCAGCGCAACATGAATATGATGATTATAAGCCCGTAGTACCCTTAGGTTGAAAAAATCGGTCGAATTTCTTTTTCGTTCAATAACGCTTTGTAGCGATGTTGCACAATCGGACACTTGCAGCGCAACACGAATATGATGATTATAAGCCCGTAGTACCTTTAGGTTGAAAAAATCGGTCGAATTTTTTTTTCGTTCAATAACGCTTTGTAGCGATGTTGCACAATCGGACACTTGCAGCGCAACACGAATATGATTATTATAAGCCCGTAGTACCCTTAGGTTGAAAAAATCGGTCGAATTTTTTTTTCGTTTAATAAGGCTTTGTAGCGATGTTGCACAATCAGACACTTGCAGCGCGACACGAATATGATGATTATAAGCCCGTAGTACCCTTAGGTTGAAAAAATTGGTCGAATTTTTTTTTCGTTCAATAACGCTTTGTAGCGATGTTGCACAATCGGACACTTGCAGTGCAACACGAATATGATAATTATAAGCCCGTAGTACCCTTAGGTTGAAAAAATCGGTCGAATTTTTTTTTCGTTCAATAAGGCTTTGTAGCGATGTTGCACAATTGGAAACTTGCAGCGCAACATGAATATGATGATTATAAGCCCGCAGTACCCTTAGGTTGACAAAATCGGTCGAAATTTCTTTTCGTCCAATAAGGCTTTGTAGCGATGTTGCACAATCGGACACTTGCAGCGCAACACGAATATGATGATTATAAGCCCCTAGTACCCTTAGGTTGAAAAAATCGGTCGAATTTTTTTTTCGTTCAATAAGGCTTTGTAGCGATGTTGCACAATCAGACACTTGCAGCGCGACACGAATATCATGATTATAAGCCCGTAGTACCCTTAGGTTGAAAAAATTGGTCGAATTTTGTTTTCGTTTAATAACGCTTTGTAGCGATGTTGCACAATCGGACACTTGCAGCGCAACACGAATATGATGATTATAAGCCCCTAGTACCCTTAGGTTGAAAAAATCGGTCGAATTTTTTTTTCGTTCAATAAGGCTTTGTAGCGATGTTGCACAATCAGACACTTGCAGCGCGACACGAATATGATGATTATAAGCCCGTAGTACCCTTAGGTTGAAAAAATTGGTCGAATTTTGTTTTCGTTTAATAACGCTTTGTAGCGATGTTGCACAATCGGACACTTGCAGCGCAACACGAATATGATGATTATAAGCCCGTAGTACCCTTAGGTTGAAAAAATCGGTCGAATTTTTTTTTCGTTCAATAACGCTTTGTAGCGATGTTGCACAATCGGACACTTGCAGTGCAACACGAATATGATAATTATAAGCCCGTAGTACCCTTAGGTTGAAAAAATCGGTCGAATTTTTTTTTCGTTCAATAAGGCTTTGTAGCGATGTTGCACAATCGGACACTTGCAGCGCAACACGAATATGATGATTATAAGCCCGTAGTACCCTTAGGTTGAAAAAATCGGTCGAATTTTTTTTTCGTTCAATAACGCTTTGTAGCGATGTTGCACAATCGGACACTTGCAGCGCAACACGAATATGATAATTATAAGCCCGTAGTACCCTTAGGTTGAAAAAATCGGTCGAATTTTTTTTTCGTTCAATAAGGCTTTGTAGCGATGTTGCACAATCAGACACTTGCAGCGCGACACGAATATGATGATTATAAGCCCGTAGTACCCTTAGGTTGAAAAAATTGGTCGAATTTTGTTTTCGTTTAATAACGTTTTGTAGCGATGTTGCACAATCGGACACTTGCAGCGCAACACGAATATGATGATTAGAAGCCCGTAGTACCCTTAGGTTGACAAAATCGGTCGAAATTTTTTTTCGTCCAATAAGGCTTTGTAGCGATGGCTCGCAATCGGAAATTTCCCGCGGAACACGAATATTATGATTATAAGCCCGTAGTACCCTTAGGTTGATAAAATTGGTTAAATTTTTTTTTCGTTCAATAACGCTTTGTAGCGATGTTGCACAATCGGACACTTGCAGCGCAACACGAATATGATGATTATAAGCCCGTAGTACCCTTAGGTTGAAAAAATCGGTCGAATTTTTTTTTCGTTCAATAACGCTTTGTAGCGATGTTGCACAATCGGACACTTGCAGTGCAACACGAATATGATAATTATAAGCCCGTAGTACCCTTAGGTTGAAAAAATCGGTCGAATTTTTTTTTCGTTCAATAAGGCTTTGTAGCGATGTTGCACAATCGGAAACTTGCAGCGCAACATGAATATGATGAATATAAGCCCGTAGTACCCTTAGGTTGAAAAAATCGGTCGAATTTCTTTTTCGTTCAATAACGCTTTGTAGCGATGTTGCACAATCGGACACTTGCAGCGCAACACGAATATGATAATTATAAGCCCGTAGTACCCTTAGGTTGAAAAAATCGGTCGAATTTTTTTTTCGTTCAATAAGGCTTTGTAGCGATGTTGCACAATCGGAAACTTGCAGCGCAACACGAATATGATGATTATAAGCCCGTAGTACCCTTAGGTTGACAAAATCGGTCGAAATTTTTTTTCGTCCAATAAGGCTTTGTAGCGATGGCTCGCAATCGGAAATTTCCCGCGGATCACGAATATTATGATTATAAGCCCGTAGTACCCTTAGGTTGATAAAATTGGTTAAATTTTTTTTTCGTTCAATAACGCTTTGTAGCGATGTTGCACAATCGGACACTTGCAGCGCAACACGAATATGATGATTATAAGCCCGTAGTACCCTTAGGTTGAAAAAATCGGTCGAAATTTCTTTTCGTCCAATAAGGCTTTGTAGCGATGTTGCACAATCGGACACTTGCAGCGCAACACGAATATGATGATTATAAGCCCGTAGTACCCTTAGGTTGAGAAAATTGGTCTAAATTTTGTTTTCGTCCAATAACGCTTTACAGCGATGTTGCACAATCGGACACTTCCAGCACAACACGACTATGATGATTATAAGCCCGTAGTACCCTTAGGTTGATAAAATTGGTTAAATTTTTTTTTCGTTCAATAACGCTTTGTAGCGATGTTGCACAATCGGACACTTGCAGCGCAACACGAATATGATGATTATAAGCCCGTAGTACCCTTAGGTTGAAAAAATCGGTCGAATTTTTTTTTCGTTCAATAACGCTTTGTAGCGATGTTGCACAATCGGACACTTGCAGCGCAACACGAATATGATAATTATAAGCCCGTAGTACCCTTAGGTTGAAAAAATCGGTCGAATTTTTTTTTCGTTCAATAAGGCTTTGTAGCGATGTTGCACAATCAGACACTTGCAGCGCGACACGAATATGATGATTATAAGCCCGTAGTACCCTTAGGTTGAAAAAATTGGTCGAATTTTGTTTTCGTTTAATAACGTTTTGTAGCGATGTTGCACAATCGGACACTTGCAGCGCAACACGAATATGATGATTATAAGCCCGTAGTACCCTTAGGTTGACAAAATCGGTCGAAATTTTTTTTCGTCCAATAAGGCTTTGTAGCGATGGCTCGCAATCGGAAATTTCCCGCGGAACACGAATATTATGATTATAAGCCCGTAGTACCCTTAGGTTGATAAAATTGGTTAAATTTTTTTTTCGTTCAATAACGCTTTGTAGCGATGTTGCACAATCGGACACTTGCAGCGCAACACGAATATGATGATTATAAGCCCGTAGTACCCTTAGGTTGAAAAAATCGGTCGAATTTTTTTTTCGTTCAATAACGCTTTGTAGCGATGTTGCACAATCGGACACTTGCAGTGCAACACGAATATGATAATTATAAGCCCGTAGTACCCTTAGGTTGAAAAAATCGGTCGAATTTTTTTTTCGTTCAATAAGGCTTTGTAGCGATGTTGCACAATCGGAAACTTGCAGCGCAATATGAATATGATGATTATAAGCCCGTAGTACCCTTAGGTTGAAAAAATCGGTCGAATTTCTTTTTCGTTCAATAACGCTTTGTAGCGATGTTGCACAATCGGACACTTGCAGCGCAACACGAATATGATAATTATAAGCCCGTAGTACCCTTAGGTTGAAAAAATCGGTCGAAATTTCTTTTCGTCCAATAAGGCTTTGTAGCGATGTTGCACAATCGGACACTTGCAGCGCAACACGAATATGATGATTATAAGCCCGTAGTACCCTTAGGTTGAGAAAATTGGTCTAAATTTTGTTTTCGTCCAATAACGCTTTACAGCGATGTTGCACAATCGGACACTTCCAGCACAACACGACTATGATGATTATAAGCCCGTAGTACCCTTAGGTTGATAAAATTGGTTAAATTTTTTTTTCGTTCAATAACGCTTTGTAGCGATGTTGCACAATCGGACACTTGCAGCGCAACACGAATATGATAATTATAAGCCCGTAGTACCCTTAGGTTGAAAAAATCGGTCGAATTTTTTTTTCGTTCAATAAGGCTTTGTAGCGATGTTGCACAATCAGACACTTGCAGCGCGACACGAATATGATGATTATAAGCCCGTAGTACCCTTAGGTTGAAAAAATTGGTCGAATTTTGTTTTCGTTTAATAACGTATTGTAGCGATGTTGCACAATCGGACACTTGCAGCGCAACACGAATATGATGATTAGAAGCCCGTAGTACCCTTAGGTTGACAAAATCGGTCGAAATTTTTTTTCGTCCAATAAGGCTTTGTAGCGATGGCTCGCAATCGGAAATTTCCCGCGGAACACGAATATTATGATTATAAGCCCGTAGTACCCTTAGGTTGATAAAATTGGTTAAATTTTTTTTTCGTTCAATAACGCTTTGTAGCGATGTTGCAGAATTGGAAACTTGCAGCGCAACATGAATATGATGATTATAAGCCCGCAGTACCCTTAGGTTGACAAAATCGGTCGAAATTTCTTTTCGTCCAATAAGGCTTTGTAGCGATGTTGCACATTCGGACACTTGCAGCGCAACACGAATATGATGATTATAAGCCCCTAGTACCCTTAGGTTGAAAAAATCGGTCGAATTTTTTTTTCGTTCAATAAGGCTTTGTAGCGATGTTGCACAATCAGACACTTGCAGCGCGACACGAATATCATGATTATAAGCCCGTAGTACCCTTAGGTTGAAAAAATTGGTCGAATTTTGTTTTCGTTTAATAACGCTTTGTAGCGATGTTGCACAATCGGACACTTGCAGCGCAACACGAATATGATGATTATAAGCCCCTAGTACCCTTAGGTTGAAAAAATCGGTCGAATTTTTTTTTCGTTCAATAAGGCTTTGTAGCGATGTTGCACAATCAGACACTTGCAGCGCGACACGAATATGATGATTATAAGCCCGTAGTACCCTTAGGTTGAAAAAATTGGTCGAATTTTGTTTTCGTTTAATAACGCTTTGTAGCGATGTTGCACAATCGGACACTTGCAGCGCAACACGAATATGATGATTATAAGCCCGTAGTACCCTTAGGTTGAAAAAATCGGTCGAATTTTTTTTTCGTTCAATAACGCTTTGTAGCGATGTTGCACAATCGGACACTTGCAGTGCAACACGAATATGATAATTATAAGCCCGTAGTACCCTTAGGTTGAAAAAATCGGTCGAATTTTTTTTTCGTTCAATAAGGCTTTGTAGCGATGTTGCACAATCGGACACTTGCAGCGCAACACGAATATGATGATTATAAGCCCGTAGTACCCTTAGGTTGAAAAAATCGGTCGAATTTTTTTTTCGTTCAATAACGCTTTGTAGCGATGTTGCACAATCGGACACTTGCAGCGCAACACGAATATGATAATTATAAGCCCGTAGTACCCTTAGGTTGAAAAAATCGGTCGAATTTTTTTTTCGTTCAATAAGGCTTTGTAGCGATGTTGCACAATCAGACACTTGCAGCGCGACACGAATATGATGATTATAAGCCCGTAGTACCCTTAGGTTGAAAAAATTGGTCGAATTTTGTTTTCGTTTAATAACGTTTTGTAGCGATGTTGCACAATCGGACACTTGCAGCGCAACACGAATATGATGATTAGAAGCCCGTAGTACCCTTAGGTTGACAAAATCGGTCGAAATTTTTTTTCGTCCAATAAGGCTTTGTAGCGATGGCTCGCAATCGGAAATTTCCCGCGGAACACGAATATTATGATTATAAGCCCGTAGTACCCTTAGGTTGATAAAATTGGTTAAATTTTTTTTTCGTTCAATAACGCTTTGTAGCGATGTTGCACAATCGGACACTTGCAGCGCAACACGAATATGATGATTATAAGCCCGTAGTACCCTTAGGTTGAAAAAATCGGTCGAATTTTTTTTTCGTTCAATAACGCTTTGTAGCGATGTTGCACAATCGGACACTTGCAGTGCAACACGAATATGATAATTATAAGCCCGTAGTACCCTTAGGTTGAAAAAATCGGTCGAATTTTTTTTTCGTTCAATAAGGCTTTGTAGCGATGTTGCACAATCGGAAACTTGCAGCGCAACATGAATATGATGAATATAAGCCCGTAGTACCCTTAGGTTGAAAAAATCGGTCGAATTTCTTTTTCGTTCAATAACGCTTTGTAGCGATGTTGCACAATCGGACACTTGCAGCGCAACACGAATATGATAATTATAAGCCCGTAGTACCCTTAGGTTGAAAAAATCGGTCGAATTTTTTTTTCGTTCAATAAGGCTTTGTAGCGATGTTGCACAATCGGAAACTTGCAGCGCAACACGAATATGATGATTATAAGCCCGTAGTACCCTTAGGTTGACAAAATCGGTCGAAATTTTTTTTCGTCCAATAAGGCTTTGTAGCGATGGCTCGCAATCGGAAATTTCCCGCGGATCACGAATATTATGATTATAAGCCCGTAGTACCCTTAGGTTGATAAAATTGGTTAAATTTTTTTTTCGTTCAATAACGCTTTGTAGCGATGTTGCACAATCGGACACTTGCAGCGCAACACGAATATGATGATTATAAGCCCGTAGTACCCTTAGGTTGAAAAAATCGGTCGAAATTTCTTTTCGTCCAATAAGGCTTTGTAGCGATGTTGCACAATCGGACACTTGCAGCGCAACACGAATATGATGATTATAAGCCCGTAGTACCCTTAGGTTGAGAAAATTGGTCTAAATTTTGTTTTCGTCCAATAACGCTTTACAGCGATGTTGCACAATCGGACACTTCCAGCACAACACGACTATGATGATTATAAGCCCGTAGTACCCTTAGGTTGATAAAATTGGTTAAATTTTTTTTTCGTTCAATAACGCTTTGTAGCGATGTTGCACAATCGGACACTTGCAGCGCAACACGAATATGATGATTATAAGCCCGTAGTACCCTTAGGTTGAAAAAATCGGTCGAATTTTTTTTTCGTTCAATAACGCTTTGTAGCGATGTTGCACAATCGGACACTTGCAGCGCAACACGAATATGATAATTATAAGCCCGTAGTACCCTTAGGTTGAAAAAATCGGTCGAATTTTTTTTTCGTTCAATAAGGCTTTGTAGCGATGTTGCACAATCAGACACTTGCAGCGCGACACGAATATGATGATTATAAGCCCGTAGTACCCTTAGGTTGAAAAAATTGGTCGAATTTTGTTTTCGTTTAATAACGTTTTGTAGCGATGTTGCACAATCGGACACTTGCAGCGCAACACGAATATGATGATTATAAGCCCGTAGTACCCTTAGGTTGACAAAATCGGTCGAAATTTTTTTTCGTCCAATAAGGCTTTGTAGCGATGGCTCGCAATCGGAAATTTCCCGCGGAACACGAATATTATGATTATAAGCCCGTAGTACTCTTAGGTTGATAAAATTGGTTAAATTTTTTTTTCGTTCAATAACGCTTTGTAGCGATGTTGCACAATCGGACACTTGCAGCGCAACACGAATATGATGATTATAAGCCCGTAGTACCCTTAGGTTGAAAAAATCGGTCGAATTTTTTTTTCGTTCAATAACGCTTTGTAGCGATGTTGCACAATCGGACACTTGCAGTGCAACACGAATATGATAATTATAAGCCCGTAGTACCCTTAGGTTGAAAAAATCGGTCGAATTTTTTTTTCGTTCAATAAGGCTTTGTAGCGATGTTGCACAATCGGAAACTTGCAGCGCAACATGAATATGATGATTATAAGCCCGTAGTACCCTTAGGTTGAAAAAATCGGTCGAATTTCTTTTTCGTTCAATAACGCTTTGTAGCGATGTTGCACAATCGGACACTTGCAGCGCAACACGAATATGATAATTATAAGCCCGTAGTACCCTTAGGTTGAAAAAATCGGTCGACTTTTTTTTTCGTTCAATAAGGCTTTGTAGCGATGTTGCACAATCGGAAACTTGCAGCGCAACACGAATATGATGATTATAAGCCCGTAGTACCCTTAGGTTGACAAAATCGGTCGAAATTTTTTTTCGTCCAATAAGGCTTTGTAGCGATGGCTCGCAATCGGAAATTTCCCGCGGATCACGAATATTATGATTATAAGCCCGTAGTACCCTTAGGTTGATAAAATTGGTTAAATTTTTTTTTCGTTCAATAACGCTTTGTAGCGATGTTGCACAATCGGACACTTGCAGCGCAACACGAATATGATGATTATAAGCCCGTAGTACCCTTAGGTTGAAAAAATCGGTCGAAATTTCTTTTCGTCCAATAAGGCTTTGTAGCGATGTTGCACAATCGGACACTTGCAGCGCAACACGACTATGATGATTATAAGCCCGTAGTACCCTTAGGTTGATAAAATTGGTTAAATTTTTTTTTCGTTCAATAACGCTTTGTAGCGATGTTGCACAATCGGACACTTGCAGCGCAACACGAATATGATGATTATAAGCCCGTAGTACCCTTAGGTTGAAAAAATCGGTCGAATTTTTTTTTCGTTCAATAACGCTTTGTAGCGATGTTGCACAATCGGACACTTGCAGCGCAACACGAATATGATAATTATAAGCCCGTAGTACCCTTAGGTTGAAAAAATCGGTCGAATTTTTTTTTCGTTCAATAAGGCTTTGTAGCGATGTTGCACAATCAGACACTTGCAGCGCGACACGAATATGATGATTATAAGCCCGTAGTACCCTTAGGTTGAAAAAATTGGTCGAATTTTGTTTTCGTTTAATAACGTTTTGTAGCGATGTTGCACAATCGGACACTTGCAGCGCAACACGAATATGATGATTAGAAGCCCGTAGTACCCTTAGGTTGACAAAATCGGTCGAAATTTTTTTTCGTCCAATAAGGCTTTGTAGCGATGGCTCGCAATCGGAAATTTCCCGCGGAACACGAATATTATGATTATAAGCCCGTAGTACCCTTAGGTTGATAAAATTGGTTAAATTTTTTTTTCGTTCAATAACGCTTTGTAGCGATGTTGCACAATCGGACACTTGCAGCGCAACACGAATATGATGATTATAAGCCCGTAGTACCCTTAGGTTGAAAAAATCGGTCGAATTTTTTTTTCGTTCAATAACGCTTTGTAGCGATGTTGCACAATCGGACACTTGCAGTGCAACACGAATATGATAATTATAAGCCCGTAGTACCCTTAGGTTGAAAAAATCGGTCGAATTTTTTTTTCGTTCAATAAGGCTTTGTAGCGATGTTGCACAATCGGAAACTTGCAGCGCAACATGAATATGATGAATATAAGCCCGTAGTACCCTTAGGTTGAAAAAATCGGTCGAATTTCTTTTTCGTTCAATAACGCTTTGTAGCGATGTTGCACAATCGGACACTTGCAGCGCAACACGAATATGATGATTATAAGCCCGTAGTACCCTTAGGTTGAAAAAATCGGTCGAATTTTTTTTTCGTTCAATAACGCTTTGTAGCGATGTTGCACAATCGGACACTTGCAGCGCAACACGAATATGATAATTATAAGCCCGTAGTACCCTTAGGTTGAAAAAATCGGTCGAATTTTTTTTTCGTTCAATAAGGCTTTGTAGCGATGTTGCACAATCAGACACTTGCAGCGCGACACGAATATGATGATTATAAGCCCGTAGTACCCTTAGGTTGAAAAAATTGGTCGAATTTTGTTTTCGTTTAATAACGTTTTGTAGCGATGTTGCACAATCGGACACTTGCAGCGCAACACGAATATGATGATTATAAGCCCGTAGTACCCTTAGGTTGACAAAATCGGTCGAAATTTTTTTTCGTCCAATAAGGCTTTGTAGCGATGGCTCGCAATCGGAAATTTCCCGCGGAACACGAATATTATGATTATAAGCCCGTAGTACCCTTAGGTTGATAAAATTGGTTAAATTTTTTTTTCGTTCAATAACGCTTTGTAGCGATGTTGCACAATCGGACACTTGCAGCGCAACACGAATATGATGATTATAAGCCCGTAGTACCCTTAGGTTGAAAAAATCGGTCGAATTTTTTTTTCGTTCAATAACGCTTTGTAGCGATGTTGCACAATCGGACACTTGCAGTGCAACACGAATATGATAATTATAAGCCCGTAGTACCCTTAGGTTGAAAAAATCGGTCGAATTTTTTTTTCGTTCAATAAGGCTTTGTAGCGATGTTGCACAATCGGAAACTTGCAGCGCAACATGAATATGATGATTATAAGCCCGTAGTACCCTTAGGTTGAAAAAAGCGGTCGAATTTCTTTTTCGTTCAATAACGCTTTGTAGCGATGTTGCACAATCGGACACTTGCAGCGCAACACGAATATGATAATTATAAGCCCGTAGTACCCTTAGGTTGAAAAAATCGGTCGACTTTTTTTTTCGTTCAATAACGCTTTGTAGCGATGTTGCACAATCGGACACTTGCAGCGCAACACGAATATGATGATTATAAGCCCGTAGTACCCTTAGGTTGAAAAAATCGGTCGAAATTTCTTTTCGTCCAATAAGGCTTTGTAGCGATGTTGCACAATCGGACACTTGCAGCGCAACACGAATATGATGATTATAAGCCCGTAGTACCCTTAGGTTGAGAAAATTGGTCTAAATTTTGTTTTCGTCCAATAACGCTTTACAGCGATGTTGCACAATCGGACACTTCCAGCACAACACGACTATGATGATTATAAGCCCGTAGTACCCTTAGGTTGATAAAATTGGTTAAATTTTTTTTTCGTTCAATAACGCTTTGTAGCGATGTTGCACAATCGGACACTTGCAGCGCAACACGAATATGATGATTATAAGCCCGTAGTACCCTTAGGTTGAAAAAATCGGTCGAATTTTTTTTTCGTTCAATAACGCTTTGTAGCGATGTTGCACAATCGGACACTTGCAGCGCAACACGAATATGATAATTATAAGCCCGTAGTACCCTTAGGTTGAAAAAATCGGTCGAATTTTTTTTTCGTTCAATAAGGCTTTGTAGCGATGTTGCACAATCAGACACTTGCAGCGCGACACGAATATGATGATTATAAGCCCGTAGTACCCTTAGGTTGAAAAAATTGGTCGAATTTTGTTTTCGTTTAATAACGTTTTGTAGCGATGTTGCACAATCGGACACTTGCAGCGCAACACGAATATGATGATTATAAGCCCGTAGTACCCTTAGGTTGACAAAATCGGTCGAAATTTTTTTTCGTCCAATAAGGCTTTGTAGCGATGGCTCGCAATCGGAAATTTCCCGCGGAACACGAATATTATGATTATAAGCCCGTAGTACCCTTAGGTTGATAAAATTGGTTAAATTTTCTTTTCGTTCAATAACGCTTTGTAGCGATGTTGCACAATCGGACACTTGCAGCGCAACACGAATATGATGATTATAAGCCCGTAGTACCCTTAGGTTGAAAAAATCGGTCGAATTTTTTTTTCGTTCAATAACGCTTTGTAGCGATGTTGCACAATCGGACACTTGCAGCGCAACACGAATATGATGATTATAAGCCCGTAGTACCCTTAGGTTGAAAAAATCGGTCGAAATTTTTTTTCGTCCAATAAGGCTTTGTAGCGATGGCTCGCAATCGGAAATTTCCCGCGGAACACGAATATTATGATTATAAGCCCGTAGTACCCTTAGGTTGATAAAATTGGTTAAATTTTCTTTTCGTTCAATAACGCTTTGTAGCGATGTTGCACAATCGGACACTTGCAGCGCAACACGAATATGATGATTATAAGCCCGTAGTACCCTTAGGTTGAAAAAATCGGTCGAATTTTTTTTTCGTTCAATAACGCTTTGTAGCGATGTTGCACAATCGGACACTTGCAGTGCAACACGAATATGATAATTATAAGCCCGTAGTACCCTTAGGTTGAAAAAATCGGTCGAATTTTTTTTTCGTTCAATAAGGCTTTGTAGCGATGTTGCACAATCGGAAACTTGCAGCGCAACATGAATATGATGATTATAAGCCCGTAGTACCCTTAGGTTGAAAAAATCGGTCGAATTTCTTTTTCGTTCAATAACGCTTTGTAGCGATGTTGCACAATCGGACACTTGCAGCGCAACACGAATATGATGATTATAAGCCCGTAGTACCTTTAGGTTGAAAAAATCGGTCGAATTTTTTTTTCGTTCAATAACGCTTTGTAGCGATGTTGCACAATCGGACACTTGCAGCGCAACACGAATATGATAATTATAAGCCCGTAGTACCCTTAGGTTGAAAAAATCGGTCGAATTTTTTTTTCGTTTAATAAGGCTTTGTAGCGATGTTGCACAATCAGACACTTGCAGCGCGACACGAATATGATGATTATAAGCCCGTAGTACCCTTAGGTTGAAAAAATTGGTCGAATTTTTTTTTCGTTCAATAACGCTTTGTAGCGATGTTGCACAATCGGACACTTGCAGTGCAACACGAATATGATAATTATAAGCCCGTAGTACCCTTAGGTTGAAAAAATCGGTCGAATTTTTTTTTCGTTCAATAACGCTTTGTAGCGATGTTGCACAATCGGACACTTGCAGTGCAACACGAATATGATAATTATAAGCCCGTAGTACCCTTAGGTTGAAAAAATCGGTCGAATTTTTTTTTCGTTCAATAAGGCTTTGTAGCGATGTTGCACAATCGGAAACTTGCAGCGCAACATGAATATGATGATTATAAGCCCGTAGTACCCTTAGGTTGAAAAAATCGGTCGAATTTCTTTTTCGTTCAATAACGCTTTGTAGCGATGTTGCACAATCGGACACTTGCAGCGCAACACGAATATGATGATTATAAGCCCGTAGTACCTTTAGGTTGAAAAAATCGGTCGAATTTTTGTTTCGTTCAATAACGCTTTGTAGCGATGTTGCACAATCGGACACTTGCAGCGCAACACGAATATGATAATTATAAGCCCGTAGTACCCTTAGGTTGAAAAAATCGGTCGAATTTTTTTTTCGTTTAATAAGGCTTTGTAGCGATGTTGCACAATCAGACACTTGCAGCGCGACACGAATATGATGATTATAAGCCCGTAGTACCCTTAGGTTGAAAAAATTGGTCGAATTTTTTTTTCGTTCAATAACGCTTTGTAGCGATGTTGCACAATCGGACACTTGCAGTGCAACACGAATATGATAATTATAAGCCCGTAGTACCCTTAGGTTGAAAAAATCGGTCGAATTTTTTTTTCGTTCAATAAGGCTTTGTAGCGATGTTGCACAATTGGAAACTTGCAGCGCAACATGAATATGATGATTATAAGCCCGCAGTACCCTTAGGTTGACAAAATCGGTCGAAATTTCTTTTCGTCCAATAAGGCTTTGTAGCGATGTTGCACAATCGGACACTTGCAGCGCAACACGAATATGATGATTATAAGCCCCTAGTACCCTTAGGTTGAAAAAATCGGTCGAATTTTTTTTTCGTTCAATAAGGCTTTGTAGCGATGTTGCACAATCAGACACTTGCAGCGCGACACGAATATCATGATTATAAGCCCGTAGTACCCTTAGGTTGAAAAAATTGGTCGAAATTTGTTTTCGTTTAATAACGCTTTGTAGCGATGTTGCACAATCGGACACTTGCAGCGCAACACGAATATGATGATTATAAGCCCCTAGTACCCTTAGGTTGAAAAAATCGGTCGAATTTTTGTTTCGTTCAATAAGGCTTTGTAGCGATGTTGCACAATCAGACACTTGCAGCGCGACACGAATATGATGATTATAAGCCCGTAGTACCCTTAGGTTGAAAAAATTGGTCGAATTTTGTTTTCGTTTAATAACGCTTTGTAGCGATGTTGCACAATCGGACACTTGCAGCGCAACACGAATATGATGATTATAAGCCCGTAGTACCCTTAGGTTGAAAAAATCGGTCGAATTTTTTTTTCGTTCAATAACGCTTTGTAGCGATGTTGCACAATCGGACACTTGCAGCGCAACACGAATATGATAATTATAAGCCCGTAGTACCCTTAGGTTGAAAAAATCGGTCGAATTTTTTTTTCGTTCAATAAGGCTTTGTAGCGATGTTGCACAATCAGACACTTGCAGCGCGACACGAATATGATGATTATAAGCCCGTAGTACCCTTAGGTTGAAAAAATTGGTCGAATTTTGTTTTCGTTTAATAACGCTTTGTAGCGATGTTGCACAATCGGACACTTGCAGCGCAACACGAATATGATGATTATAAGCCCGTAGTACCCTTAGGTTGACAAAATCGGTCGAAATTTTTTTTCGTCCAATAAGACTTTGTAGCGATGGCTCGCAATCGGAAATTTCCCACGGATCACGAATATTATGATTATAAGCCCGTAGTACCCTTAGGTTGATAAAATTGGTTAAATTTTTTTTTCGTTCAATAACGCTTTGTAGCGATGTTGCACAATCGGACACTTGCAGCGCAACACGAATATGATGATTATAAGCCCGTAGTACCCTTAGGTTGAAAAAATCGGTCGAATTTTTTTTTCGTTCAATAACGCTTTGTAGCGATGTAGCACAATCGGACACTTGCAGTGCAACACGAATATGATAATTATAAGCCCGTAGTACCCTTAGGTTGAAAAAATCGGTCGAATTTTTTTTTCGTTCAATAAGGCTTTGTAGCGATGTTGCACAATCGGACACTTGCAGCGCAACACGAATATGATGATTATAAGCCCGTAGTACCCTTAGGTTGAAAAAATCGGTCGAATTTTTTTTTCGTTCAATAACGCTTTGTAGCGATGTTGCACAATCGGACACTTGCAGCGCAACACGAATATGATAATTATAAGCCCGTAGTACCCTTAGGTTGAAAAAATCGGTCGAATTTTTTTTTCGTTCAATAAGGCTTTGTAGCGATGTTGCACAATCAGACACTTGCAGCGCGACACGAATATGATGATTATAAGCCCGTAGTACCCTTAGGTTGAAAAAATTGGTCGAATTTTGTTTTCGTTTAATAACGTTTTGTAGCGATGTTGCACAATCGGACACTTGCAGCGCAACACGAATATGATGATTAGAAGCCCGTAGTACCCTTAGGTTGACAAAATCGGTCGAAATTTTTTTTCGTCCAATAAGGCTTTGTAGCGATGGCTCGCAATCGGAAATTTCCCGCGGAACACGAATATTATGATTATAAGCCCGTAGTACCCTTAGGTTGATAAAATTGGTTAAATTTTTTTTTCGTTCAATAACGCTTTGTAGCGATGTTGCACAATCGGACACTTGCAGCGCAACACGAATATGATGATTATAAGCCCGTAGTACCCTTAGGTTGAAAAAATCGGTCGAATTTTTTTTTCGTTCAATAACGCTTTGTAGCGATGTTGCACAATCGGACACTTGCAGTGCAACACGAATATGATAATTATAAGCCCGTAGTACCCTTAGGTTGAAAAAATCGGTCGAAATTTTTTTTCGTCCAATAAGGCTTTGTAGCGATGGCTCGCAATCGGAAATTTCCCGCGGAACACGAATATTATGATTATAAGCCCGTAGTACCCTTAGGTTGATAAAATTGGTTAAATTTTTTTTTCGTTCAATAACGCTTTGTAGCGATGTTGCACAATCGGACACTTGCAGCGCAACACGAATATGATAATTATAAGCCCGTAGTACCCTTAGGTTGAAAAAATCGGTCGAATTTTTTTTTCGTTTAATAAGGCTTTGTAGCGATGTTGCACAATCAGACACTTGCAGCGCGACACGAATATGATGATTATAAGCCCGTAGTACCCTTAGGTTGAAAAAATCGGTCGAATTTTTTTTTCGTTCAATAAGGCTTTGTAGCGATGTTGCACAATTGGAAACTTGCAGCGCAACATGAATATGATGATTCTAAGCCCGTAGTACCCTTAGGTTGAAAAAATCGGTCGAATTTCTTTTTCGTCCAATAAGGCTTTGTAGCGATGTTGCACAATCGGACACTTGCAGCGCAACACGAATATGATGATTATAAGCCCGTAGTACCTTTAGGTTGAAAAAATCGGTCGAATTTTTTTTTCGTTCAATAAGGCTTTGTAGCGATGTTGCACAATCGGAAACTTGCAGCGCAACATGAATATGATGATTATAAGCCCGTAGTACCCTTAGGTTGAAAAAATCGGTCGAATTTCTTTTTCGTTCAATAACGCTTTGTAGCGATGTTGCACAATCGGACACTTGCAGCGCAACACGAATATGATGATTATAAGCCCGTAGTACCTTTAGGTTGAAAAAATCGGTCGAATTTTTTTTTCGTTCAATAACGCTTTGTAGCGATGTTGCACAATCGGACACTTGCAGCGCAACACGAATATGATAATTATAAGCCCGTAGTACCCTTAGGTTGAAAAAATCGGTCGAATTTTTTTTTCGTTTAATAAGGCTTTGTAGCGATGTTGCACAATCAGACACTTGCAGCGCGACACGAATATGATGATTATAAGCCCGTAGTACCCTTAGGTTGAAAAAATTGGTCGAATTTTTTTTTCGTTCAATAACGCTTTGTAGCGATGTTGCACAATCGGACACTTGCAGTGCAACACGAATATGATAATTATAAGCCCGTAGTACCCTTAGGTTGAAAAAATCAGTCGAATTTTTTTTTCGTTCAATAAGGCTTTGTAGCGATGTTGCACAATTGGAAACTTGCAGCGCAACATGAATATGATGATTATAAGCCCGCAGTACCCTTAGGTTGACAAAATCGGTCGAAATTTCTTTTCGTCCAATAAGGCTTTGTAGCGATGTTGCACAATCGGACACTTGCAGCGCAACACGAATATGATGATTATAAGCCCCTAGTACCCTTAGGTTGAAAAAATCGGTCGAATTTTTTTTTCGTTCAATAAGGCTTTGTAGCGATGTTGCACAATCAGACACTTGCAGCGCGACACGAATATCATGATTATAAGCCCGTAGTACCCTTAGGTTGAAAAAATTGGTCGAAATTTGTTTTCGTTTAATAACGCTTTGTAGCGATGTTGCACAATCGGACACTTGCAGCGCAACACGAATATGATGATTATAAGCCCCTAGTACCCTTAGGTTGAAAAAATCGGTCGAATTTTTTTTTCGTTCAATAAGGCTTTGTAGCGATGTTGCACAATCAGACACTTGCAGCGCGACACGAATATGATGATTATAAGCCCGTAGTACCCTTAGGTTGAAAAAATTGGTCGAATTTTGTTTTCGTTTAATAACGCTTTGTAGCGATGTTGCACAATCGGACACTTGCAGCGCAACACGAATATGATGATTATAAGCCCGTAGTACCCTTAGGTTGAAAAAATCGGTCGAATTTTTTTTTCGTTCAATAACGCTTTGTAGCGATGTTGCACAATCGGACACTTGCAGCGCAACACGAATATGATAATTATAAGCCCGTAGTACCCTTAGGTTGAAAAAATCGGTCGAATTTTGTTTTCGTTCAATAAGGCTTTGTAGCGATGTTGCACAATCAGACACTTGCAGCGCGACACGAATATGATGATTATAAGCCCGTAGTACCCTTAGGTTGAAAAAATTGGTCGAATTTTGTTTTCGTTTAATAACGCTTTGTAGCGATGTTGCACAATCGGACACTTGCAGCGCAACACGAATATGATGATTATAAGCCCGTCGTACCCTTAGGTTGACAAAATCGGTCGAAATTTTTTTTCGTCCAATAAGACTTTGTAGCGATGGCTCGCAATCGGAAATTTCCCACGGATCACGAATATTATGATTATAAGCCCGTAGTACCCTTAGGTTGATAAAATTGGTTAAATTTTTTTTTCGTTCAATAACGCTTTGTAGCGATGTTGCACAATCGGACACTTGCAGCGCAACACGAATATGATGATTATAAGCCCGTAGTACCCTTAGGTTGAAAAAATCGGTCGAATTTTTTTTTCGTTCAATAACGCTTTGTAGCGATGTAGCACAATCGGACACTTGCAGTGCAACACGAATATGATAATTATAAGCCCGTAGTACCCTTAGGTTGAAAAAATCGGTCGAATTTTTTTTTCGTTCAATAAGGCTTTGTAGCGATGTTGCACAATCGGACACTTGCAGCGCAACACGAATATGATGATTATAAGCCCGTAGTACCCTTAGGTTGAAAAAATCGGTCGAATTTTTTTTTCGTTCAATAACGCTTTGTAGCGATGTTGCACAATCGGACACTTGCAGCGCAACACGAATATGATAATTATAAGCCCGTAGTACCCTTAGGTTGAAAAAATCGGTCGAATTTTTTTTTCGTTCAATAAGGCTTTGTAGCGATGTTGCACAATCAGACACTTGCAGCGCGACACGAATATGATGATTATAAGCCCGTAGTACCCTTAGGTTGAAAAAATTGGTCGAATTTTGTTTTCGTTTAATAACGTTTTGTAGCGATGTTGCACAATCGGACACTTGCAGCGCAACACGAATATGATGATTAGAAGCCCGTAGTACCCTTAGGTTGACAAAATCGGTCGAAATTTTTTTTCGTCCAATAAGGCTTTGTAGCGATGGCTCGCAATCGGAAATTTCCCGCGGAACACGAATATTATGATTATAAGCCCGTAGTACCCTTAGGTTGATAAAATTGGTTAAATTTTTTTTTCGTTCAATAACGCTTTGTAGCGATGTTGCACAATCGGACACTTGCAGCGCAACACGAATATGATGATTATAAGCCCGTAGTACCCTTAGGTTGAAAAAATCGGTCGAATTTTTTTTTCGTTAAATAACGCTTTGTAGCGATGTTGCACAATCGGACACTTGCAGTGCAACACGAATATGATAATTATAAGCCCGTAGTACCCTTAGGTTGAAAAAATCGGTCGAATTTTGTTTTCGTTCAATAAGGCTTTGTAGCGATGTTGCACAATCGGAAACTTGCAGCGCAACATGAATATGATGATTATAAGCCCGTAGTACCCTTAGGTTGAAAAAATCGGTCGAATTTCTTTTTCGTTCAATAACGCTTTGTAGCGATGTTGCACAATCGGACACTTGCAGCGCAACACGAATATGATGATTATAAGCCCGTAGTACCCTTAGGTTGAAAAAATCGGTCGAATTTTTTTTTCGTTCAATAACGCTTTGTAGCGATGTTGCACAATCGGACACTTGCAGCGCAACACGAATATGATAATTATAAGCCCGTAGTACCCTTAGGTTGAAAAAATCGGTCGAATTTTTTTTTCGTTTAATAAGGCTTTGTAGCGATGTTGCACAATCAGACACTTGCAGCGCGACACGAATATGATGATTATAAGCCCGTAGTACCCTTAGGTTGAAAAAATCGGTCGAATTTTTTTTTCGTTCAATAAGGCTTTGTAGCGATGTTGCACAATTGGAAACTTGCAGCGCAACATGAATATGATGATTCTAAGCCCGTAGTACCCTTAGGTTGACAAAATCGGTCGAAATTTCTTTTCGTCCAATAAGGCTTTGTAGCGATGTTGCACAATCGGAAACTTGCAGCGCAACACGAATATGATGATTATAAGCCCCTAGTACCCTTAGGTTGAAAAAATCGGTCGATTTTTTTTTTCGTTCAATAACGCTTTGTAGCGATGTTGCACAATCGGACACTTGCAGCGCAACACGAATATGATGATTATAAGCCCGTAGTACCCTTAGGTTGAAAAAATCGGTCGAATTTTTTTTTCGTTCAATAACGCTTTGTAGCGATGTTGCACAATCGGACACTTGCAGTGCAACACGAATATGTTAATTATAAGCCCGTAGTACCCTTAGGTTGAAAAAATCGGTCGAATTTTTTTTTCGTTCAATAAGGCTTTGTAGCGATGTTGCACAATCGGAAACTTGCAGCGCAACATGAATATGATGATTATAAGCCCGTAGTACCCTTAGGTTGAAAAAATCGGTCGAATTTCTTTTTCGTTCAATAACGCTTTGTAGCGATGTTGCACAATCGGACACTTGCAGCGCAACACGAATATGATGATTATAAGCCCGTAGTACCCTTAGGTTGAAAAAATCGGTCGAATTTTTTTTTCGTTCAATAACGCTTTGTAGCGATGTTGCACAATCGGACACTTGCAGCGCAACACGAATATGATAATTATAAGCCCGTAGTACCCTTAGGTTGAAAAAATCGGTCGAATTTTTTTTTCGTTTAACAAGGCTTTGTAGCGATGTTGCACAATCAGACACTTGCAGCGCGACACGAATATGATGATTATAAGCCCGTAGTACCCTTAGGTTGAAAAAATCGGTCGAATTTTTTTTTCGTTCAATAAGGCTTTGTAGCGATGTTGCACAATTGGAAACTTGCAGCGCAACATGAATATGATGATTATAAGCCCGTAGTACCCTTAGGTTGACAAAATCGGTCGAAATTTCTTTTCGTCCAATAAGGCTTTGTAGCGATGTTGCACAATCGGACACTTGCAGCGCAACACGAATATGATGATTATAAGCCCCTAGTACCCTTAGGTTGAAAAAATCGGTCGAATTTTTTTTTCGTTCAATAAGGCTTTGTAGCGATGTTGCACAATCAGATACTTGCAGCGCGACACGAATATGATGATTATAAGCCCGTAGTACCCTTAGGTTGAAAAAATTGGTCGAATTTTGTTTTCGTTTAATAACGCTTTGTAGCGATGTTGCACAATCGGACACTTGCAGCGCAACACGAATATGATGATTATAAGCCCGTAGTACCCTTAGGTTGAAAAAATCGGTCGAATTTTTTTTTCGTTCAATAACGCTTTGTAGCGATGTTGCACAATCGGACACTTGCAGCGCAACACGAATATGATGATTATAAGCCCGTAGTACCCTTAGGTTGAGAAAATTGGTCTAAATTTTGTTTTCGTCCAATAACGCTTTACAGCGATGTTGCACAATCGGACACTTCCAGCACAACACGACTATGATGATTATAAGCCCGTAGTACCCTTAGGTTGAGAAAATTGGTTAAATTTTGTTTTCGTTCAATAAGGCTTTGTAGCGATGTTGCACAATCGGACACTTGCAGCGCAACGCGAGTATGATGATTATAAGCCCGTAGTACCCTTAGGTTGACAAAATCGGTCGAATTTTTTTTTCGTTCAATAAGGCTTTGCAGCGATGTTGTGCAATCGGTCACTTGCAGCGCAACACGAATATGATGATTATAAACCCGTAGTACCCTTAGGTTGAAAAAATCGGTCGAATTTTTTTTTCGTTCAATAACGCTTTGTAGCGATGTTGCACAATCGGACACTTGCAGCGCAACACGAATATGATAATTATAAGCCCGTAGTACCCTTAGGTTGAAAAAATCGGTCGAATTTTTTTTTCGTTTAATAAGGCTTTGTAGCGATGTTGCACAATCAGACACTTGCAGCGCGACACGAATATGATGATTATAAGCCCGTAGTACCCTTAGGTTGAAAAAATCGGTCGAATTTTTTTTTCGTTCAATAAGGCTTTGTAGCGATGTTGCACAATTGGAAACTTGCAGCGCAACATGAATATGATGATTATAAGCCCGTAGTACCCTTAGGTTGACAAAATCGGTCGAAATTTCTTTTCGTTCAATAACGCTTTGTAGCGATGTTGCACAATCGGACACTTGCAGTGCAACACGAATATGTTAATTATAAGCCCGTAGTACCCTTAGGTTGACAAAATCGGTCGAATTTTGTTTTCGTTCAATAAGGCTTTGCAGCGATGTTGTGCAATCGGTCACTTGCAGCGCAACACGAATATGATGATTATAAACCCGTAGTACCCTTAGGTTGAGAAAATTGGTCTAAATTTTGTTTTCGTCCAATAACGCTTTACAGCGATGTTGCACAATCGGACCCTTCCAGCACAACACGAATATGATGATTATAAGCCCGTAGTACCCTTAGGTTGAGAAAATTGGTTAAATTTTTTTTTCGTTCAATAACGCTTTGTAGCGATGTTGCACAATCGGACACTTGGAGCGCAACACGAATATGATGATTATAAGCCCGTAGTACCCTTAGGTTGACCAAATCGGTCGAAATTTTTTTTCGTCCAATAAGGCTTTGTAGCGATGTCTCGCAATCGGACACTTGCAGCGCAACACGAATATGATGATTATAAGCCCGTAGTACCCTTAGGTTGATAAAATTGGTTAAATTTGTTTTTCGTTCAATAACGCTTTGTAGCGATGTTGCACAATCGGACACTTGCAGCGCAACAGGAATATGATGATTATAAGCCCGTAGTACCCTTAGGTTGAGAAAATTGGTTAAATTTTGTTGAGTTCAATAACGCTTTGTAGCGATGTTGCACAATCGGACACTTGCAGCGCAACACGAATATGATGATTATAAGCCCGTAGTACCCTTAGGTTGACAAAATCGGTCGAAATTTTTTTTCGTCCAATAAGGCTTTGTAGCGATGTCTCGCAATCGGACACTTGCAGCGCAACACGAATATGATGATTATAAGCCCGTAGTACCCTTAGGTTGATAAAATTGGTTAAATTTTTTTTTCGTTCAATAACGCTTTGTAGCGATGTTGCACAATCGGACACTTGCAGCGCAACACGAATATGATAATTATAAGCCCGTAGTACCCTTAGGTTGAAAAAATCGGTCGAATTTTTTTTTCGTTCAATAAGGCTTTGTAGCGATGTTGCACAATCGGACACTTGCAGCGCAACGCGAGTATGATGATTATAAGCCCGTAGTACCCTTAGGTTGACAAAATCGGTCGAATTTTTTTTTCGTTCAATAAGGCTTTGCAGCGATGTTGTGCAATCGGTCACTTGCAGCGCAACACGAATATGATGATTATAAACCCGTAGTACCCTTAGGTTGAGAAAATTGGTCTAAATTTTGTTTTCGTCCAATAACGCTTTACAGCGATGTTGCACAATCGGACCCTTCCAGCACAACACGAATATGATGATTATAAGCCCGTAGTACCCTTAGGTTGAGAAAATTGGTTAAATTTTTTTTTCGTTCAATAACGCTTTGTAGCGATGTTGCACAATCGGACACTTGCAGCGCAACACGAATATGATGATTATAAGCCCGTAGTACCCTTAGGTTGACCAAATCGGTCGAAATTTTTTTTCGTCCAATAAGGCTTTGTAGCGATGTCTCGCAATCGGACACTTGCAGCGCAACACGAATATGATGATTATAAGCCCGTAGTACCCTTAGGTTGATAAAATTGGTTAAATTTGTTTTTCGTTCAATAACGCTTTGTAGCGATGTTGCACAATCGGACACTTGCAGCGCAACAGGAATATGATGATTATAAGCCCGTAGTACCCTTAGGTTGAGAAAATTGGTTAAATTTTGTTGAGTTCAATAACGCTTTGTAGCGATGTTGCACAATCGGACACTTGCAGCGCAACACGAATATGATGATTATAAGCCCGTAGTACCCTTAGGTTGACAAAATCGGTCGAAATTTTTTTTCGTCCAATAAGGCTTTGTAGCGATGTCTCGCAATCGGACACTTGCAGCGCAACACGAATATGATGATTATAAGCCCGTAGTACCCTTAGGTTGATAAAATTGGTTAAATTTTTTTTTCGTTCAATAACGCTTTGTAGCGATGTTGCACAATCGGACACTTGCAGCGCAACACGAATATGATAATTATAAGCCCGTAGTACCCTTAGGTTGAAAAAATCGGTCGAATTTTTTTTTCGTTCAATAAGGCTTTGTAGCGATGTTGCACAATCGGACACTTGCAGCGCAACGCGAGTATGATGATTATAAGCCCGTAGTACCCTTAGGTTGACAAAATCGGTCGAATTTTTTTTTCGTTCAATAAGGCTTTGCAGCGATGTTGTGCAATCGGTCACTTGCAGCGCAACACGAATATGATGATTATAAACCCGTAGTACCCTTAGGTTGAGAAAATTGGTCTAAATTTTGTTTTCGTCCAATAACGCTTTACAGCGATGTTGCACAATCGGACCCTTCCAGCACAACACGAATATGATGATTATAAGCCCGTAGTACCCTTAGGTTGAGAAAATTGGTTAAATTTTTTTTTCGTTCAATAACGCTTTGTAGCGATGTTGCACAATCGGACACTTGCAGCGCAACACGAATATGATGATTATAAGCCCGTAGTACCCTTAGGTTGACCAAATCGGTCGAAATTTTTTTTCGTCCAATAAGGCTTTGTAGCGATGTCTCGCAATCGGACACTTGCAGCGCAACACGAATATGATGATTATAAGCCCGTAGTACCCTTAGGTTGATAAAATTGGTTAAATTTGTTTTTCGTTCAATAACGCTTTGTAGCGATGTTGCACAATCGGACACTTGCAGCGCAACAGGAATATGATGATTATAAGCCCGTAGTACCCTTAGGTTGAGAAAATTGGTTAAATTTTGTTGAGTTCAATAACGCTTTGTAGCGATGTTGCACAATCGGACACTTGCAGCGCAACACGAATATGATGATTATAAGCCCGTAGTACCCTTAGGTTGACAAAATCGGTCGAAATTTTTTTTCGTCCAATAAGGCTTTGTAACGATGTCTCGCAATCGGACACTTGCAGCGCAACACGAATATGATGATTATAAGCCCGTAGTACCCTTAGGTTGATAAAATTGGTTAAATTTTTTTTTCGTTCAATAACGCTTTGTAGCGATGTTGCACAATCGGACACTTGCAGCGCAACACGAATATGATAATTATAAGCCCGTAGTACCCTTAGGTTGAAAAAATCGGTCGAATTTTTTTTTCGTTCAATAAGGCTTTGTAGCGATGTTGCACAATCAGACACTTGCAGCGCGACACGAATATGATGATTATAAGCCCGTAGTACCCTTAGGTTGAAAAAATTGGTCGAATTTTGTTTTCGTTTAATAACGTTTTGTAGCGATGTTGCACAATCGGACACTTGCAGCGCAACACGAATATGATGATTATAAGCCCGTAGTACCCGTAGGTTGAGAAAATTGGTTAAATTTTTTTTCGTTCAATAACGCTTTGTAGCGATGTTGCACAATCGGACACTTGCAGCGCAACACGAATATGATGATTATAAGCCCGTAGTACCCTTAGGTTGAAAAAATCGGTCGAATTTTTTTTTCGTTCAATAACGCTTTGTAGCGATGTTGCACAATCGGACACTTGCAGTGCAACACGAATATGATAATTATAAGCCCGTAGTACCCTTAGGTTGAAAAAATCGGTCGAATTTTTTTTTCGTTCAATAAGGCTTTGTAGCGATGTTGCACAATCGGAAACTTGCAGCGCAACATGAATATGATGATTATAAGCCCGTAGTACCCTTAGGTTGACAAAATCGGTCGAAATTTCGTTTCGTCCAATAAGGCTTTGTAGCGATGTTGCACAATCGGACACTTGCAGCGCAACACGAATATGATGATTATAAGCCCGTAGTACCCTTAGGTTGACAAAATCGGTCGAATTTTTTTTTCGTTCAATAAGGCTTTGCAGCGATGTTGTGCAATCGGTCACTTGCAGCGCAACACGAATATGATGATTATAAACCCGTAGTACCCTTAGGTTGAAAAAATTGGTCGAATTTTGTTTTCGTTTAATAACGCTTTGTAGCGATGTTGCACAATCGGACACTTGCAGCGCAACACGAATATGATGATTATAAGCCCGTAGTACCCTTAGGTTGACGAAATCGGTCGAAATTTTTTTTCGTCCAATAAGGCTTTGTAGCGATGGCTCGCAATCGGAAATTTCCCGCGGAACACGAATATTATGATTATAAGCCCGTAGTACCCTTAGGTTGAGAAAATTGGTTACATTTTTGTTTCGTTCAATAACGCTTTGTAGCGATGTTGCACAATCGGACACTTGCAGCGCAACACGAATATGATGATTATAAGCCCGTAGTACCCTTAGGTTGACAAAATCGGTCGAATTTTGTTTTCGTTCAATAAGGCTTTGTAGCGATGTTGCACAATCAGACACTTGCAGCGCGACACGAATATGATGATTATAATCCCGTAGTACCCTTAGGTTGAAAAAATTGGTCGAATTTTGTTTTCGTTTAATAACGCTTTGTAGCGATGTTGCACAATCGGACACTTGCAGCGCAACACGAATATGATGATTATAAGCCCGTAGTACCCTTAGGTTGACAAAATCAGTCGAAATTTTTTTTCGTCCAATCAGGCTTTGTAGCGATGTTGCACAATCGGACACTTGCAGCGCAACACGAATATGATGATTATAAGCCCGTAGTACCCTTCGGTTGACAAAATCGGTCGAAATTTGTTTTCGTCCAATAAGGCTTTGTAGCGATGTCTCGCAATCGGACACTTGCAGCGCAACACGAATATGATGATTATAAGCCCGTAGTACCCTTAGGTTGATAAAATTGGTTAAATTTTTTTTTCGTTCAATAACGTTTTTTAGCGATGTTGCACAATCGGACACTTGCAGCGCAACACGAATATGATGATTATATGCCCGTAGTACCCTTAGGTTGAAAAAATCGGTCGAATTTTTTTTTCGTTCAATAACGCTTTGTAGCGATGTTGAACAATCGGACATTTGCAGCGCAACACGAATATGATGATTATAAACCCGTAGTACCCTTAGGTTGAAAAAATTGGTCGAATTTTGTTTTCGTTTAATAACGCTTTGTAGCGATGTTGCACAATCGGACACTTGCAGCGCAACACGAATATGATGATTATAAGCCCGTAGTACCCTTAGGTTGACAAAATCGGTCGAAATTTTTTTTCGTCCAATAAGGCTTTGTAGCGATGGCTCGCAATCGGAAATTTCCCGCGGAACACGAATATTATGATTATAAGCCCGTAGTACCCTTAGGTTGAGAAAATTGGTTACATTTTTTTTTCGTTCAATAACGCTTTGTAGCGATGTTGCACAATCGGACACTTGCAGCGCAACACGAATATGATGATTATAAGCCCGTAGTACCCTTAGGTTGACAAAATCGGTCGAATTTTGTTTTCGTTCAATAAGGCTTTGTAGCGATGTTGCACAATCAGACACTTGCAGCGCGACACGAATATGATGATTATAATCCCGTAGTACCCTTAGGTTGAAAAAATTGGTCGAATTTTGTTTTCGTTTAATAACGCTTTGTAGCGATGTTGCACAATCGGACACTTGCAGCGCAACACGAATATGATGATTATAAGCCCGTAGTACCCTTAGGTTGACAAAATCAGTCGAAATTTTTTTTCGTCCAATCAGGCTTTGTAGCGATGTTGCACAATCGGACACTTGCAGCGCAATACGAATATGATGATTATAAGCCCGTAGTACCCTTCGGTTGACAAAATCGGTCGAAATTTGTTTTCGTTCAATAAGGCTTTGTAGCGATGTTGCACAATCAGACACTTGCAGCGCGACACGAATATGATGATTATAATCCCGTAGTACCCTTAGGTTGAAAAAATTGGTCGAATTTTGTTTTCGTTTAATAACGCTTTGTAGCGATGTTGCACAATCGGACACTTGCAGCGCAACACGAATATGATGATTATAAGCCCGTAGTACCCTTAGGTTGACAAAATCAGTCGAAATTTTTTTTCGTCCAATCAGGCTTTGTAGCGATGTTGCACAATCGGACACTTGCAGCGCAACACGAATATGATGATTATAAGCCCGTAGTACCCTTCGGTTGACAAAATCGGTCGAAATTTGTTTTCGTCCAATAAGGCTTTGTAGCGATGTCTCGCAATCGGACACTTGCAGCGCAACACGAATATGATGATTATAAGCCCGTAGTACCCTTAGGTTGATAAAATTGGTTAAATTTTTTTTTCGTTCAATAACGTTTTTTAGCGATGTTGCACAATCGGACACTTGCAGCGCAACACGAATGTGATGATTATATGCCCGTAGTACCCTTAGGTTGAAAAAATCGGTCGAATTTTTTTTTCGTTCAATAACGCTTTGTAGCGATGTTGAACAATCGGACACTTGCAGCGCAACACGAATATGATGATTATAAACCCGTAGTACCCTTAGGTTGAAAAAATTGGTCGAATTTTGTTTTCGTTTAATAACGCTTTGTAGCGATGTTGCACAATCGGACACTTGCAGCGCAACACGAATATGATGATTATAAGCCCGTAGTACCCTTAGGTTGACGAAATCGGTCGAAATTTTTTTTCGTCCAATAAGGCTTTGTAGCGATGGCTCGCAATCGGAAATTTCCCGCGGAACACGAATATTATGATTATAAGCCCGTAGTACCCTTAGGTTGAGAAAATTGGTTACATTTTTTTTTCGTTCAATAACGCTTTGTAGCGATGTTGCACAATCGGACACTTGCAGCGCAACACGAATATGATGATTATAAGCCCGTAGTACCCTTAGGTTGACAAAATCGGTCGAATTTTGTTTTCGTTCAATAAGGCTTTGTAGCGATGTTGCACAATCAGACACTTGCAGCGCGACACGAATATGATGATTATAATCCCGTAGTACCCTTAGGTTGAAAAAATTGGTCGAATTTTGTTTTCGTTTAATAACGCTTTGTAGCGATGTTGCACAATCGGACACTTGCAGCGCAACACGAATATGATGATTATAAGCCCGTAGTACCCTTAGGTTGACAAAATCAGTCGAAATTTTTTTTCGTCCAATCAGGCTTTGTAGCGATGTTGCACAATCGGACACTTGCAGCGCAATACGAATATGATGATTATAAGCCCGTAGTACCCTTCGGTTGACAAAATCGGTCGAAATTTGTTTTCGTCCAATAAGGCTTTGTAGCGATGTTACGCAATCGGACACTTGCAGCGCAACACGAATATGATGATTATAAGCCCGTAGTACCCTTAGGTTGATAAAATTGGTTAAATTTTTTTTTCGTTCAATAACGCTTTGTAGCGATGTTGCACAATCGGACACTTGCAGCGCAACACGAATATGATGATTATAAGCCCGTAGTACCCTTAGGTTGACAAAATCGGTCGAATTTTTTTTTCGTTCAATAAGGCTTTGCAGCGATGTTGTGCACTCGGTCACTTGCAGCGCAACACGAATATGATGATTATAAGCCCGTAGTACCCTTAGGTTGACAAAATCGGTCGAAATTTTTTTTCGTCCAATAAGGCTTTGTAGCGATGTCTCGCAATCGGACACTTGCAGCGCAACACGAATATGATGATTATAAGCCCGTAGTACCCTTAGGTTGATAAAATTGGTTAAATTTTTTTTTCGTTCAATAACGCTTTGTAGCGATGTTGCACAATCGGACACTTGCAGCGCAACACGAATATGATGATTATAAGCCCGTAGTACCCTTAGGTTGAAAAAATTGGTCGAATTTTGTTTTCGTTTAATAACGCTTTGTAGCGATGTTGCACAATCGGACACTTGCAGCGCAACACGAATATGATGATTATAAGCCCGTAGTATCCTTAGGTTGACAAAATCGGTCGAAATTTTTTTTCGTCCAATAAGGCTTTGTAGCGATGGCTCGCAATCGGAAATTTCCCGCGGAACACGAATATTATGATTATAAGCCCGTAGTACCCTTAGGTTGAGAAAATTGGTTACATTTTTTTTTCGTTCAATAACGCTTTGTAGCGATGTTGCACAATCGGACACTTGCAGCGCAACACGAATATGATGATTATAAGCCCGTAGTACCCTTAGGTTGACAAAATCGGTCGAATTTTGTTTTCGTTCAATAAGGCTTTGTAGCGATGTTGCACAATCAGACACTTGCAGCGCGACACGAATATGATGATTATAATCCCGTAGTACCCTTAGGTTGAAAAAATTGGTCGAATTTTGTTTTCGTTTAATAACGCTTTGTAGCGATGTTGCACAATCGGACACTTGCAGCGCAACACGAATATGATGATTATAAGCCCGTAGTACCCTTAGGTTGACAAAATCAGTCGAAATTTTTTTTCGTCCAATCAGGCTTTGTAGCGATGTTGCACAATCGGACACTTGCAGCGCAACACGAATATGATGATTATAAGCCCGTAGTACCCTTCGGTTGACAAAATCGGTCGAAATTTGTTTTCGTCCAATAAGGCTTTGTAGCGATGTCTCGCAATCGGACACTTGCAGCGCAACACGAATATGATGATTATAAGCCCGTAGTACCCTTAGGTTGATAAAATTGGTTAAATTTTTTTTTCGTTCAATAACGCTTTGTAGCGATGTTGCACAATCGGACACTTGCAGCGCAACACGAATATGATGATTATATGCCCGTAGTACCCTTAGGTTGAAAAAATCGGTCGAATTTTTTTTTCGTTCAATAACGCTTTGTAGCGATGTTGAACAATCGGACACTTGCAGCGCAACACGAATATGATGATTATAAGCCCGTAGTACCCTTAGGTTGACAAAATCGGTCGAATTTTTTTTTCGTTCAATAAGGCTTTGCAGCGATGTTGTGCACTCGGTCACTTGCAGCGCAACACGAATATGATGATTATAAGCCCGTAGTACCCTTAGGTTGACAAAATCGGTCGAAATTTTTTTTCGTCCAATAAGGCTTTGTAGCGATGTCTCGCAATCGGACACTTGCAGCGCAACACGAATATGATGATTATAAGCCCGTAGTACCCTTAGGTTGATAAAATTGGTTAAATTTTTTTTTCGTTCAATAACGCTTTGTAGCGATGTTGCACAATCGGACACTTGCAGCGCAACACGAATATGATGATTATAAGCCCGTAGTACCCTTAGGTTGAAAAAATTGGTCGAATTTTGTTTTCGTTTAATAACGCTTTGTAGCGATGTTGCACAATCGGACACTTGCAGCGCAACACGAATATGATGATTATAAGCCCGTAGTATCCTTAGGTTGACAAAATCGGTCGAAATTTTTTTTCGTCCAATAAGGCTTTGTAGCGATGGCTCGCAATCGGAAATTTCCCGCGGAACACGAATATTATGATTATAAGCCCGTAGTACCCTTAGGTTGATAAAATTGGTTAAATTTTTTTTTCGTTCAATAACGCTTTGTAGCGATGTTGCACAATCGGACACTTGCAGCGCAACACGAATATGATGATTATATGCCCGTAGTACCCTTAGGTTGAAAAAATCGGTCGAATTTTTTTTTCGTTCAATAACGCTTTGTAGCGATGTTGAACAATCGGACACTTGCAGCGCAACACGAATATGATGATTATAAGCCCGTAGTACCCTTAGGTTGACAAAATCGGTCGAATTTTTGTTTCGTTCAATAAGGCTTTGCAGCGATGTTGTGCACTCGGTCACTTGCAGCGCAACACGAATATGATGATTATAAGCCCGTAGTACCCTTAGGTTGACAAAATCGGTCGAAATTTTTTTTCGTCCAATAAGGCTTTGTAGCGATGTCTCGCAATCGGACACTTGCAGCGCAACACGAATATGATGATTATAAGCCCGTAGTACCCTTAGGTTGATAAAATTGGTTAAATTTTTTTTTCGTTCAATAACGCTTTGTAGCGATGTTGCACAATCGGACACTTGCAGCGCAACACGAATATGATGATTATAAGCCCGTAGTACCCTTAGGTTGAAAAAATTGGTCGAATTTTGTTTTCGTTTAATAACGCTTTGTAGCGATGTTGCACAATCGGACACTTGCAGCGCAACACGAATATGATGATTATAAGCCCGTAGTATCCTTAGGTTGACAAAATCGGTCGAAATTTTTTTTCGTCCAATAAGGCTTTGTAGCGATGGCTCGCAATCGGAAATTTCCCGCGGAACACGAATATTATGATTATAAGCCCGTAGTACCCTTAGGTTGAGAAAATTGGTTACATTTTTTTTTCGTTCAATAACGCTTTGTAGCGATGTTGCACAATCGGACACTTGCAGCGCAATACGAATATGATGATTATAAGCCCGTAGTACCCTTAGGTTGACAAAATCGGTCGAATTTTTTTTTCGTTCAATAAGGCTTTGCAGCGATGTTGTGCAATCGGTCACTTGCAGCGCAACACGAATATGATGATTATAAGCCCGTAGTACCCTTAGGTTGAAAAAATCGGTCGAATTTTTGTTTCGTTCAATAACGCTTTGTAGCGATGTTGCACAATCGGACACTTGCAGCGCAACACGAATATGATAATTATAAGCCCGTAGTACCCTTAGGTTGAAAAAATCGGTCGAATTTTTTTTTCGTTCAATAAGGCTTTGTAGCGATGTTGCACAATCAGACACTTGCAGCGCGACACGAATATGATGATTATAAGCCCGTAGTACCCTTAGGTTGAAAAAATTGGTCGAATTTTGTTTTCGTTTAATAACGTTTTGTAGCGATGTTGCACAATCGGACACTTGCAGCGCAACACGAACATGATGATTATAAGCCCGTAGTACCCTTAGGTTGACAAAATCGGTCGAAATTTTTTTTCGTCCAATAAGGCTTTGTAGCGATGGCTCGCAATCGCAAATTTCCCGCGGAACACGAATATTATGATTATAAGCCCGTAGTACCCTTAGGTTGATAAAATTGGTTAAATTTTTTTTTCGTTCAATAACGCTTTGTAGCGATGTTGCACAATCGGACACTTGCAGCGCAACACGAATATGATGATTATAAGCCCGTTGTACCCTTAGGTTGAAAAAATCGGTCGAATTTTTGTTTCGTTCAATAACGCTTTGTAGCGATGTTGCACAATCGGACACTTGCAGTGCAACACGAATATGATAATTATAAGCCCGTAGTACCCTTAGGTTGAAAAAATCGGTCGAATTTTTTTTTCGTTCAATAAGGCTTTGTAGCGATGTTGCACAATCGGAAACTTGCAGCGCAACATGAATATGATGATTATAAGCCCGTAGTACCCTTAGGTTGATAAAATTGGTTAAATTTGTTTTTCGTTCAATAACGCTTTGTAGCGATGTTGCACAATCGGACACTTGCAGCGCAACAGGAATATGATGATTATAAGCCCGTCGTACCCTTAGGTTGAGAAAATTGGTTAAATTTTGTTGAGTTCAATAACGCTTTGTAGCGATGTTGCACAATCGGACACTTGCAGCGCAACACGAATATGATGATTATAAGCCCGTAGTACCCTTAGGTTGATAAAATTGGTTAAATTTGTTTTTCGTTCAATAACGCTTTGTAGCGATGTTGCACAATCGGACACTTGCAGCGCAACAGGAATATGATGATTATAAGCCCGTAGTACCCTTAGGTTGAGAAAATTGGTTAAATTTTGTTGAGTTCAATAACGCTTTGTAGCGATGTTGCACAATCGGACACTTGCAGCGCAACACGAATATGATGATTATAAGCCCGTAGTACCCTTAGGTTGACAAAATCGGTCGAAATTTTTTTTCGTCCAATAAGGCTTTGTAACGATGTCTCGCAATCGGACACTTGCAGCGCAACACGAATATGATGATTATAAGCCCGTAGTACCCTTAGGTTGATAAAATTGGTTAAATTTTTTTTTCGTTCAATAACGCTTTGTAGCGATGTTGCACAATCGGACACTTGCAGCGCAACACGAATATGATAATTATAAGCCCGTAGTACCCTTAGGTTGAAAAAATCGGTCGAATTTTTTTTTCGTTCAATAAGGCTTTGTAGCGATGTTGCACAATCAGACACTTGCAGCGCGACACGAATATGATGATTATAAGCCCGTAGTACCCTTAGGTTGAAAAAATTGGTCGAATTTTGTTTTCGTTTAATAACGTTTTGTAGCGATGTTGCACAATCGGACACTTGCAGCGCAACACGAATATGATGATTATAAGCCCGTAGTACCCGTAGGTTGAGAAAATTGGTTAAATTTTTTTTCGTTCAATAACGCTTTGTAGCGATGTTGCACAATCGGACACTTGCAGCGCAACACGAATATGATGATTATAAGCCCGTAGTACCCTTAGGTTGAAAAAATCGGTCGAATTTTTTTTTCGTTCAATAACGCTTTGTAGCGATGTTGCACAATCGGACACTTGCAGTGCAACACGAATATGATAATTATAAGCCCGTAGTACCCTTAGGTTGAAAAAATCGGTCGAATTTTTTTTTCGTTCAATAAGGCTTTGTAGCGATGTTGCACAATCGGAAACTTGCAGCGCAACATGAATATGATGATTATAAGCCCGTAGTACCCTTAGGTTGACAAAATCGGTCGAAATTTCGTTTCGTCCAATAAGGCTTTGTAGCGATGTTGCACAATCGGACACTTGCAGCGCAACACGAATATGATGATTATAAGCCCGTAGTACCCTTAGGTTGACAAAATCGGTCGAATTTTTTTTTCGTTCAATAAGGCTTTGCAGCGATGTTGTGCAATCGGTCACTTGCAGCGCAACACGAATATGATGATTATAAACCCGTAGTACCCTTAGGTTGAAAAAATTGGTCGAATTTTGTTTTCGTTTAATAACGCTTTGTAGCGATGTTGCACAATCGGACACTTGCAGCGCAACACGAATATGATGATTATAAGCCCGTAGTACCCTTAGGTTGACGAAATCGGTCGAAATTTTTTTTCGTCCAATAAGGCTTTGTAGCGATGGCTCGCAATCGGAAATTTCCCGCGGAACACGAATATTATGATTATAAGCCCGTAGTACCCTTAGGTTGAGAAAATTGGTTACATTTTTGTTTCGTTCAATAACGCTTTGTAGCGATGTTGCACAATCGGACACTTGCAGCGCAACACGAATATGATGATTATAAGCCCGTAGTACCCTTAGGTTGACAAAATCGGTCGAATTTTGTTTTCGTTCAATAAGGCTTTGTAGCGATGTTGCACAATCAGACACTTGCAGCGCGACACGAATATGATGATTATAATCCCGTAGTACCCTTAGGTTGAAAAAATTGGTCGAATTTTGTTTTCGTTTAATAACGCTTTGTAGCGATGTTGCACAATCGGACACTTGCAGCGCAACACGAATATGATGATTATAAGCCCGTAGTACCCTTAGGTTGACAAAATCAGTCGAAATTTTTTTTCGTCCAATCAGGCTTTGTAGCGATGTTGCACAATCGGACACTTGCAGCGCAACACGAATATGATGATTATAAGCCCGTAGTACCCTTCGGTTGACAAAATCGGTCGAAATTTGTTTTCGTCCAATAAGGCTTTGTAGCGATGTCTCGCAATCGGACACTTGCAGCGCAACACGAATATGATGATTATAAGCCCGTAGTACCCTTAGGTTGATAAAATTGGTTAAATTTTTTTTTCGTTCAATAACGTTTTTTAGCGATGTTGCACAATCGGACACTTGCAGCGCAACACGAATATGATGATTATATGCCCGTAGTACCCTTAGGTTGAAAAAATCGGTCGAATTTTTTTTTCGTTCAATAACGCTTTGTAGCGATGTTGAACAATCGGACATTTGCAGCGCAACACGAATATGATGATTATAAACCCGTAGTACCCTTAGGTTGAAAAAATTGGTCGAATTTTGTTTTCGTTTAATAACGCTTTGTAGCGATGTTGCACAATCGGACACTTGCAGCGCAACACGAATATGATGATTATAAGCCCGTAGTACCCTTAGGTTGACAAAATCGGTCGAAATTTTTTTTCGTCCAATAAGGCTTTGTAGCGATGGCTCGCAATCGGAAATTTCCCGCGGAACACGAATATTATGATTATAAGCCCGTAGTACCCTTAGGTTGAGAAAATTGGTTACATTTTTTTTTCGTTCAATAACGCTTTGTAGCGATGTTGCACAATCGGACACTTGCAGCGCAACACGAATATGATGATTATAAGCCCGTAGTACCCTTAGGTTGACAAAATCGGTCGAATTTTGTTTTCGTTCAATAAGGCTTTGTAGCGATGTTGCACAATCAGACACTTGCAGCGCGACACGAATATGATGATTATAATCCCGTAGTACCCTTAGGTTGAAAAAATTGGTCGAATTTTGTTTTCGTTTAATAACGCTTTGTAGCGATGTTGCACAATCGGACACTTGCAGCGCAACACGAATATGATGATTATAAGCCCGTAGTACCCTTAGGTTGACAAAATCAGTCGAAATTTTTTTTCGTCCAATCAGGCTTTGTAGCGATGTTGCACAATCGGACACTTGCAGCGCAATACGAATATGATGATTATAAGCCCGTAGTACCCTTCGGTTGACAAAATCGGTCGAAATTTGTTTTCGTCCAATAAGGCTTTGTAGCGATGTTACGCAATCGGACACTTGCAGCGCAACACGAATATGATGATTATAAGCCCGTAGTACCCTTAGGTTGATAAAATTGGTTAAATTTTTTTTTCGTTCAATAACGCTTTGTAGCGATGTTGCACAATCGGACACTTGCAGCGCAACACGAATATGATGATTATATGCCCGTAGTACCCTTAGGTTGAAAAAATCGGTCGAATTTTTTTTTCGTTCAATAACGCTTTGTAGCGATGTTGAACAATCGGACACTTGCAGCGCAACACGAATATGATGATTATAAGCCCGTAGTACCCTTAGGTTGACAAAATCGGTCGAATTTTTTTTTCGTTCAATAAGGCTTTGCAGCGATGTTGTGCACTCGGTCACTTGCAGCGCAACACGAATATGATGATTATAAGCCCGTAGTACCCTTAGGTTGACAAAATCGGTCGAATTTTGTTTTCGTTCAATAAGGCTTTGTAGCGATGTTGCACAATCAGACACTTGCAGCGCGACACGAATATGATGATTATAAGCCCGTAGTACCCTTCGGTTGACAAAATCGGTCGAAATTTGTTTTCGTCCAATAAGGCTTTGTAGCGATGTTACGCAATCGGACACTTGCAGCGCAACACGAATATGATGATTATAAGCCCGTAGTACCCTTAGGTTGATAAAATTGGTTAAATTTTTTTTTCGTTCAATAACGCTTTGTAGCGATGTTGCACAATCGGACACTTGCAGCGCAACACGAATATGATGATTATAAGCCCGTAGTACCCTTAGGTTGACAAAATCGGTCGAATTTTTTTTTCGTTCAATAAGGCTTTGCAGCGATGTTGTGCACTCGGTCACTTGCAGCGCAACACGAATATGATGATTATAAGCCCGTAGTACCCTTAGGTTGACAAAATCGGTCGAAATTTTTTTTCGTCCAATAAGGCTTTGTAGCGATGTCTCGCAATCGGACACTTGCAGCGCAACACGAATATGATGATTATAAGCCCGTAGTACCCTTAGGTTGATAAAATTGGTTAAATTTTTTTTTCGTTCAATAACGCTTTGTAGCGATGTTGCACAATCGGACACTTGCAGCGCAACACGAATATGATGATTATAAGCCCGTAGTACCCTTAGGTTGAAAAAATTGGTCGAATTTTGTTTTCGTTTAATAACGCTTTGTAGCGATGTTGCACAATCGGACACTTGCAGCGCAACACGAATATGATGATTATAAGCCCGTAGTATCCTTAGGTTGACAAAATCGGTCGAAATTTTTTTTCGTCCAATAAGGCTTTGTAGCGATGGCTCGCAATCGGAAATTTCCCGCGGAACACGAATATTATGATTATAAGCCCGTAGTACCCTTAGGTTGAGAAAATTGGTTACATTTTTTTTTCGTTCAATAACGCTTTGTAGCGATGTTGCACAATCGGACACTTGCAGCGCAACACGAATATGATGATTATAAGCCCGTAGTACCCTTAGGTTGACAAAATCGGTCGAATTTTGTTTTCGTTCAATAAGGCTTTGTAGCGATGTTGCACAATCAGACACTTGCAGCGCGACACGAATATGATGATTATAATCCCGTAGTACCCTTAGGTTGAAAAAATTGGTCGAATTTTGTTTTCGTTTAATAACGCTTTGTAGCGATGTTGCACAATCGGACACTTGCAGCGCAACACGAATATGATGATTATAAGCCCGTAGTACCCTTAGGTTGACAAAATCAGTCGAAATTTTTTTTCGTCCAATCAGGCTTTGTAGCGATGTTGCACAATCGGACACTTGCAGCGCAACACGAATATGATGATTATAAGCCCGTAGTACCCTTCGGTTGACAAAATCGGTCGAAATTTGTTTTCGTCCAATAAGGCTTTGTAGCGATGTCTCGCAATCGGACACTTGCAGCGCAACACGAATATGATGATTATAAGCCCGTAGTACCCTTAGGTTGATAAAATTGGTTAAATTTTTTTTTCGTTCAATAACGCTTTGTAGCGATGTTGCACAATCGGACACTTGCAGCGCAACACGAATATGATGATTATATGCCCGTAGTACCCTTAGGTTGAAAAAATCGGTCGAATTTTTTTTTCGTTCAATAACGCTTTGTAGCGATGTTGAACAATCGGACACTTGCAGCGCAACACGAATATGATGATTATAAGCCCGTAGTACCCTTAGGTTGACAAAATCGGTCGAATTTTTTTTTCGTTCAATAAGGCTTTGCAGCGATGTTGTGCACTCGGTCACTTGCAGCGCAACACGAATATGATGATTATAAGCCCGTAGTACCCTTAGGTTGACAAAATCGGTCGAAATTTTTTTTCGTCCAATAAGGCTTTGTAGCGATGTCTCGCAATCGGACACTTGCAGCGCAACACGAATATGATGATTATAAGCCCGTAGTACCCTTAGGTTGATAAAATTGGTTAAATTTTTTTTTCGTTCAATAACGCTTTGTAGCGATGTTGCACAATCGGACACTTGCAGCGCAACACGAATATGATGATTATAAGCCCGTAGTACCCTTAGGTTGAAAAAATTGGTCGAATTTTGTTTTCGTTTAATAACGCTTTGTAGCGATGTTGCACAATCGGACACTTGCAGCGCAACACGAATATGATGATTATAAGCCCGTAGTATCCTTAGGTTGACAAAATCGGTCGAAATTTTTTTTCGTCCAATAAGGCTTTGTAGCGATGGCTCGCAATCGGAAATTTCCCGCGGAACACGAATATTATGATTATAAGCCCGTAGTACCCTTAGGTTGAGAAAATTGGTTACATTTTTTTTTCGTTCAATAACGCTTTGTAGCGATGTTGCACAATCGGACACTTGCAGCGCAATACGAATATGATGATTATAAGCCCGTAGTACCCTTAGGTTGACAAAATCGGTCGAATTTTTTTTTCGTTCAATAAGGCTTTGCAGCGATGTTGTGCAATCGGTCACTTGCAGCGCAACACGAATATGATGATTATAAGCCCGTAGTACCCTTAGGTTGACAAAATCGGTCGAAATTTTTTTTCGTCCAATAAGGCTTTGTAGCGATGTCTCGCAATCGGACACTTGCAGCGCAACACGAATATGATGATTATAAGCCCGTAGTACCCTTAGGTTGATAAAATTGGTTAAATTTTTTTTTCGTTCAATAACGCTTTGTAGCGATGTTGCACAATCGGACACTTGCAGCGCAACACGAATATGATGATTATAAGCCCGTAGTACCCTTAGGTTGAAAAAATCGGTCGAATTTTTTTTTCGTTCAATAAGGCTTTGTAGCGATGTTGCACAATCAGACACTTGCAGCGCGACACGAATATGATGATTATAAGCCCGTAGTACCCTTAGGTTGAAAAAATTGGTCGAATTTTGTTTTCGTTTAATAACGTTTTGTAGCGATGTTGCACAATCGGACACTTGCAGCGCAACACGAACATGATGATTATAAGCCCGTAGTACCCTTAGGTTGACAAAATCGGTCGAAATTTTTTTTCGTCCAATAAGGCTTTGTAGCGATGGCTCGCAATCGCAAATTTCCCGCGGAACACGAATATTATGATTATAAGCCCGTAGTACCCTTAGGTTGATAAAATTGGTTAAATTTTTTTTTCGTTCAATAACGCTTTGTAGCGATGTTGCACAATCGGACACTTGCAGCGCAACACGAATATGATGATTATATGCCCGTAGTACCCTTAGGTTGAAAAAATCGGTCGAATTTTTTTTTCGTTCAATAACGCTTTGTAGCGATGTTGAACAATCGGACACTTGCAGCGCAACACGAATATGATGATTATAAGCCCGTAGTACCCTTAGGTTGACAAAATCGGTCGAATTTTTGTTTCGTTCAATAAGGCTTTGCAGCGATGTTGTGCACTCGGTCACTTGCAGCGCAACACGAATATGATGATTATAAGCCCGTAGTACCCTTAGGTTGACAAAATCGGTCGAAATTTTTTTTCGTCCAATAAGGCTTTGTAGCGATGTCTCGCAATCGGACACTTGCAGCGCAACACGAATATGATGATTATAAGCCCGTAGTACCCTTAGGTTGATAAAATTGGTTAAATTTTTTTTTCGTTCAATAACGCTTTGTAGCGATGTTGCACAATCGGACACTTGCAGCGCAACACGAATATGATGATTATAAGCCCGTAGTACCCTTAGGTTGAAAAAATTGGTCGAATTTTGTTTTCGTTTAATAACGCTTTGTAGCGATGTTGCACAATCGGACACTTGCAGCGCAACACGAATATGATGATTATAAGCCCGTAGTATCCTTAGGTTGACAAAATCGGTCGAAATTTTTTTTCGTCCAATAAGGCTTTGTAGCGATGGCTCGCAATCGGAAATTTCCCGCGGAACACGAATATTATGATTATAAGCCCGTAGTACCCTTAGGTTGAGAAAATTGGTTACATTTTTTTTTCGTTCAATAACGCTTTGTAGCGATGTTGCACAATCGGACACTTGCAGCGCAATACGAATATGATGATTATAAGCCCGTAGTACCCTTAGGTTGACAAAATCGGTCGAATTTTTTTTTCGTTCAATAAGGCTTTGCAGCGATGTTGTGCAATCGGTCACTTGCAGCGCAACACGAATATGATGATTATAAGCCCGTAGTACCCTTAGGTTGAAAAAATCGGTCGAATTTTTGTTTCGTTCAATAACGCTTTGTAGCGATGTTGCACAATCGGACACTTGCAGCGCAACACGAATATGATAATTATAAGCCCGTAGTACCCTTAGGTTGAAAAAATCGGTCGAATTTTTTTTTCGTTCAATAAGGCTTTGTAGCGATGTTGCACAATCAGACACTTGCAGCGCGACACGAATATGATGATTATAAGCCCGTAGTACCCTTAGGTTGAAAAAATTGGTCGAATTTTGTTTTCGTTTAATAACGTTTTGTAGCGATGTTGCACAATCGGACACTTGCAGCGCAACACGAACATGATGATTATAAGCCCGTAGTACCCTTAGGTTGACAAAATCGGTCGAAATTTTTTTTCGTCCAATAAGGCTTTGTAGCGATGGCTCGCAATCGCAAATTTCCCGCGGAACACGAATATTATGATTATAAGCCCGTAGTACCCTTAGGTTGATAAAATTGGTTAAATTTTTTTTTCGTTCAATAACGCTTTGTAGCGATGTTGCACAATCGGACACTTGCAGCGCAACACGAATATGATGATTATAAGCCCGTTGTACCCTTAGGTTGAAAAAATCGGTCGAATTTTTGTTTCGTTCAATAACGCTTTGTAGCGATGTTGCACAATCGGACACTTGCAGTGCAACACGAATATGATAATTATAAGCCCGTAGTACCCTTAGGTTGAAAAAATCGGTCGAATTTTTTTTTCGTTCAATAAGGCTTTGTAGCGATGTTGCACAATCGGAAACTTGCAGCGCAACATGAATATGATGATTATAAGCCCGTAGTACCCTTAGGTTGACAAAATCGGTCGAAATTTCTTTTCGTCCAATAAGGCTTTGTAGCGATGTTGCACAATCGGACACTTGCAGCGCAACACGAATATGATGATTATAAACCCGTAGTACCCTTAGGTTGAGAAAATTGGTGTAAATTTTGTTTTCGTCCAATAACGCTTTACAGCGATGTTGCACAATCGGACACTTCCAGCACAACACGAATATGATGATTATAAGCCCGTAGTACCCTTAGGTTGAGAAAATTGGTTAAATTTTGTTTTCGTTCAATAACGCTTTGTAGCGATGTTGCACAATCGGACACTTGCAGCGCAACACGAATATGATGATTATAAGCCCGTAGTACCCTTAGGTTGACCAAATCGGTCGAATTTTTGTTTCGTTCAATAACGCTTTGTAGCGATGTTGCACAATCGGACACTTGCAGTGCAACACGAATATGATGATTATAAGCCCGTAGTACCCTTAGGTTGAAAAAATCGGTCGAATTTTTTTTTCGTTCAATAACGCTTTGTAGCGATGTTGCACAATCGGACACTTGCAGCGCAACGCGAGTATGATGATTATAAGCCCGTAGTACCCTTAGGTTGACAAAATCGGTCGAATTTTTTTTTCGTTCAATAAGGCTTTGCAGCGATGTTGTGCAATCGGTCACTTGCAGCGCAACACGAATATGATGATTATAAACCCGTAGTACCCTTAGGTTGAGAAAATTGGTCTAAATTTTGTTTTCGTCCAATAACGCTTTACAGCGATGTTGCACAATCGGACACTTCCAGCACAACACGAATATGATGATTATAAGCCCGTAGTACCCTTAGGTTGAGAAAATTGGTTAAATTTTGTTTTCGTTCAATAACGCTTTGTAGCGATGTTGCACAATCGGACACTTGCAGCGCAACACGAATATGATGATTATAAGCCCGTAGTACCCTTAGGTTGACCAAATCGGTCGAAATTTTTTTTCGTCCAATAAGGCTTTGTAGCGATGTCTCGCAATCGGACACTTGCAGCGCAACACGAATATGATGATTATAAGCCCGTAGTACCCTTAGGTTGATAAAATTGGTTAAATTTGTTTTTCGTTCAATAACGCTTTGTAGCGATGTTGCACAATCGGACACTTGCAGCGCAACACGAATATGATGATTATAAGCCCGTAGTACCCTTAGGTTGACCAAATCGGTCGAAATTTTTTTTCGTCCAATAAGGCTTTGTAGCGATGTCTCGCAATCGGACACTTGCAGCGCAACACGAATATGATGATTATAAGCCCGTAGTACCCTTAGGTTGATAAAATTGGTTAAATTTGTTTTTCGTTCAATAACGCTTTGTAGCGATGTTGCACAATCGGACACTTGCAGCGCAACACGAATATGATGATTATAAGCCCGTAGTACCCTTAGGTTGAAAAAATTGGTCGAATTTTGTTTTCGTTTAATAACGTTTTGTAGCGATGTTGCACAATCGGACACTTGCAGCGCAACACGAACATGATGATTATAAGCCCGTAGTACCCTTAGGTTGACAAAATCGGTCGAAATTTTTGTTCGTCCAATAAGGCTTTGTAGCGATGGCTCGCAATCGGAAATTTCCCGCGGAACACGAATATTATGATTATAAGCCCGTAGTACCCTTAGGTTGATAAAATTGGTTAAATTTTTTTTTCGTTCAATAACGCTTTGTAGCGATGTTGCACAATCGGACACTTGCAGCGCAACACGAATATGATGATTATAAGCCCGTAGTACCCTTAGGTTGAGAAAATTGGTCTAAATTTTGTTTTCGTCCAATAACGCTTTACAGCGATGTTGCACAATCGGACACTTGCAGCGCAACACGAATATGATGATTATAAGCCCGTAGTACCCTTAGGTTGAAAAAATCGGTCGAATTTTTTTTTCGTTCAATAACGCTTTGTAGCGATGTTGCACAATCGGACACTTGCAGCGCAACACGAATATGATAATTATAAGCCCGTAGTACCCTTAGGTGGAAAAAATCGGTCGAATTTTTTTTTCGTTCAATAAGGCTTTGTAGCGATGTTGCACAATCAGACACTTGCAGCGCGACACGAATATGATGATTATAAGCCCGTAGTACCCTTAGGTTGAAAAAATTGGTCGAATTTTGTTTTCGTTTAATAACGTTTTGTAGCGATGTTGCACAATCGGACACTTGCAGCGCAACACGAACATGATGATTATAAGCCCGTAGTACCCTTAGGTTGACAAAATCGGTCGAAATTTTTTTTCGTCGAATAAGGCTTTGTAGCGATGGCTCGCAATCGCAAATTTCCCGCGGAACACGAATATTATGATTATAAGCCCGTAGTACCCTTAGGTTGATAAAATTGGTTAAATTTTTTTTTCGTTCAATAACGCTTTGTAGCGATGTTGCACAATCGGACACTTGCAGCGCAACACGAATATGATGATTATAAGCCCGTAGTACCCTTAGGTTGAAAAAATCGGTCGAATTTTTGTTTCGTTCAATAACGCTTTGTAGCGATGTTGCACAATCGGACACTTGCAGTGCAACACGAATATGATAATTATAAGCCCGTAGTACCCTTAGGTTGAAAAAATCGGTCGAATTTTTTTTTCGTTCAATAAGGCTTTGTAGCGATGTTGCACAATCGGAAACTTGCAGCGCAACATGAATATGATGATTATAAGCCCGTAGTACCCTTAGGTTGACAAAATCGGTCGAAATTTCTTTTCGTCCAATAAGGCTTTGTAGCGATGTTGCACAATCGGACACTTGCAGCGCAACACGAATATGATGATTATAAGCCCGTAGTACCCTTAGGTTGAGAAAATTGGTCTAAATTTTGTTTTCGTCCAATAACGCTTTACAGCGATGTTGCACAATCGGACACTTCCAGCACAACACGACTATGATGATTATAAGCCCGTAGTACCCTTAGGTTGAGAAAATTGGTTAAATTTTGTTTTCGTTCAATAAGGCTTTGTAGCGATGTTGCACAATCGGACACTTGCAGCGCAACGCGAGTATGATGATTATAAGCCCGTAGTACCCTTAGGTTGACAAAATCGGTCGAATTTTTTTTTCGTTCAATAAGGCTTTGCAGCGATGTTGTGCAATCGGTCACTTGCAGCGCAACACGAATATGATGATTATAAACCCGTAGTACCCTTAGGTTGAGCAAATTGGTCTAAAATTTGTTTTCGTCCAATAACGCTTTACAGCGATGTTGCACAATCGGACACTTGCAGCGCAACACGAATATGATAATTATAAGCCCGTAGTACCCTTAGGTTGAAAAAATCGGTCGAATTTTTTTTTCGTTCAATAAGGCTTTGTAGCGATGTTGCACAATCAGACACTTGCAGCGCGACACGAATATGATGATTATAAGCCCGTAGTACCCTTAGGTTGAAAAAATTGGTCGAATTTTGTTTTCGTTTAATAACGTTTTGTAGCGATGTTGCACAATCGGACACTTGCAGCGCAACACGAACATGATGATTATAAGCCCGTAGTACCCTTAGGTTGACAAAATCGGTCGAAATTTTTGTTCGTCCAATAAGGCTTTGTAGCGATGGCTCGCAATCGGAAATTTCCCGCGGAACACGAATATTATGATTATAAGCCCGTAGTACCCTTAGGTTGATAAAATTGGTTAAATTTTTTTTTCGTTCAATAACGCTTTGTAGCGATGTTGCACAATCGGACACTTGCAGCGCAACACGAATATGATGATTATAAGCCCGTAGTACCCTTAGGTTGAAAAAATCGGTCGAATTTTTGTTTCGTTCAATAACGCTTTGTAGCGATGTTGCACAATCGGACACTTGCAGTGCAACACGAATATGATAATTATAAGCCCGTAGTACCCTTAGGTTGAAAAAATCGGTCGAATTTTTTTTTCGTTCAATAAGGCTTTGTAGCGATGTTGCACAATCGGAAACTTGCAGCGCAACATGAATATGATGATTATAAGCCCGTAGTACCCTTAGGTTGACAAAATCGGTCGAAATTTCTTTTCGTCCAATAAGGCTTTGTAGCGATGTTGCACAATCGGACACTTGCAGCGCAACACGAATATGATGATTATAAGCCCGTAGTACCCTTAGGTTGAGAAAATTGGTCTAAATTTTGTTTTCGTCCAATAACGCTTTACAGCGATGTTGCACAATCGGACACTTCCAGCACAACACGACTATGATGATTATAAGCCCGTAGTACCCTTAGGTTGAGAAAATTGGTTAAATTTTGTTTTCGTTCAATAAGGCTTTGTAGCGATGTTGCACAATCGGACACTTGCAGCGCAACGCGAGTATGATGATTATAAGCCCGTAGTACCCTTAGGTTGACAAAATCGGTCGAATTTTTTTTTCGTTCAATAAGGCTTTGCAGCGATGTTGTGCAATCGGTCACTTGCAGCGCAACACGAATATGATGATTATAAACCCGTAGTACCCTTAGGTTGAGCAAATTGGTCTAAATTTTGTTTTCGTCCAATAACGCTTTACAGCGATGTTGCACAATCGGACACTTGCAGCGCAACACGAATATGATGATTATAAGCCCGTAGTACCCTTAGGTTGACCAAATCGGTCGAAATTTTTTTTCGTCCAATAAGGCTTTGTAGCGATGTCTCGCAATCGGACACTTGCAGCGCAACACGAATATGATGATTATAAGCCCGTAGTACCCTTAGGTTGATAAAATTGGTTAAATTTGTTTTTCGTTCAATAACGCTTTGTAGCGATGTTGCACAATCGGACACTTGCAGCGCAACACGAATATGATGATTATAAGCCCGTAGTACCCTTAGGTTGAAAAAATCGGTCGAATTTTTTTTTCGTTCAATAAGGCTTTGCAGCGATGTTGTGCAATCGGTCACTTGCAGCGCAACACGAATATGATGATTATAAACCCGTAGTACCCTTAGGTTGAGAAAATTGGTCTAAATTTTGTTTTCGTCCAATAACGCTTTACAGCGATGTTGCACAATCGGTCACTTGCAGCGCAACACGAATATGATGATTATAAACCCGTAGTACCCTTAGGTTGAGCAAATTGGTCTAAATTTTGTTTTCGTCCAATAACGCTTTACAGCGATGTTGCACAATCGGACACTTGCAGCGCAACACGAATATGATGATTATAAGCCCGTAGTACCCTTAGGTTGACCAAATCGGTCGAAATTCTTTTTCGTCCAATAAGGCTTTGTAGCGATGTCTCGCAATCGGACACTTGCAGCGCAACACGAATATGATGATTATAAGCCCGTAGTACCCTTAGGTTGATAAAATTGGTTAAATTTGTTTTTCGTTCAATAACGCTTTGTAGCGATGTTGCACAATCGGACACTTGCAGCGCAACACGAATATGATGATTATAAGCCCGTAGTACCCTTAGGTTGAAAAAATCGGTCGAATTTTTTTTTCGTTCAATAAGGCTTTGCAGCGATGTTGTGCAATCGGTCACTTGCAGCGCAACACGAATATGATGATTATAAACCCGTAGTACCCTTAGGTTGAGAAAATTGGTCTAAATTTTGTTTTCGTCCAATAACGCTTTACAGCGATGTTGCACAATCGGACACTTGCAGCGCAACACGAATATGATAATTATAAGCCCGTAGTACCCTTAGGTTGAAAAAATCGGTCGAATTTTTTTTTCGTTCAATAAGGCTTTGTAGCGATGTTGCACAATCAGACACTTGCAGCGCGACACGAATATGATGATTATAAGCCCGTAGTACCCTTAGGTTGAAAAAATTGGTCGAATTTTGTTTTCGTTTAATAACGTTTTGTAGCGATGTTGCACAATCGGACACTTGCAGCGCAACACGAACATGATGATTATAAGCCCGTAGTACCCTTAGGTTGACAAAATCGGTCGAAATTTTTGTTCGTCCAATAAGGCTTTGTAGCGATGGCTCGCAATCGGAAATTTCCCGCGGAACACGAATATTATGATTATAAGCCCGTAGTACCCTTAGGTTGATAAAATTGGTTAAATTTTTTTTTCGTTCAATAACGCTTTGTAGCGATGTTGCACAATCGGACACTTGCAGCGCAACACGAATATGATGATTATAAGCCCGTAGTACCCTTAGGTTGAAAAAATCGGTCGAATTTTTTTTTCGTTCAATAAGGCTTTGCAGCGATGTTGTGCAATCGGTCACTTGCAGCGCAACACGAATATGATGATTATAAACCCGTAGTACCCTTAGGTTGAGAAAATTGGTCTAAATTTTGTTTTCGTCCAATAACGCTTTACAGCGATGTTGCACAATCGGACACTTGCAGCGCAACACGAATATGATAATTATAAGCCCGTAGTACCCTTAGGTTGAAAAAATCGGTCGAATTTTTTTTTCGTTCAATAAGGCTTTGTAGCGATGTTGCACAATCAGACACTTGCAGCGCGACACGAATATGATGATTATAAGCCCGTAGTACCCTTAGGTTGAAAAAATTGGTCGAATTTTGTTTTCGTTTAATAACGTTTTGTAGCGATGTTGCACAATCGGACACTTGCAGCGCAACACGAACATGATGATTATAAGCCCGTAGTACCCTTAGGTTGACAAAATCGGTCGAAATTTTTGTTCGTCCAATAAGGCTTTGTAGCGATGGCTCGCAATCGGAAATTTCCCGCGGAACACGAATATTATGATTATAAGCCCGTAGTACCCTTAGGTTGATAAAATTGGTTAAATTTTTTTTTCGTTCAATAACGCTTTGTAGCGATGTTGCACAATCGGACACTTGCAGCGCAACACGAATATGATGATTATAAGCCCGTAGTACCCTTAGGTTGAAAAAATCGGTCGAATTTTTTTTTCGTTCAATAACGCTTTGTAGCGATGTTGCACAATCGGACACTTGCAGCGCAACGCGAGTATGATGATTATAAGCCCGTAGTACCCTTAGGTTGAGAAAATTGGTCTAAATTTTGTTTTCGTCCAATAACGCTTTACAGCGATGTTGCACAATCGGACACTTCCAGCACAACACGAATATGATGATTATAAGCCCGTAGTACCCTTAGGTTGAGAAAATTGGTTAAATTTTGTTTTCGTTCAATAACGCTTTGTAGCGATGTTGCACAATCGGACACTTGCAGCGCAACACGAATATGATGATTATAAGCCCGTAGTACCCTTAGGTTGAAAAAATCGGTCGAATTTTTTTTTCGTTCAATAACGCTTTGTAGCGATGTTGCACAATCGGACACTTGCAGTGCAACACGAATATGATAATTATAAGCCCGTAGTACCCTTAGGTTGAAAAAATCGGTCGAATTTTTTTTTCGTTCAATAAGGCTTTGTAGCGATGTTGCACAATCGGAAACTTGCAGCGCAACATGAATATGATGATTATAAGCCCGTAGTACCCTTAGGTTGACAAAATCGGTCGAAATTTCTTTTCGTCCAATAAGGCTTTGTAGCGATGTTGCACAATCGGACACTTGCAGCGCAACACGAATATGATGATTATAAGCCCGTAGTACCCTTAGGTTGAGAAAATTGGTCTAAATTTTGTTTTCGTCCAATAACGCTTTACAGCGATGTTGCACAATCGGACACTTGCAGCGCAACACGAATATGATGATTATAAGCCCGTAGTACCCTTAGGTTGAAAAAATCGGTCGAATTTTTTTTTCGTTCAATAACGCTTTGTAGCGATGTTGCACAATCGGACACTTGCAGCGCAACGCGAGTATGATGATTATAAGCCCGTAGTACCCTTAGGTTGACAAAATCGGTCGAATTTTTTTTTCGTTCAATAAGGCTTTGCAGCGATGTTGTGCAATCGGTCACTTGCAGCGCAACACGAATATGATGATTATAAACCCGTAGTACCCTTAGGTTGAGAAAATTGGTCTAAATTTTGTTTTCGTCCAATAACGCTTTACAGCGATGTTGCACAATCGGACACTTGCAGCGCAACACGAATATGATGATTATAAGCCCGTAGTACCCTTAGGTTGAGAAAATTGGTCTAAATTTTGTTTTCGTCCAATAACGCTTTACAGCGATGTTGCACAATCGGACACTTGCAGCGCAACACGAATATGATGATTATAAGCCCGTAGTACCCTTAGGTTGAAAAAATCGGTCGAATTTTTTTTTCATTCAATAACGCTTTGTAGCGATGTTGCACAATCGGACACTTGCAGCGCAACACGAATATGATAATTATAAGCCCGTAGTACCCTTAGGTGGAAAAAATCGGTCGAATTTTTTTTTCGTTCAATAAGGCTTTGTAGCGATGTTGCACAATCAGACACTTGCAGCGCGACACGAATATGATGATTATAAGCCCGTAGTACCCTTAGGTTGAAAAAATTGGTCGAATTTTGTTTTCGTTTAATAACGTTTTGTAGCGATGTTGCACAATCGGACACTTGCAGCGCAACACGAACATGATGATTATAAGCCCGTAGTACCCTTAGGTTGACAAAATCGGTCGAAATTTTGTTTCGTCCAATAAGGCTTTGTAGCGATGGCTCGCAATCGCAAATTTCCCGCGGAACACGAATATTATGATTATAAGCCCGTAGTACCCTTAGGTTGATAAAATTGGTTAAATTTGTTTTTCGTTCAATAACGCTTTGTAGCGATGTTGCACAATCGGACACTTGCAGCGCAACACGAATATGATGATTATAAGCCCGTAGTACCCTTAGGTTGAAAAAATCGGTCGAATTTTTGTTTCGTTCAATAACGCTTTGTAGCGATGTTGCACAATCGGACACTTGCAGTGCAACACGAATATGATAATTATAAGCCCGTAGTACCCTTAGGTTGAAAAAATCGGTCGAATTTTTTTTTCGTTCAATAAGGCTTTGTAGCGATGTTGCACAATCGGAAACTTGCAGCGCAACATGAATATGATGATTATAAGCCCGTAGTACCCTTAGGTTGACAAAATCGGTCGAAATTTCTTTTCGTCCAATAAGGCTTTGTAGCGATGTTGCACAATCGGACACTTGCAGCGCAACACGAATATGATGATTATAAGCCCGTAGTACCCTTAGGTTGAGAAAATTGGTCTAAATTTTGTTTTCGTCCAATAACGCTTTACAGCGATGTTGCACAATCGGACACTTCCAGCACAACACGACTATGATGATTATAAGCCCGTAGTACCCTTAGGTTGAGAAAATTGGTTAAATTTTGTTTTCGTTCAATAAGGCTTTGTAGCGATGTTGCACAATCGGACACTTGCAGCGCAACGCGAGTATGATGATTATAAGCCCGTAGTACCCTTAGGTTGACAAAATCGGTCGAATTTTTTTTTCGTTCAATAAGGCTTTGCAGCGATGTTGTGCAATCGGTCACTTGCAGCGCAACACGAATATGATGATTATAAACCCGTAGTACCCTTAGGTTGAGCAAATTGGTCTAAATTTTGTTTTCGTCCAATAACGCTTTACAGCGATGTTGCACAATCGGACACTTGCAGCGCAACACGAATATGATGATTATAAGCCCGTAGTACCCTTAGGTTGACCAAATCGGTCGAAATTTTTTTTCGTCCAATAAGGCTTTGTAGCGATGTCTCGCAATCGGACACTTGCAGCGCAACACGAATATGATGATTATAAGCCCGTAGTACCCTTAGGTTGATAAAATTGGTTAAATTTGTTTTTCGTTCAATAACGCTTTGTAGCGATGTTGCACAATCGGACACTTGCAGCGCAACACGAATATGATAATTATAAGCCCGTAGTACCCTTAGGTTGAAAAAATCGGTCGAATTTTTTTTTCGTTCAATAAGCCTTTGTAGCGATGTTGCACAATCAGACACTTGCAGCGCGACACGAATATGATGATTATAAGCCCGTAGTACCCTTAGGTTGAAAAAATTGGTCGAATTTTGTTTTCGTTTAATAACGTTTTGTAGCGATGTTGCACAATCGGACACTTGCAGCGCAACACGAACATGATGATTATAAGCCCGTAGTACCCTTAGGTTGACAAAATCGGTCGAAATTTTTTTTCGTCCAATAAGGCTTTGTAGCGATGGCTCGCAATCGCAAATTTCCCGCGGAACACGAATATTATGATTATAAGCCCGTAGTACCCTTAGGTTGATAAAATTGGTTAAATTTTTTTTTCGTTCAATAACGCTTTGTAGCGATGTTGCACAATCGGACACTTGCAGCGCAACACGAATATGATGATTATAAGCCCGTAGTACCCTTAGGTTGAAAAAATCGGTCGAATTTTTGTTTCGTTCAATAACGCTTTGTAGCGATGTTGCACAATCGGACACTTGCAGTGCAACACGAATATGATAATTATAAGCCCGTAGTACCCTTAGGTTGAAAAAATCGGTCGAATTTTTTTTTCGTTCAATAAGGCTTTGTAGCGATGTTGCACAATCGGAAACTTGCAGCGCAACATGAATATGATGATTATAAGCCCGTAGTACCCTTAGGTTGACAAAATCGGTCGAAATTTCTTTTCGTCCAATAAGGCTTTGTAGCGATGTTGCACAATCGGACACTTGCAGCGCAACACGAATATGATGATTATAAGCCCGTAGTACCCTTAGGTTGAGAAAATTGGTCTAAATTTTGTTTTCGTCCAATAACGCTTTACAGCGATGTTGCACAATCGGACACTTCCAGCACAACACGACTATGATGATTATAAGCCCGTAGTACGCTTAGGTTGAGAAAATTGGTTAAATTTTGTTTTCGTTCAATAAGGCTTTGTAGCGATGTTGCACAATCGGACACTTGCAGCGCAACGCGAGTATGATGATTATAAGCCCGTAGTACCCTTAGGTTGACAAAATCGGTCGAATTTTTTTTTCGTTCAATAAGGCTTTGCAGCGATGTTGTGCAATCGGTCACTTGCAGCGCAACACGAATATGATGATTATAAACCCGTAGTACCCTTAGGTTGAGCAAATTGGTCTAAATTTTGTTTTCGTCCAATAACGCTTTACAGCGATGTTGCACAATCGGACACTTGCAGCGCAACACGAATATGATGATTATAAGCCCGTAGTACCCTTAGGTTGACCAAATCGGTCGAAATTTTTTTTCGTCCAATAAGGCTTTGTAGCGATGTCTCGCAATCGGACACTTGCAGCGCAACACGAATATGATGATTATAAGCCCGTAGTACCCTTAGGTTGATAAAATTGGTTAAATTTGTTTTTCGTTCAATAACGCTTTGTAGCGATGTTGCACAATCGGACACTTGCAGCGCAACACGAATATGATGATTATAAGCCCGTAGTACCCTTAGGTTGAAAAAATCGGTCGAATTTTTTTTTCGTTCAATAAGGCTTTGCAGCGATGTTGTGCAATCGGTCACTTGCAGCGCAACACGAATATGATGATTATAAACCCGTAGTACCCTTAGGTTGAGAAAATTGGTCTAAATTTTGTTTTCGTCCAATAACGCTTTACAGCGATGTTGCACAATCGGACACTTGCAGCGCAACACGAATATGATGATTATAAGCCCGTAGTACCCTTAGGTTGACCAAATCGGTCGAAATTTTTTTTCGTCCAATAAGGCTTTGTAGCGATGTCTCGCAATCGGACACTTGCAGCGCAACACGAATATGATGATTATAAGCCCGTAGTACCCTTAGGTTGATAAAATTGGTTAAATTTGTTTTTCGTTCAATAACGCTTTGTAGCGATGTTGCACAATCGGACACTTGCAGCGCAACACGAATATGATGATTATAAGCCCGTAGTACCCTTAGGTTGAAAAAATTGGTCGAATTTTGTTTTCGTTTAATAACGTTTTGTAGCGATGTTGCACAATCGGACACTTGCAGCGCAACACGAACATGATGATTATAAGCCCGTAGTACCCTTAGGTTGACAAAATCGGTCGAAATTTTTGTTCGTCCAATAAGGCTTTGTAGCGATGGCTCGCAATCGGAAATTTCCCGCGGAACACGAATATTATGATTATAAGCCCGTAGTACCCTTAGGTTGATAAAATTGGTTAAATTTTTTTTTCGTTCAATAACGCTTTGTAGCGATGTTGCACAATCGGACACTTGCAGCGCAACACGAATATGATGATTATAAGCCCGTAGTACCCTTAGGTTGAAAAAATCGGTCGAATTTTTTTTTCGTTCAATAACGCTTTGTAGCGATGTTGCACAATCGGACACTTGCAGCGCAACACGAATATGATGATTATAAGCCCGTAGTACCCTTAGGTTGAAAAAATCGGTCGAATTTTTTTTTCGTTCAATAACGCTTTGTAGCGATGTTGCACAATCGGACACTTGCAGTGCAACACGAATATGATAATTATAAGCCCGTAGTACCCTTAGGTTGAAAAAATCGGTCGAATTTTTTTTTCGTTCAATAAGGCTTTGTAGCGATGTTGCACAATCGGAAACTTGCAGCGCAACATGAATATGATGATTATAAGCCCGTAGTACCCTTAGGTTGACAAAATCGGTCGAAATTTCTTTTCGTCCAATAAGGCTTTGTAGCGATGTTGCACAATCGGACACTTGCAGCGCAACACGAATATGATGATTATAAGCCCGTAGTACCCTTAGGTTGAGAAAATTGGTCTAAATTTTGTTTTCGTCCAATAACGCTTTACAGCGATGTTGCACAATCGGACACTTGCAGCGCAACACGAATATGATGATTATAAGCCCGTAGTACCCTTAGGTTGAAAAAATCGGTCGAATTTTTTTTTCGTTCAATAAGGCTTTGTAGCGATGTTGCACAATCAGACACTTGCAGCGCGACACGAATATGATGATTATAAGCCCGTAGTACCCTTAGGTTGAAAAAATTGGTCGAATTTTGTTTTCGTTTAATAACGTTTTGTAGCGATGTTGCACAATCGGACACTTGCAGCGCAACACGAACATGATGATTATAAGCCCGTAGTACCCTTAGGTTGACAAAATCGGTCGAAATTTTTTTTCGTCCAATAAGGCTTTGTAGCGATGGCTCGCAATCGCAAATTTCCCGCGGAACACGAATATTATGATTATAAGCCCGTAGTACCCTTAGGTTGATAAAATTGGTTAAATTTTTTTTTCGTTCAATAACGCTTTGTAGCGATGTTGCACAATCGGACACTTGCAGCGCAACACGAATATGATGATTATAAGCCCGTAGTACCCTTAGGTTGAAAAAATCGGTCGAATTTTTGTTTCGTTCAATAACGCTTTGTAGCGATGTTGCACAATCGGACACTTGCAGTGCAACACGAATATGATAATTATAAGCCCGTAGTACCCTTAGGTTGAAAAAATCGGTCGAATTTTTTTTTCGTTCAATAAGGCTTTGTAGCGATGTTGCACAATCGGAAACTTGCAGCGCAACATGAATATGATGATTATAAGCCCGTAGTACCCTTAGGTTGACAAAATCGGTCGAAATTTCTTTTCGTCCAATAAGGCTTTGTAGCGATGTTGCACAATCGGACACTTGCAGCGCAACACGAATATGATGATTATAAGCCCGTAGTACCCTTAGGTTGAGAAAATTGGTCTAAATTTTGTTTTCGTCCAATAACGCTTTACAGCGATGTTGCACAATCGGACACTTCCAGCACAACACGACTATGATGATTATAAGCCCGTAGTACGCTTAGGTTGAGAAAATTGGTTAAATTTTGTTTTCGTTCAATAAGGCTTTGTAGCGATGTTGCACAATCGGACACTTGCAGCGCAACGCGAGTATGATGATTATAAGCCCGTAGTACCCTTAGGTTGACAAAATCGGTCGAATTTTTTTTTCGTTCAATAAGGCTTTGCAGCGATGTTGTGCAATCGGTCACTTGCAGCGCAACACGAATATGATGATTATAAACCCGTAGTACCCTTAGGTTGAGCAAATTGGTCTAAATTTTGTTTTCGTCCAATAACGCTTTACAGCGATGTTGCACAATCGGACACTTGCAGCGCAACACGAATATGATGATTATAAGCCCGTAGTACCCTTAGGTTGACCAAATCGGTCGAAATTTTTTTTCGTCCAATAAGGCTTTGTAGCGATGTCTCGCAATCGGACACTTGCAGCGCAACACGAATATGATGATTATAAGCCCGTAGTACCCTTAGGTTGATAAAATTGGTTAAATTTGTTTTTCGTTCAATAACGCTTTGTAGCGATGTTGCACAATCGGACACTTGCAGCGCAACACGAATATGATGATTATAAGCCCGTAGTACCCTTAGGTTGAAAAAATCGGTCGAATTTTTTTTTCGTTCAATAAGGCTTTGCAGCGATGTTGTGCAATCGGTCACTTGCAGCGCAACACGAATATGATGATTATAAACCCGTAGTACCCTTAGGTTGAGAAAATTGGTCTAAATTTTGTTTTCGTCCAATAACGCTTTACAGCGATGTTGCACAATCGGACACTTGCAGCGCAACACGAATATGATGATTATAAGCCCGTAGTACCCTTAGGTTGACCAAATCGGTCGAAATTTTTTTTCGTCCAATAAGGCTTTGTAGCGATGTCTCGCAATCGGACACTTGCAGCGCAACACGAATATGATGATTATAAGCCCGTAGTACCCTTAGGTTGATAAAATTGGTTAAATTTGTTTTTCGTTCAATAACGCTTTGTAGCGATGTTGCACAATCGGACACTTGCAGCGCAACACGAATATGATGATTATAAGCCCGTAGTACCCTTAGGTTGAAAAAATTGGTCGAATTTTGTTTTCGTTTAATAACGTTTTGTAGCGATGTTGCACAATCGGACACTTGCAGCGCAACACGAACATGATGATTATAAGCCCGTAGTACCCTTAGGTTGACAAAATCGGTCGAAATTTTTGTTCGTCCAATAAGGCTTTGTAGCGATGGCTCGCAATCGGAAATTTCCCGCGGAACACGAATATTATGATTATAAGCCCGTAGTACCCTTAGGTTGATAAAATTGGTTAAATTTTTTTTTCGTTCAATAAGGCTTTGTAGCGATGGCTCGCAATCGCAAATTTCCCGCGGAACACGAATATTATGATTATAAGCCCGTAGTACCCTTAGGTTGATAAAATTGGTTAAATTTTTTTTTCGTTCAATAACGCTTTGTAGCGATGTTGCACAATCGGACACTTGCAGCGCAACACGAATATGATGATTATAAGCCCGTAGTACCCTTAGGTTGAAAAAATCGGTCGAATTTTTGTTTCGTTCAATAACGCTTTGTAGCGATGTTGCACAATCGGACACTTGCAGTGCAACACGAATATGATAATTATAAGCCCGTAGTACCCTTAGGTTGAAAAAATCGGTCGAATTTTTTTTTCGTTCAATAAGGCTTTGTAGCGATGTTGCACAATCGGAAACTTGCAGCGCAACATGAATATGATGATTATAAGCCCGTAGTACCCTTAGGTTGACAAAATCGGTCGAAATTTCTTTTCGTCCAATAAGGCTTTGTAGCGATGTTGCACAATCGGACACTTGCAGCGCAACACGAATATGATGATTATAAGCCCGTAGTACCCTTAGGTTGAGAAAATTGGTCTAAATTTTGTTTTCGTCCAATAACGCTTTACAGCGATGTTGCACAATCGGACACTTCCAGCACAACACGACTATGATGATTATAAGCCCGTAGTACGCTTAGGTTGAGAAAATTGGTTAAATTTTGTTTTCGTTCAATAAGGCTTTGTAGCGATGTTGCACAATCGGACACTTGCAGCGCAACGCGAGTATGATGATTATAAGCCCGTAGTACCCTTAGGTTGACAAAATCGGTCGAATTTTTTTTTCGTTCAATAAGGCTTTGCAGCGATGTTGTGCAATCGGTCACTTGCAGCGCAACACGAATATGATGATTATAAACCCGTAGTACCCTTAGGTTGAGCAAATTGGTCTAAATTTTGTTTTCGTCCAATAACGCTTTACAGCGATGTTGCACAATCGGACACTTGCAGCGCAACACGAATATGATGATTATAAGCCCGTAGTACCCTTAGGTTGACCAAATCGGTCGAAATTTTTTTTCGTCCAATAAGGCTTTGTAGCGATGTCTCGCAATCGGACACTTGCAGCGCAACACGAATATGATGATTATAAGCCCGTAGTACCCTTAGGTTGATAAAATTGGTTAAATTTGTTTTTCGTTCAATAACGCTTTGTAGCGATGTTGCACAATCGGACACTTGCAGCGCAACACGAATATGATGATTATAAGCCCGTAGTACCCTTAGGTTGAAAAAATCGGTCGAATTTTTTTTTCGTTCAATAAGGCTTTGCAGCGATGTTGTGCAATCGGTCACTTGCAGCGCAACACGAATATGATGATTATAAACCCGTAGTACCCTTAGGTTGAGAAAATTGGTCTAAATTTTGTTTTCGTCCAATAACGCTTTACAGCGATGTTGCACAATCGGACACTTGCAGCGCAACACGAATATGATGATTATAAGCCCGTAGTACCCTTAGGTTGACCAAATCGGTCGAAATTTTTTTTCGTCCAATAAGGCTTTGTAGCGATGTCTCGCAATCGGACACTTGCAGCGCAACACGAATATGATGATTATAAGCCCGTAGTACCCTTAGGTTGATAAAATTGGTTAAATTTGTTTTTCGTTCAATAACGCTTTGTAGCGATGTTGCACAATCGGACACTTGCAGCGCAACACGAATATGATGATTATAAGCCCGTAGTACCCTTAGGTTGAAAAAATTGGTCGAATTTTGTTTTCGTTTAATAACGTTTTGTAGCGATGTTGCACAATCGGACACTTGCAGCGCAACACGAACATGATGATTATAAGCCCGTAGTACCCTTAGGTTGACAAAATCGGTCGAAATTTTTGTTCGTCCAATAAGGCTTTGTAGCGATGGCTCGCAATCGGAAATTTCCCGCGGAACACGAATATTATGATTATAAGCCCGTAGTACCCTTAGGTTGATAAAATTGGTTAAATTTTTTTTTCGTTCAATAACGCTTTGTAGCGATGTTGCACAATCGGACACTTGCAGCGCAACACGAATATGATGATTATAAGCCCGTAGTACCCTTAGGTTGAAAAAATCGGTCGAATTTTTTTTTCGTTCAATAACGCTTTGTAGCGATGTTGCACAATCGGACACTTGCAGCGCAACACGAATATTATGATTATAAGCCCGTAGTACCCTTAGGTTGAAAAAATCGGTCGAATTTTTTTTTCGTTCAATAACGCTTTGTAGCGATGTTGCACAATCGGACACTTGCAGTGCAACACGAATATGATAATTATAAGCCCGTAGTACCCTTAGGTTGAAAAAATCGGTCGAATTTTTTTTTCGTTCAATAAGGCTTTGTAGCGATGTTGCACAATCGGAAACTTGCAGCGCAACATGAATATGATGATTATAAGCCCGTAGTACCCTTAGGTTGACAAAATCGGTCGAAATTTCTTTTCGTCCAATAAGGCTTTGTAGCGATGTTGCACAATCGGACACTTGCAGCGCAACACGAATATGATGATTATAAGCCCGTAGTACCCTTAGGTTGAGAAAATTGGTCTAAATTTTGTTTTCGTCCAATAACGCTTTACAGCGATGTTGCACAATCGGACACTTGCAGCGCAACACGAATATGATGATTATAAGCCCGTAGTACCCTTAGGTTGAAAAAATCGGTCGAATTTTTTTTTCGTTCAATAACGCTTTGTAGCGATGTTGCACAATCGGACACTTGCAGCGCAACGAGAGTATGATGATTATAAGCCCGTAGTACCCTTAGGTTGACAAAATCGGTCGAATTTTTTTTTCGTTCAATAAGGCTTTGCAGCGATGTTGTGCAATCGGTCACTTGCAGCGCAACACGAATATGATGATTATAAACCCGTAGTACCCTTAGGTTGAGAAAATTGGTCTAAATTTTGTTTTCGTCCAATAACGCTTTACAGCGATGTTGCACAATCGGACACTTCCAGCACAACACGAATATGATGATTATAAGCCCGTAGTACCCTTAGGTTGAGAAAATTGGTTACATTTTTTTTTCGTTCAATAACGCTTTGTAGCGATGTTGCACAATCGGACACTTGCAGCGCAACACGAATATGATGATTATAAGCCCGTAGTACCCTTAGGTTAACAAAATCGGTCGAATTTTTTTTTCGTTCAATAAGGCTTTGCAGCGATGTTGTGCAATCGGTCACTTGCAGCGCAACACGAATATGATGATTATAAGCCCGTAGTACCCTTAGGTTGACAAAATCGGTTGAATTTTTTTTTCGTTCAATAAGGCTTTGTAGCGATGTTGCACAATCAGACACTTGCAGCGCGACACGAATATGATGATTATAAGCCCGTAGTAAGTACCCTTAGGTTGAAAAAATTGGTCGAATTTTGTTTTCGTTTAATAACGTTTTGTAGCGATGTTGAACAATCGGACACTTGCAGCGCAACACGAATATGATGATTATAAGCCCGTAGTACCCTTAGGTTGACAAAATCGGTCGAAATTTTTTTTCGTCCAATAAGCCTTTGTAGCGATGGCTCGCAATCGGAAATTTCCCGCGGAACACGAATATTATGATTATAAGCCCGTAGTACCCTTAGGTTGAGAAAATTGGTTAAATTTTGTTGAGTTCAATAACGCTTTGTAGCGATGTTGCACAATCGGACACTTGCAGCGCAACACGAATATGATGATTATAAGCCCGTAGTACCCTTAGGTTGACAAAATCGGTCGAAATTTTTTTTCGTCCAATAAGGCTTTGTAGCGATGTCTCGCAATCGGACACTTGCAGCGCAACACGAATATGATGATTATAAGCCCGTAGTACCCTTAGGTTGATAAAATTGGTTAAATTTTTTTTTCGTTCAATAACGCTTTGTAGCAATGTTGCACAATCGGACACTTGCAGCGCAACACGAATATGATGATTATAAGCCCGTAGTACCCTTAGGTTGAAAAAATCGGTCGAATTTTTTTTTCGTTCAATAACGCTTTGTAGCGATGTTGCACAATCGGACACTTGCAGCGCAACACGAATATGATGATTATAAGCCCGTAGTACCCTTAGGTTGAAAAAATCGGTCGAATTTTTTTTTCGTTCAATAACGCTTTGTAGCGATGTTGCACAATCGGACACTTGCAGCGCAACACGAATATGATGATTATAAGCCCGTAGTACACTTAGGTTGAAAAAATCGGTCGAATTTTGTTTTCGTTCAATAAGGCTTTGTAGCGATGTTGCACAATCAGACACTTGCAGCGCGACCCGAATATGATGATTATAAGCCCGTAGTACCCTTAGGTTGAAAAAATTGGTCGAATTTTTTTTTCGTTCAATAACGCTTTGTAGCGATGTTGCACAATCGGACACTTGCAGTGCAACACGAATATGATAATTATAAGCCCGTAGTACCCTTAGGTTGAAAAAATCGGTCGAATTTTTTTTTCGTTCAATAAGGCTTTGTAGCGATGTTGCACAATCGGAAACTTGCAGCGCAACATGAATATGATGATTATAAGCCCGTAGTACCCTTAGGTTGACAAAATCGGTCGAAATTTCTTTTCGTCCAATAAGGCTTTGTAGCGATGTTGCACAATCGGACACTTGCAGCGCAACACGAATATGATGATTATAAGCCCGTAGTACCCTTAGGTTGAGAAAATTGGTCTAAATTTTGTTTTCGTCCAATAACGCTTTACAGCGATGTTGCACAATCGGACACTTCCAGCACAACACGACTATGATGATTATAAGCCCGTAGTACCCTTAGGTTGAGAAAATTGGTCGAATTTTGTTTTCGTTTAATAACGTTTTGTAGCGATGTTGCACAATCGGACACTTGCAGCGCAACACGAATATGATGATTATAAGCCCGTAGTACCCTTAGGTTGACAAAATCGGTCGAAATTTTTTTTCGTCCAATAAGGCTTTGTAGCGATGGCTCGCAATCGGAAATTTCCCGCGGAACACGAATATTATGATTATAAGCCCGTAGTACCCTTAGGTTGATAAAATTGGTTAAATTTTTTTTTCGTTCAATAACGCTTTGTAGCGATGTTGCACAATCGGACACTTGCAGCGCAACACGAATATGATGATTATAAGCCCGTAGTACCGTTAGGTTGACAAAATCGGTCGAATTTTTTTTTCGTTCAATAACGCTTTGTAGCGATGTTGCACAATCGGACACTTGCAGTGCAACACGAATATGATAATTATAAGCCCGTAGTACCCTTAGGTTGAAAAAATCGGTCGAATTTTTTTTTCGTTCAATAAGGCTTTGTAGCGATGTTGCACAATCGGAAACTTGCAGCGCAACATGAATATGATGATTATAAGCCCGTAGTACCCTTAGGTTGACAAAATCGGTCGAAATTTCTTTTCGTCCAATAAGGCTTTGTAGCGATGTTGCACAATCGGACACTTGCAGCGCAACACGAATATGATGATTATAAGCCCGTAGTACCCTTAGGTTGAGAAAATTGGTCTAAATTTTGTTTTCGTCCAATAACGCTTTACAGCGATGTTGCACAATCGGACACTTCCAGCACAACACGACTATGATGATTATAAGCCCGTAGTACCCTTAGGTTGAGAAAATTGGTCGAATTTTGTTTTCGTTTCATAACGTTTTGTAGCGATGTTGCACAATCGGACACTTGCAGCGCAACACGAATATGATGATTATAAGCCCGTAGTACCCTTAGGTTGACAAAATCGGTCGAAATTTTGTTTCGTCCAATAAGGCTTTGTAGCGATGGCTCGCAATCGGAAATTTCCCGCGGAACACGAATATTATGATTATAAGCCCGTAGTACCCTTAGGTTGATAAAATTGGTTAAATTTTTTTTTCGTTCAATAACGCTTTGTAGCGATGTTGCACAATCGGACACTTGCAGCGCAACACGAATATGATGATTATAAGCCCGTAGTACCGTTAGGTTGACAAAATCGGTCGAATTTTTTTTTCGTTCAATAACGCTTTGTAGCGATGTTGCACAATCGGACACTTGCAGCGCAACACGAATATGATGATTATAAGCCCGTAGTACCCTTAGGTTGAAAAAATCGGTCGAATTTTTTTTTCGTTCAATAACGCTTTGTAGCGATGTTGCACAATCGGAAACTTGCAGCGCAACATGAATATGATGATTATAAGCCCGTAGTACCCTTAGGTTGACAAAATCGGTCGAAATTTCTTTTCGTCCAATAAGGCTTTGTAGCGATGTTGCACAATCGGACACTTGCAGCGCAACACGAATATGATGATTATAAGCCCCTAGTACCCTTAGGTTGAAAAAATCGGTCGAATTTTTTTTTCGTTCAATAAGGCTTTGTAGCGATGTTGCACAATCAGACACTTGCAGCGCGACACGAATATGATGATCATAAGCCCGTAGTACCCTTAGGTTGACAAAATCGGTCGAAATTTTTTTTCGTCCAATAAGGCTTTGTAGCGATGGCTCGCAATCGGAAATTTCCCGCGGAACACGAATATTATGATTATAAGCCCGTAGTACCCTTAGGTTGATAAAATTGGTTAAATTTTTGTTTCGTTCAATAACGCTTTGTAGCGATGTTGCACAATCGGACACTTGCAGCGCAACACGAATATGATGATTATAAGCCCGTAGTACCGTTAGGTTGAAAAAATCGGTCGAATTTTTTTTTCGTTCAATAACGCTTTGTAGCGATGTTGCACAATCGGACACTTGCAGTGCAACACGAATATGATAATTATAAGCCCGTAGTACCCTTAGGTTGAAAAAATCGGTCGAATTTTTTTTTCGTTCAATAACGCTTTGTAGCGATGTTGCACAATCGGAAACTTGCAGCGCAACATGAATATGATGATTATAAGCCCGTAGTACCCTTAGGTTGAAAAAATCGGTCGAATTTCTTTTTCGTTCAATAACGCTTTGTAGCGATGTTGCACAATCGGACACTTGCAGCGCAACACGAATATGATGATTATAATCCCGTAGTACCCTTAGGTTGAAAAAATCGGTCGAATTTTTTTTTCGTTCAATAACGCTTTGTAGCGATGTTGCACAATCGGACACTTGCAGCGCAACACGAATATGATAATTATAAGCCCGTAGTACCCTTAGGTTGAAAAAATCGGTCGAATTTTTTTTTCGTTTAATAAGGCTTTGTAGCGATGTTGCACAATCAGACACTTGCAGCGCGACACGAATATGATGATTATAAGCCCGTAGTACCCTTAGGTTGAAAAAATTGGTCGAATTTTTTTTTCGTTCAATAACGCTTTGTAGCGATGTTGCACAATCGGACACTTGCAGTGCAACACGAATATGATAATTATAAGCCCGTAGTACCCTTAGGTTGAAAAAATCGGTCGAATTTTTTTTTCGTTCAATAAGGCTTTGTAGCGATGTTGCACAATCGGAAACTTGCAGCGCAACATGAATATGATGATTATAAGCCCGTAGTACCCTTAGGTTGACAAAATCGGTCGAAATTTCTTTTCGTCCAATAAGGCTTTGTAGCGATGTTGCACAATCGGACACTTGCAGCGCAACACGAATATGATGATTATAAGCCCCTAGTACCCTTAGGTTGAAAAAATCGGTCGAATTTTTTTTTCGTTCAATAAGGCTTTGTAGCGATGTTGCACAATCAGACACTTGCAGCGCGACACGAATATGATGATTATAAGCCCGTAGTACCCTTAGGTTGAAAAAATTGGTCGAATTTTGTTTTCGTTTAATAACGCTTTGTAGCGATGTTGCACAATCGGACACTTGCAGCGCAACACGAATATGATGATTATAAGCCCGTAGTACCCTTAGGTTGAAAAAATCGGTCGAATTTTTTTTTCGTTCAATAAGGCTTTGTAGCGATGTTGCACAATCAGACACTTGCAGCGCGACACGAATATGATGATTATAAGCTCGTAGTACCCTTAGGTTGAAAAAATTGGTCGAATTTTGTTTTCGTTTAATAACGCTTTGTAGCGATGTTGCACAATCGGACACTTGCAGCGCAACACGAATATGATGATTATAAGCCCGTAGTACCCTTAGGTTGACAAAATCGGTCGAAATTTTTTTTCGTCCAATAAGGCTTTGTAGCGATGGCTCGCAATCGGAAATTTCCCGCGGATCACGAATATTATGATTATAAGCCCGTAGTACCCTTAGGTTGATAAAATTGGTTAAATTTTTTTTTCGTTCAATAACGCTTTGTAGCGATGTTGCACAATCGGACACTTGCAGCGCAACACGAATATGATGATTATAAGCCCGTAGTACCCTTAGGTTGAAAAAATCGGTCGAATTTTTTTTTCGTTCAATAACGCTTTGTAGCGATGTTGCACAATCGGACACTTGCAGTGCAACACGAATATGATAATTATAAGCCCGTAGTACCCTTAGGTTAAAAAAATCGGTCGAATTTTTTTTTCGTTCAATAAGGCTTTGTAGCGATGTTGCACAATCGGAAACTTGCAGCGCAACATGAATATGATGATTATAAGCCCGTAGTACCCTTAGGTTGACAAAATCGGTCGAAATTTCTTTTCGTCCAATAAGGCTTTGTAGCGATGTTGCACAATCGGACACTTGCAGCGCAACACGAATATGATGATTATAAGCCCGTAGTACCCTTAGGTTGAGAAAATTGGTCTAAATTTTGTTTTCGTCCAATAACGCTTTACAGCGATGTTGCACAATCGGACACTTCCAGCACAACACGACTATGATGATTATAAGCCCGTAGTACCCTTAGGTTGAGAAAATTGGTTAAATTTTGTTTTCGTTCAATAAGGCTTTGTAGCGATGTTGCACAATCGGACACTTGCAGCGCAACGCGAGTATGATGATTATAAGCCCGTAGTACCCTTAGGTTGACAAAATCGGTCGAATTTTTTTTTCGTTCAATAAGGCTTTGCAGCGATGTTGTGCAATCGGTCACTTGCAGCGCAACACGAATATGATGATTATAAGCCCGTAGTACCCTTAGGTTGACAAAATCGGTCGAAATTTTTTTTCGTCCAATAAGGCTTTGTAGCGATGTCTCGCAATCGGACACTTGCAGCGCAACACGAATATGATGATTATAAGCCCGTAGTACCCTTAGGTTGATAAAATTGGTTAAATTTTGTTTTCGTTCAATAAGGCTTTGTAGCGATGTTGCACAATCGGACACTTGCAGCGCAACGCGAGTATGATGATTATAAGCCCGTAGTACCCTTAGGTTGAAAAAATCGGTCGAATTTTTTTTTCGGTCAATAACGCTTTGTAGCGATGTTGCACAATCGGACACTTGCAGCGCAACACGAATATGATAATTATAAGCCCGTAGTACCCTTAGGTTGAAAAAATCGGTCGAATTTTGTTTTCGTTCAATAAGGCTTTGTAGCGATGTTGCACAATCAGACACTTGCAGCGCGACACGAATATGATGATTATAAGCCCGTAGTACCCTTAGGTTGAAAAAATTGGTCGAATTTTGTTTTCGTTTAATAACGTTTTGTAGCGATGTTGCACAATCGGACACTTGCAGCGCAACACGAATATGATGATTATAAGCCCGTAGTACCCTTAGGTTGACAAAATCGGTCGAAATTTTTTTTCGTCCAATAAGGCTTTGTAGCGATGGCTCGCAATCGGAAATTTCCCGCGGAACACGAATATTATGATTATAAGCCCGTAGTACCCTTAGGTTGATAAAATTGGTTAAATTTTCTTTTCGTTCAATAACGCTTTGTAGCGATGTTGCACAATCGGACACTTGCAGCGCAACACGAATATGATGATTATAAGCCCGTAGTACCCTTAGGTTGAAAAAATCGGTCGAATTTTTTTTTCGTTCAATAAGGCTTTGTAGCGATGTTGCACAATCGGAAACTTGCAGCGCAACATGAATATGATGATTATAAACCCGTAGTACCCTTAGGTTGAAAAAATCGGTCGAATTTCTTTTTCGTTCAATAACGCTTTGTAGCGATGTTGCACAATCGGACACTTGCAGCGCAACACGAATATGATGATTATAAGCCCGTAGTACCCTTAGGTTGAAAAAATCGGTCGAATTTTTTTTTCGTTCAATAACGCTTTGTAGCGATGTTGCACAATCGGACACTTGCAGCGCAACACGAATATGATAATTATAAGCCCGTAGTACCCTTAGGTTGAAAAAATCGGTCGAATTTTGTTTTCGTTTAATAAGGCTTTGTAGCGATGTTGCACAATCAGACACTTGCAGCGCGACACGAATATGATGATTATAAGCCCGTAGTACCCTTAGGTTGAAAAAATTGGTCGAATTTTTTTTTCGTTCAATAACGCTTTGTAGCGATGTTGCACAATCGGACACTTGCAGTGCAACACGAATATGATAATTATAAGCCCGTAGTACCCTTAGGTTGAAAAAATCGGTCGAATTTTTTTTTCGTTCAATAAGGCTTTGTAGCGATGTTGCACAATTGGAAACTTGCAGCGCAACATGAATATGATGATTATAAGCCCGCAGTACCCTTAGGTTGACAAAATCGGTCGAAATTTCTTTTCGTCCAATAAGGCTTTGTAGCGATGTTGCACAATCGGACACTTGCAGCGCAACACGAATATGATGATTATAAGCCCCTAGTACCCTTAGGTTGAAAAAATCGGTCGAATTTTTTTTTCGTTCAATAAGGCTTTGTAGCGATGTTGCACAATCAGACACTTGCAGCGCGACACGAATATGATGATTATAAGCCCGTAGTACCCTTAGGTTGAAAAAATTGGTCGAATTTTGTTTTCGTTTAATAACGCTTTGTAGCGATGTTGCACAATCGGACACTTGCAGCGCAACACGAATATGATGATTATAAGCCCGTAGTACCCTTAGGTTGACAAAATCGGTCGAAATTTTTTTTCGTCCAATAAGGCTTTGTAGCGATGGCTCGCAATCGGAAATTTCCCGCGGAACACGAATATTATGATTATAAGCCCGTAGTACCCTTAGGTTGAGAAAATTGGTTACATTTTTTTTTCGTTAAATAAGGCTTTGTAGCGATGTTGCATAATCGGACACTTGCAGCGCAACAGGAATATGATGATTATAAGCCCGTAGTACCCTTAGGTTGAGAAAATTGGTTAAATTTTGTTGAGTTCAATAACGCTTTGTAGCGATGTTGCACAATCGGACACTTGCAGCGCAACACGAATATGATGATTATAAGCCCGTAGTACCCTTAGGTTGACAAAATCGGTCGAAATTTTTTTTCGTCCAATAAGGCTTTGTAGCGATGTCTCGCAATCGGACACTTGCAGCGCAACACGAATATGATGATTATAAGCCCGTAGTACCCTTAGGTTGATAAAATTGGTTAAATTTTTTTTCGTTCAATAAGGCTTTGTAGCGATGTTGCACAATCAGACACTTGCAGCGCGACACGAATATGATGATTATAAGCCCGTAGTAAGTACCCTTAGGTTGAAAAAATTGGTCGAATTTTGTTTTCGTTTAATAACGTTTTGTAGCGATGTTGAACAATCGGACACTTGCAGCGCAACACGAATATGATGATTATAAGCCCGTAGTACCCTTAGGTTGACAAAATCGGTCGAAATTTTTTTTCGTCCAATAAGGCTTTGTAGCGATGGCTCGCAATCGGAAATTTCCCGCGGAACACGAATATTATGATTATAAGCCCGTAGTACCCTTAGGTTGACAAAATCGGTCGAAATTTCTTTTCGTCCAATAAGGCTTTGTAGCGATGTTGCACAATCGGACACTTGCAGCGCAACACGAATATGATGATTATAAGCCCGTAGTACCCTTAGGTTGAGAAAATTGGTTAAATTTTGTTGAGTTCAATAACGCTTTGTAGCGATGTTGCACAATCGGACACTTGCAGCGCAACACGAATATGATGATTATAAGCCCGTAGTACCCTTAGGTTGACAAAATCGGTCGAAATTTTTTTTCGTCCAATAAGGCTTTGTAGCGATGTCTCGCAATCGGACACTTGCAGCGCAACACGAATATGATGATTATAAGCCCGTAGTACCCTTAGGTTGATAAAATTGGTTAAATTTTGTTTTCGTTCAATAACGCTTTGTAGCGATGTTGCACAATCGGACACTTGCAGCGCAACACGAATATGATGATTATAAGCCCGTAGTACCCTTAGGTTGAAAAAATCGGTCGAATTTTTTTTTCGTTCAATAACGCTTTGTAGCGATGTTGCACAATCGGACACTTGCAGCGCAACACGAATATGATGATTATAAGCCCGTAGTACACTTAGGTTGAAAAAATCGGTCGAATTTTTTTTTCGTTCAATAACGCTTTGTAGCGATGTTGCACATTCGGACACTTGCAGCGCAACACGAATATGATAATTATAAGCCCGTAGTACCCTTAGGTTGAAAAAATCGGTCGATTTTTTTTTTCGTTCAATAAGGCTTTGTAGCGATGTTGCACAATCAGACACTTGCAGCGCGACACGAATATGATGATTATAAGCCCGTAGTACCCTTAGGTTGAAAAAATTGGTCGAATTTTTTTTTCGTTCAATAACGCTTTGTAGCGATGTTGCACAATCGGACACTTGCAGTGCAACACGAATATGATAATTATAAGCCCGTAGTACCCTTAGGTTGAAAAAATCGGTCGAATTTTGTTTTCGTTCAATAAGGCTTTGTAGCGATGTTGCACAATCGGAAACTTGCAGCGCAACATGAATATGATGATTATAAGCCCGTAGTACCCTTAGGTTGAAAAAATCGGTCGAATTTTTTTTTCGTTCAATAACGCTTTGTAGCGATGTTGCACAATCGGACACTTGCAGCGCAACACGAATATGATGATTATAAGCCCGTAGTACACTTAGGTTGAAAAAATCGGTCGAATTTTTTTTTCGTTCAATAACGCTTTGTAGCGATGTTGCACAATCGGACACTTGCAGCGCAACACGAATATGATAATTATAAGCCCGTAGTACCCTTAGGTTGAAAAAATCGGTCGATTTTTTTTTTCGTTCAATAAGGCTTTGTAGCGATGTTGCATAATCAGACACTTGCAGCGCGACACGAATATGATGATTATAAGCCCGTAGTACCCTTAGGTTGAAAAAATTGGTCGAATTTTTTTTTCGTTCAATAACGCTTTGTAGCGATGTTGCACAATCGGACACTTGCAGTGCAACACGAATATGATAATTATAAGCCCGTAGTACCCTTAGGTTGAAAAAATCGGTCGAATTTTTTTTTCGTTCAATAAGGCTTTGTAGCGATGTTGCACAATCGGAAACTTGCAGCGCAACATGAATATGATGATTATAAGCCCGTAGTACCCTTAGGTTGACAAAATCGGTCGAAATTTCTTTTCGTCCAATAAGGCTTTGTAGCGATGTTGCACAATCGGACACTTGCAGCGCAACACGAATATGATGATTATAAGCCCGTAGTACCCTTAGGTTGAGAAAATTGGTCTAAATTTTGTTTTCGTCCAATAACGCTTTACAGCGATGTTGCACAATCGGACACTTCCAGCACAACACGACTATGATGATTATAAGCCCGTAGTACCCTTAGGTTGAGAAAATTGGTCGAATTTTGTTTTCGTTTAATAACGTTTTGTAGCGATGTTGCACAATCGGACACTTGCAGCGCAACACGAATATGATGATTATAAGCCCGTAGTACCCTTAGGTTGACAAAATCGGTCGAAATTTTTTTTCGTCCAATAAGGCTTTGTAGCGATGGCTCGCAATCGGAAATTTCCCGCGGAACACGAATATTATGATTATAAGCCCGTAGTACCCTTAGGTTGAAAAAATCGGTCGAATTTCTTTTTCGTTCAATAACGCTTTGTAGCGATGTTGCACAATCGGACACTTGCAGCGCAACACGAATATGATGATTATAAGCCCGTAGTACCCTTAGGTTGAAAAAATCGGTCGAATTTTTTTTTCGTTCAATAACGCTTTGTAGCGATGTTGCACAATCGGACACTTGCAGCGCAACACGAATATGATAATTATAAGCCCGTAGTACCCTTAGGTTGAAAAAATCGGTCGAATTTTTTTTTCGTTTAATAAGGCTTTGTAGCGATGTTGCACAATCAGACACTTGCAGCGCGACACGAATATGATGATTATAAGCCCGTAGTACCCTTAGGTTGAAAAAATTGGTCGAATTTTTTTTTCGTTCAATAACGCTTTGTAGCGATGTTGCACAATCGGACACTTGCAGTGCAACACGAATATGATAATTATAAGCCCGTAGTACCCTTAGGTTGAAAAAATCGGTCGAATTTTTTTTTCGTTCAATAAGGCTTTGTAGCGATGTTGCACAATCGGAAACTTGCAGCGCAACATGAATATGATGATTATAAGCCCGTAGTACCCTTAGGTTGACAAAATCGGTCGAAATTTCTTTTCGTCCAATAAGGCTTTGTAGCGATGTTGCACAATCGGACACTTGCAGCGCAACACGAATATGATGATTATAAGCCCCTAGTACCCTTAGGTTGAAAAAATCGGTCGAATTTTTTTTTCGTTCAATAAGGCTTTGTAGCGATGTTGCACAATCAGACACTTGCAGCGCGACACGAATATGATGATTATAAGCCCGTAGTACCCTTAGGTTGAAAAAATTGGTCGAATTTTGTTTTCGTTTAATAACGCTTTGTAGCGATGTTGCACAATCGGACACTTGCAGCGCAACACGAATATGATGATTATAAGCCCGTAGTACCCTTAGGTTGAAAAAATTGGTCGAATTTTGTTTTCGTTTAATAACGCTTTGTAGCGATGTTGCACAATCGGACACTTGCAGCGCAACACGAATATGATGATTATAAGCCCGTAGTACCCTTAGGTTGACAAAATCGGTCGAAATTTTTTTTCGTCCAATAAGGCTTTGTAGCGATGGCTCGCAATCGGAAATTTCCCGCGGATCACGAATATTATGATTATAAGCCCGTAGTACCCTTAGGTTGATAAAATTGGTTAAATTTTTTTTTCGTTCAATAACGCTTTGTAGCGATGTTGCACAATCGGACACTTGCAGCGCAACACGAATATGATGATTATAAGCCCGTAGTACCCTTAGGTTGAAAAAATCGGTCGAATTTTTTTTTCGTTCAATAACGCTTTGTAGCGATGTTGCACAATCGGACACTTGCAGTGCAACACGAATATGATAATTATAAGCCCGTAGTACCCTTAGGTTGAAAAAATCGGTCGAATTTTTTTTTCGTTCAATAAGGCTTTGTAGCGATGTTGCACAATCGGAAACTTGCAGCGCAACATGAATATGATGATTATAAGCCCGTAGTACCCTTAGGTTGACAAAATCGGTCGAAATTTCTTTTCGTCCAATAAGGCTTTGTAGCGATGTTGCACAATCGGACACTTGCAGCGCAACACGAATATGATGATTATAAGCCCGTAGTACCCTTAGGTTGAGAAAATTGGTCTAAATTTTGTTTTCGTCCAATAACGCTTTACAGCGATGTTGCACAATCGGACACTTCCAGCACAACACGACTATGATGATTATAAGCCCGTAGTACCCTTAGGTTGAGAAAATTGGTTAAATTTTGTTTTCGTTCAATAAGGCTTTGTAGCGATGTTGCACAATCGGACACTTGCAGCGCAACGCGAGTATGATGATTATAAGCCCGTAGTACCCTTAGGTTGACAAAATCGGTCGAATTTTTTTTTCGTTCAATAAGGCTTTGCAACGATGTTGTGCAATCGGTCACTTGCAGCGCAACACGAATATGATGATTATAAGCCCGTAGTACCCTTAGGTTGACAAAATCGGTCGAAATTTTTTTTCGTCCAATAAGGCTTTGTAGCGATGTCTCGCAATCGGACACTTGCAGCGCAACACGAATATGATGATTATAAGCCCGTAGTACCCTTAGGTTGATAAAATTGGTTAAATTTTGTTTTCGTTCAATAAGGCTTTGTAGCGATGTTGCACAATCAGACACTTGCAGCGCGACACGAATATGATGATTATAAGCCCGTAGTACCCTTAGGTTGAAAAAATTGGTCGAATTTTGTTTTCGTTTAATAACGTTTTGTAGCGATGTTGCACAATCGGACACTTGCAGCGCAACACGAATATGATGATTATAAGCCCGTAGTACCCTTAGGTTGACAAAATCGGTCGAAATTTTTTTTCGTCCAATAAGGCTTTGTAGCGATGGCTCGCAATCGGAAATTTCCCGCGGAACACGAATATTATGATTATAAGCCCGTAGTACCCTTAGGTTGATAAAATTGGTTAAATTTTCTTTTCGTTCAATAACGCTTTGTAGCGATGTTGCACAATCGGACACTTGCAGCGCAACACGAATATGATGATTATAAGCCCGTAGTACCCTTAGGTTGAAAAAATTGGTCGAATTTTGTTTTCGTTTAATAACGCTTTGTAGCGATGTTGCACAATCGGACACTTGCAGCGCAACACGAATATGATGATTATAAGCCCCTAGTACCCTTAGGTTGAAAAAATCGGTCGAATTTTTTTTTCGTTCAATAAGGCTTTGTAGCGATGTTGCACAATCAGACACTTGCAGCGCGACACGAATATGATGATTATAAGCCCGTAGTACCCTTAGGTTGAAAAAATTGGTCGAATTTTGTTTTCGTTTAATAACGCTTTGTAGCGATGTTGCACAATCGGACACTTGCAGCGCAACACGAATATGATGATTATAAGCCCGTAGTACCCTTAGGTTGAAAAAATCGGTCGAATTTTTTTTTCGTTCAATAACGCTTTGTAGCGATGTTGCACAATCGGACACTTGCAGCGCAACACGAATATGATGATTATAAGCCCGTAGTACCCTTAGGTTGACAAAATCGGTCGAAATTTTTTTTCGTCCAATAAGGCTTTGTAGCGATGGCTCGCAATCGGAAATTTCCCGCGGATCACGAATATTATGATTATAAGCCCGTAGTACCCTTAGGTTGATAAAATTGGTTAAATTTTTTTTTCGTTCAATAACGCTTTGTAGCGATGTTGCACAATCGGACACTTGCAGCGCAACACGAATATGATGATTATAAGCCCGTAGTACCCTTAGGTTGAAAAAATCGGTCGAATTTTTTTTTCGTTCAATAACGCTTTGTAGCGATGTTGCACAATCGGACACTTGCAGTGCAACACGAATATGATAATTATAAGCCCGTAGTACCCTTAGGTTGAAAAAATCGGTCGAATTTTTTTTTCGTTCAATAAGGCTTTGTAGCGATGTTGCACAATCGGAAACTTGCAGCGCAACATGAATATGATGATTATAAGCCCGTAGTACCCTTAGGTTGACAAAATCGGTCGAAATTTCTTTTCGTCCAATAAGGCTTTGTAGCGATGTTGCACAATCGGACACTTGCAGCGCAACACGAATATGATGATTATAAGCCCGTAGTACCCTTAGGTTGAGAAAATTGGTCTAAATTTTGTTTTCGTCCAATAACGCTTTACAGCGATGTTGCACAATCGGACACTTCCAGCACAACACGACTATGATGATTATAAGCCCGTAGTACCCTTAGGTTGAGAAAATTGGTTAAATTTTGTTTTCGTTCAATAAGGCTTTGTAGCGATGTTGCACAATCGGACACTTGCAGCGCAACGCGAGTATGATGATTATAAGCCCGTAGTACCCTTAGGTTGACAAAATCGGTCGAATTTTTTTTTCGTTCAATAAGGCTTTGCAACGATGTTGTGCAATCGGTCACTTGCAGCGCAACACGAATATGATGATTATAAGCCCGTAGTACCCTTAGGTTGACAAAATCGGTCGAAATTTTTTTTCGTCCAATAAGGCTTTGTAGCGATGTCTCGCAATCGGACACTTGCAGCGCAACACGAATATGATGATTATAAGCCCGTAGTACCCTTAGGTTGATAAAATTGGTTAAATTTTGTTTTCGTTCAATAAGGCTTTGTAGCGATGTTGCACAATCAGACACTTGCAGCGCGACACGAATATGATGATTATAAGCCCGTAGTACCCTTAGGTTGAAAAAATTGGTCGAATTTTGTTTTCGTTTAATAACGTTTTGTAGCGATGTTGCACAATCGGACACTTGCAGCGCAACACGAATATGATGATTATAAGCCCGTAGTACCCTTAGGTTGACAAAATCGGTCGAAATTTTTTTTCGTCCAATAAGGCTTTGTAGCGATGGCTCGCAATCGGAAATTTCCCGCGGAACACGAATATTATGATTATAAGCCCGTAGTACCCTTAGGTTGATAAAATTGGTTAAATTTTCTTTTCGTTCAATAACGCTTTGTAGCGATGTTGCACAATCGGACACTTGCAGCGCAACACGAATATGATGATTATAAGCCCGTAGTACCCTTAGGTTGAAAAAATTGGTCGAATTTTGTTTTCGTTTAATAACGCTTTGTAGCGATGTTGCACAATCGGACACTTGCAGCGCAACACGAATATGATGATTATAAGCCCCTAGTACCCTTAGGTTGAAAAAATCGGTCGAATTTTTTTTTCGTTCAATAAGGCTTTGTAGCGATGTTGCACAATCAGACACTTGCAGCGCGACACGAATATGATGATTATAAGCCCGTAGTACCCTTAGGTTGAAAAAATTGGTCGAATTTTGTTTTCGTTTAATAACGCTTTGTAGCGATGTTGCACAATCGGACACTTGCAGCGCAACACGAATATGATGATTATAAGCCCGTAGTACCCTTAGGTTGAAAAAATCGGTCGAATTTTTTTTTCGTTCAATAACGCTTTGTAGCGATGTTGCACAATCGGACACTTGCAGCGCAACACGAATACGATGATTATAAGCCCGTAGTACCCTTAGGTTGAAAAAATCGGTCGAATTTTTTTTTCGTTCAATAACGCTTTGTAGCGATGTTGCACAATCGGACACTTGCAGTGCAACACGAATATGATAATTATAAGCCCGTAGTACCCTTAGGTTGAAAAAATCGGTCGAATTTTTTTTTCGTTCAATAAGGCTTTGTAGCGATGTTGCACAATCGGAAACTTGCAGCGCAACATGAATATGATGATTATAAGCCCGTAGTACCCTTAGGTTGACAAAATCGGTCGAAATTTCTTTTCGTCCAATAAGGCTTTGTAGCGATGTTGCACAATCGGACACTTGCAGCGCAACACGAATATGATGATTATAAGCCCGTAGTACCCTTAGGTTGAGAAAATTGGTCTAAATTTTGTTTTCGTCCAATAACGCTTTACAGCGATGTTGCACAATCGGACACTTCCAGCACAACACGACTATGATGATTATAAGCCCGTAGTACCCTTAGGTTGAGAAAATTGGTCGAATTTTGTTTTCGTTTAATAACGTTTTGTAGCGATGTTGCACAATCGGACCCTTGCAGCGCAACACGAATATGATGATTATAAGCCCGTAGTACCCTTAGGTTGACAAAATCGGTCGAAATTTGTTTTCGTCCAATAAGGCTTTGTAGCGATGGCTCGCAATCGGAAATTTCCCGCGGAACACGAATATTATGATTATAAGCCCGTAGTACCCTTAGGTTGATAAAATTGGTTAAATTTTTTTTTCGTTCAATAACGCTTTGTAGCGATGTTGCACAATCGGACACTTGCAGCGCAACACGAATATGATGATTATAAGCCCGTAGTACCGTTAGGTTGAAAAAATCGGTCGAATTTTTTTTTCGTTCAATAACGCTTTGTAGCGATGTTGCACAATCGGACACTTGCAGTGCAACACGAATATGATAATTATAAGCCCGTAGTACCCTTAGGTTGAAAAAAAAAGGTCGAATTTTTTTTTCGTTCAATAAGGCTTTGTAGCGATGTTGCACAATCGGAAACTTGCAGCGCAACATGAATATGATGATTATAAGCCCGTAGTACCCTTAGGTTGAAAAAATCGGTCGAATTTCTTTTTCGTTCAATAACGCTTTGTAGCGATGTTGCACAATCGGACACTTGCAGCGCAACACGAATATGATGATTATAAGCCCGTAGTACCCTTAGGTTGAAAAAATCGGTCGAATTTTTTTTTCGTTCAATAACGCTTTGTAGCGATGTTGCACAATCGGACACTTGCAGCGCAACACGAATATGATAATTATAAGCCCGTAGTACCCTTAGGTTGAAAAAATCGGTCGAATTTTTTTTTCGTTTAATAAGGCTTTGTAGCGATGTTGCACAGTCAGACACTTGCAGCGCGACACGAATATGATGATTATAAGCCCGTAGTACCCTTAGGTTGAAAAAATTGGTCGAATTTTGTTTTCGTTTAATAACGTTTTGTAGCGATGTTGCACAATCGGACACTTGCAGCGCAACACGAATATGATGATTATAAGCCCGTAGTACCCTTAGGTTGACAAAATCGGTCGAAATTTTTTTTCGTCCAATAAGGCTTTGTAGCGATGGCTCGCAATCGGAAATTTCCCGCGGAACACGAATATTATGATTATAAGCCCGTAGTACCCTTAGGTTGATAAAATTGGTTAAATTTTCTTTTCGTTCAATAACGCTTTGTAGCGATGTTGCACAATCGGACACTTGCAGCGCAACACGAATATGATGATTATAAGCCCGTAGTACCCTTAGGTTGAAAAAATTGGTCGAATTTTGTTTTCGTTTAATAACGCTTTGTAGCGATGTTGCACAATCGGACACTTGCAGCGCAACACGAATATGATGATTATAAGCCCCTAGTACCCTTAGGTTGAAAAAATCGGTCGAATTTTTTTTTCGTTCAATAAGGCTTTGTAGCGATGTTGCACAATCAGACACTTGCAGCGCGACACGAATATGATGATTATAAGCCCGTAGTACCCTTAGGTTGAAAAAATTGGTCGAATTTTGTTTTCGTTTAATAACGCTTTGTAGCGATGTTGCACAATCGGACACTTGCAGCGCAACACGAATATGATGATTATAAGCCCGTAGTACCCTTAGGTTGAAAAAATCGGTCGAATTTTTTTTTCGTTCAATAACGCTTTGTAGCGATGTTGCACAATCGGACACTTGCAGCGCAACACGAATACGATGATTATAAGCCCGTAGTACCCTTAGGTTGAAAAAATCGGTCGAATTTTTTTTTCGTTCAATAACGCTTTGTAGCGATGTTGCACAATCGGACACTTGCAGTGCAACACGAATATGATAATTATAAGCCCGTAGTACCCTTAGGTTGAAAAAATCGGTCGAATTTTTTTTTCGTTCAATAAGGCTTTGTAGCGATGTTGCACAATCGGAAACTTGCAGCGCAACATGAATATGATGATTATAAGCCCGTAGTACCCTTAGGTTGACAAAATCGGTCGAAATTTCTTTTCGTCCAATAAGGCTTTGTAGCGATGTTGCACAATCGGACACTTGCAGCGCAACACGAATATGATGATTATAAGCCCGTAGTACCCTTAGGTTGAGAAAATTGGTCTAAATTTTGTTTTCGTCCAATAACGCTTTACAGCGATGTTGCACAATCGGACACTTCCAGCACAACACGACTATGATGATTATAAGCCCGTAGTACCCTTAGGTTGAGAAAATTGGTCGAATTTTGTTTTCGTTTAATAACGTTTTGTAGCGATGTTGCACAATCGGACCCTTGCAGCGCAACACGAATATGATGATTATAAGCCCGTAGTACCCTTAGGTTGACAAAATCGGTCGAAATTTGTTTTCGTCCAATAAGGCTTTGTAGCGATGGCTCGCAATCGGAAATTTCCCGCGGAACACGAATATTATGATTATAAGCCCGTAGTACCCTTAGGTTGATAAAATTGGTTAAATTTTTTTTTCGTTCAATAACGCTTTGTAGCGATGTTGCACAATCGGACACTTGCAGCGCAACACGAATATGATGATTATAAGCCCGTAGTACCGTTAGGTTGAAAAAATCGGTCGAATTTTTTTTTCGTTCAATAACGCTTTGTAGCGATGTTGCACAATCGGACACTTGCAGTGCAACACGAATATGATAATTATAAGCCCGTAGTACCCTTAGGTTGAAAAAAAAAGGTCGAATTTTTTTTTCGTTCAATAAGGCTTTGTAGCGATGTTGCACAATCGGAAACTTGCAGCGCAACATGAATATGATGATTATAAGCCCGTAGTACCCTTAGGTTGAAAAAATCGGTCGAATTTCTTTTTCGTTCAATAACGCTTTGTAGCGATGTTGCACAATCGGACACTTGCAGCGCAACACGAATATGATGATTATAAGCCCGTAGTACCCTTAGGTTGAAAAAATCGGTCGAATTTTTTTTTCGTTCAATAACGCTTTGTAGCGATGTTGCACAATCGGACACTTGCAGCGCAACACGAATATGATAATTATAAGCCCGTAGTACCCTTAGGTTGAAAAAATCGGTCGAATTTTTTTTTCGTTTAATAAGGCTTTGTAGCGATGTTGCACAGTCAGACACTTGCAGCGCGACACGAATATGATGATTATAAGCCCGTAGTACCCTTAGGTTGAAAAAATTGGTCGAATTTTTTTTTCGTTCAATAACGCTTTGTAGCGATGTTGCACAATCGGACACTTGCAGCGCAACACGAATATGATGATTATAAGCCCGTAGTACCCTTAGGTTGAAAAAATCGGTCGAATTTTTTTTTCGTTCAATAAGGCTTTGTAGCGATGTTGCACAATTGGAAACTTGCAGCGCAACATGAATATGATGATTATAAGCCCGCAGTACCCTTAGGTTGACAAAATCGGTCGAAATTTCTTTTCGTCCAATAAGGCTTTGTAGCGATGTTGCACAATCGGACACTTGCAGCGCAACACGAATATGATGATTATAAGCCCCTAGTACCCTTAGGTTGAAAAAATCGGTCGAATTTTTTTTTCGTTCAATAAGGCTTTGTAGCGATGTTGCACAATCAGACACTTGCAGCGCGACACGAATATGATGATTATAAGCCCGTAGTACCCTTAGGTTGAAAAAATTGGTCGAATTTTGTTTTCGTTTAATAACGCTTTGTAGCGATGTTGCACAATCGGACACTTGCAGCGCAACACGAATATGATGATTATAAGCCCGTAGTACCCTTAGGTTGAAAAAATCGGTCGAATTTTTTTTTCGTTCAATAAGGCTTTGTAGCGATGTTGCACAATCGGAAACTTGCAGCGCAACATGAATATGATGATTATAAACCCGTAGTACCCTTAGGTTGAAAAAATCGGTCGAATTTCTTTTTCGTTCAATAACGCTTTGTAGCGATGTTGCACAATCGGACACTTGCAGTGCAACACGAATATGATAATTATAAGCCCGTAGTACCCTTAGGTTGACAAAATCGGTCGAAATTTCTTTTCGTCCAATAAGGCTTTGTAGCGATGTTGCACAATCGGACACTTGCAGCGCAACACGAATATGATGATTATAAGCCCCTAGTACCCTTAGGTTGAAAAAATCGGTCGAATTTTTTTTTCGTTCAATAAGGCTTTGTAGCGATGTTGCACAATCAGACACTTGCAGCGCGACACGAATATGATGATTATAAGCCCGTAGTACCCTTAGGTTGAAAAAATTGGTCGAATTTTGTTTTCGTTTAATAACGCTTTGTAGCGATGTTGCACAATCGGACACTTGCAGCGCAACACGAATATGATGATTATAAGCCCCTAGTACCCTTAGGTTGAAAAAATCGGTCGAATTTGTTTTTCGTTCAATAAGGCTTTGTAGCGATGTTGCACAATCAGACACTTGCAGCGCGACACGAATATGATGATTATAAGCCCGTAGTACCCTTAGGTTGAAAAAATTGGTCGAATTTTGTTTTCGTTTAATAACGCTTTGTAGCGATGTTGCACAATCGGACACTTGCAGCGCAACACGAATATGATGATTATAAGCCCGTAGTACCCTTAGGTTGAAAAAATCGGTCGAATTTTTTTTTCGTTCAATAACGCTTTGTAGCGATGTTGCACAATCGGACACTTGCAGCGCAACACGAATACGATGATTATAAGCCCGTAGTACCCTTAGGTTGAAAAAATCGGTCGAATTTTTTTTTCGTTCAATAACGCTTTGTAGCGATGTTGCACAATCGGACACTTGCAGTGCAACACGAATATGATAATTATAAGCCCGTAGTACCCTTAGGTTGAAAAAATCGGTCGAATTTCTTTTTCGTTCAATAACGCTTTGTAGCGATGTTGCACAATCGGACACTTGCAGCGCAACACGAATATGATGATTATAAGCCCGTAGTACCCTTAGGTTGAAAAAATCGGTCGAATTTTTTTTTCGTTCAATAACGCTTTGTAGCGATGTTGCACAATCGGACACTTGCAGCGCAACACGAATATGATAATTATAAGCCCGTAGTACCCTTAGGTTGAAAAAATCGGTCGAATTTTTTTTTCGTTTAATAAGGCTTTGTAGCGATGTTGCACAGTCAGACACTTGCAGCGCGACACGAATATGATGATTATAAGCCCGTAGTACCCTTAGGTTGAAAAAATTGGTCGAATTTTTTTTTCGTTCAATAACGCTTTGTAGCGATGTTGCACAATCGGACACTTGCAGCGCAACACGAATATGATGATTATAAGCCCGTAGTACCCTTAGGTTGAAAAAATCGGTCGAATTTTTTTTTCGTTCAATAAGGCTTTGTAGCGATGTTGCACAATTGGAAACTTGCAGCGCAACATGAATATGATGATTATAAGCCCGCAGTACCCTTAGGTTGACAAAATCGGTCGAAATTTCTTTTCGTCCAATAAGGCTTTGTAGCGATGTTGCACAATCGGACACTTGCAGCGCAACACGAATATGATGATTATAAGCCCCTAGTACCCTTAGGTTGAAAAAATCGGTCGAATTTTTTTTTCGTTCAATAAGGCTTTGTAGCGATGTTGCACAATCAGACACTTGCAGCGCGACACGAATATGATGATTATAAGCCCGTAGTACCCTTAGGTTGAAAAAATTGGTCGAATTTTGTTTTCGTTTAATAACGCTTTGTAGCGATGTTGCACAATCGGACACTTGCAGCGCAACACGAATATGATGATTATAAGCCCGTAGTACCCTTAGGTTGAAAAAATCGGTCGAATTTTTTTTTCGTTCAATAAGGCTTTGTAGCGATGTTGCACAATCGGAAACTTGCAGCGCAACATGAATATGATGATTATAAACCCGTAGTACCCTTAGGTTGAAAAAATCGGTCGAATTTCTTTTTCGTTCAATAACGCTTTGTAGCGATGTTGCACAATCGGACACTTGCAGTGCAACACGAATATGATAATTATAAGCCCGTAGTACCCTTAGGTTGACAAAATCGGTCGAAATTTCTTTTCGTCCAATAAGGCTTTGTAGCGATGTTGCACAATCGGACACTTGCAGCGCAACACGAATATGATGATTATAAGCCCCTAGTACCCTTAGGTTGAAAAAATCGGTCGAATTTTTTTTTCGTTCAATAAGGCTTTGTAGCGATGTTGCACAATCAGACACTTGCAGCGCGACACGAATATGATGATTATAAGCCCGTAGTACCCTTAGGTTGAAAAAATTGGTCGAATTTTGTTTTCGTTTAATAACGCTTTGTAGCGATGTTGCACAATCGGACACTTGCAGCGCAACACGAATATGATGATTATAAGCCCCTAGTACCCTTAGGTTGAAAAAATCGGTCGAATTTGTTTTTCGTTCAATAAGGCTTTGTAGCGATGTTGCACAATCAGACACTTGCAGCGCGACACGAATATGATGATTATAAGCCCGTAGTACCCTTAGGTTGAAAAAATTGGTCGAATTTTGTTTTCGTTTAATAACGCTTTGTAGCGATGTTGCACAATCGGACACTTGCAGCGCAACACGAATATGATGATTATAAGCCCGTAGTACCCTTAGGTTGAAAAAATCGGTCGAATTTTTTTTTCGTTCAATAACGCTTTGTAGCGATGTTGCACAATCGGACACTTGCAGCGCAACACGAATACGATGATTATAAGCCCGTAGTACCCTTAGGTTGAAAAAATCGGTCGAATTTTTTTTTCGTTCAATAACGCTTTGTAGCGATGTTGCACAATCGGACACTTGCAGTGCAACACGAATATGATAATTATAAGCCCGTAGTACCCTTAGGTTGAAAAAATCGGTCGAATTTTTTTTTCGTTCAATAAGGCTTTGTAGCGATGTTGCACAATCGGAAACTTGCAGCGCAACATGAATATGATGATTATAAGCCCGTAGTACCCTTAGGTTGACAAAATCGGTCGAAATTTCTTTTCGTCCAATAAGGCTTTGTAGCGATGTTGCACAATCGGACACTTGCAGCGCAACACGAATATGATGATTATAAGCCCGTAGTACCCTTAGGTTGAGAAAATTGGTCTAAATTTTGTTTTCGTCCAATAACGCTTTACAGCGATGTTGCACAATCGGACACTTCCAGCACAACACGACTATGATGATTATAAGCCCGTAGTACCCTTAGGTTGAGAAAATTGGTCGAATTTTGTTTTCGTTTAATAACGTTTTGTAGCGATGTTGCACAATCGGACACTTGCAGCGCAACACGAATATGATGATTATAAGCCCGTAGTACCCTTAGGTTGACAAAATCGGTCGAAATTTTTTTTCGTCCAATAAGGCTTTGTAGCGATGGCTCGCAATCGGAAATTTCCCGCGGAACACGAATATTATGATTATAAGCCCGTAGTACCCTTAGGTTGATAAAATTGGTTAAATTTTTTTTTCGTTCAATAACGCTTTGTAGCGATGTTGCACAATCGGACACTTGCAGCGCAACACGAATATGATGATTATAAGCCCGTAGTACCGTTAGGTTGAAAAAATCGGTCGAATTTTTTTTTCGTTCAATAACGCTTTGTAGCGATGTTGCACAATCGGACACTTGCAGTGCAACACGAATATGATAATTATAAGCCCGTAGTACCCTTAGGTTGAAAAAAAAAGGTCGAATTTTTTTTTCGTTCAATAAGGCTTTGTAGCGATGTTGCACAATCGGAAACTTGCAGCGCAACATGAATATGATGATTATAAGCCCGTAGTACCCTTAGGTTGAAAAAATCGGTCGAATTTCTTTTTCGTTCAATAACGCTTTGTAGCGATGTTGCACAATCGGACACTTGCAGTGCAACACGAATATGATAATTATAAGCCCGTAGTACCCTTAGGTTGAAAAAATCGGTCGAATTTTTTTTTCGTTCAATAAGGCTTTGTAGCGATGTTGCACAATCGGAAACTTGCAGCGCAACATGAATATGATGATTATAAGCCCGTAGTACCCTTAGGTTGACAAAATCGGTCGAAATTTCTTTTCGTTCAATAAGGCTTTGTAGCGATGTTGCACAATCAGACACTTGCAGCGCGACACGAATATGATGATTATAAGCCCGTAGTACCCTTAGGTTGAAAAAATTGGTCGAATTTTGTTTTCGTTTAATAACGCTTTGTAGCGATGTTGCACAATCGGACACTTGCAGCGCAACACGAATATGATGATTATAAGCCCGTAGTACCCTTAGGTTGAAAAAATTGGTCGAATTTTGTTTTCGTTTAATAACGCTTTGTAGCGATGTTGCACAATCGGACACTTGCAGCGCAACACGAATATGATGATTATAAGCCCGTAGTACCCTTAGGTTGACAAAATCGGTCGAAATTTTTTTTCGTCCAATAAGGCTTTGTAGCGATGGCTCGCAATCGGAAATTTCCCGCGGATCACGAATATTATGATTATAAGCCCGTAGTACCCTTAGGTTGATAAAATTGGTTAAATTTTTTTTTCGTTCAATAACGCTTTGTAGCGATGTTGCACAATCGGACACTTGCAGCGCAACACGAATATGATGATTATAAGCCCGTAGTACCCTTAGGTTGAAAAAATCGGTCGAATTTTTTTTTCGTTCAATAACGCTTTGTAGCGATGTTGCACAATCGGACACTTGCAGTGCAACACGAATATGATAATTATAAGCCCGTAGTACCCTTAGGTTGAAAAAATCGGTCGAATTTTTTTTTCGTTCAATAAGGCTTTGTAGCGATGTTGCACAATCGGAAACTTGCAGCGCAACATGAATATGATGATTATAAGCCCGTAGTACCCTTAGGTTGACAAAATCGGTCGAAATTTCTTTTCGTCCAATAAGGCTTTGTAGCGATGTTGCACAATCGGACACTTGCAGCGCAACACGAATATGATGATTATAAGCCCGTAGTACCCTTAGGTTGAGAAAATTGGTCTAAATTTTGTTTTCGTCCAATAACGCTTTACAGCGATGTTGCACAATCGGACACTTCCAGCACAACACGACTATGATGATTATAAGCCCGTAGTACCCTTAGGTTGAGAAAATTGGTTAAATTTTGTTTTCGTTCAATAAGGCTTTGTAGCGATGTTGCACAATCGGACACTTGCAGCGCAACGCGAGTATGATGATTATAAGCCCGTAGTACCCTTAGGTTGACAAAATCGGTCGAATTTTTTTTTCGTTCAATAAGGCTTTGCAGCGATGTTGTGCAATCGGTCACTTGCAGCGCAACACGAATATGATGATTATAAGCCCGTAGTACCCTTAGGTTGACAAAATCGGTCGAAATTTTTTTTCGTCCAATAAGGCTTTGTAGCGATGTCTCGCAATCGGACACTTGCAGCGCAACACGAATATGATGATTATAAGCCCGTAGTACCCTTAGGTTGATAAAATTGGTTAAATTTTGTTTTCGTTCAATAAGGCTTTGTAGCGATGTTGCACAATCAGACACTTGCAGCGCGACACGAATATGATGATTATAAGCCCGTAGTACCCTTAGGTTGAAAAAATTGGTCGAATTTTGTTTTCGTTTAATAACGTTTTGTAGCGATGTTGCACAATCGGACACTTGCAGCGCAACACGAATATGATGATTATAAGCCCGTAGTACCCTTAGGTTGACAAAATCGGTCGAAATTTTTTTTCGTCCAATAAGGCTTTGTAGCGATGGCTCGCAATCGGAAATTTCCCGCGGAACACGAATATTATGATTATAAGCCCGTAGTACCCTTAGGTTGATAAAATTGGTTAAATTTACTTTTCGTTCAATAACGCTTTGTAGCGATGTTGCACAATCGGACACTTGCAGCGCAACACGAATATGATGATTATAAGCCCGTAGTACCCTTAGGTTGAAAAAATCGGTCGAATTTTTTTTTCGTTCAATAAGGCTTTGTAGCGATGTTGCACAATCGGAAACTTGCAGCGCAACATGAATATGATGATTATAAACCCGTAGTACCCTTAGGTTGAAAAAATCGGTCGAATTTCTTTTTCGTTCAATAACGCTTTGTAGCGATGTTGCACAATCGGACACTTGCAGTGCAACACGAATATGATAATTATAAGCCCGTAGTACCCTTAGGTTGAAAAAATCGGTCGAATTTTTTTTTCGTTCAATAAGGCTTTGTAGCGATGTTGCACAATTGGAAACTTGCAGCGCAACATGAATATGATGATTATAAGCCCGCAGTACCCTTAGGTTGACAAAATCGGTCGAAATTTCTTTTCGTCCAATAAGGCTTTGTAGCGATGTTGCACAATCGGACACTTGCAGCGCAACACGAATATGATGATTATAAGCCCCTAGTACCCTTAGGTTGAAAAAATCGGTCGAATTTTTTTTTCGTTCAATAAGGCTTTGTAGCGATGTTGCACAATCAGACACTTGCAGCGCGACACGAATATGATGATTATAAGCCCGTAGTACCCTTAGGTTGAAAAAATTGGTCGAATTTTGTTTTCGTTTAATAACGCTTTGTAGCGATGTTGCACAATCGGACACTTGCAGCGCAACACGAATATGATGATTATAAGCCCGTAGTACCCTTAGGTTGAAAAAATCGGTCGAATTTTTTTTTCGTTCAATAAGGCTTTGTAGCGATGTTGCACAATCGGAAACTTGCAGCGCAACATGAATATGATGATTATAAACCCGTAGTACCCTTAGGTTGAAAAAATCGGTCGAATTTCTTTTTCGTTCAATAACGCTTTGTAGCGATGTTGCACAATCGGACACTTGCAGTGCAACACGAATATGATAATTATAAGCCCGTAGTACCCTTAGGTTGAAAAAATCGGTCGAATTTTGTTTTCGTTCAATAAGGCTTTGTAGCGATGTTGCACAATTGGAAACTTGCAGCGCAACATGAATATGATGATTATAAGCCCGCAGTACCCTTAGGTTGACAAAATCGGTCGAAATTTCTTTTCGTCCAATAAGGCTTTGTAGCGATGTTGCACAATCGGACACTTGCAGCGCAACACGAATATGATGATTATAAGCCCCTAGTACCCTTAGGTTGAAAAAATCGGTCGAATTTTTTTTTCGTTCAATAAGGCTTTGTAGCGATGTTGCACAATCAGACACTTGCAGCGCGACACGAATATGATGATTATAAGCCCGTAGTACCCTTAGGTTGAAAAAATTGGTCGAATTTTGTTTTCGTTTAATAACGCTTTGTAGCGATGTTGCACAATCGGACACTTGCAGCGCAACACGAATATGATGATTATAAGCCCCTAGTACCCTTAGGTTGAAAAAATCGGTCGAATTTTTTTTTCGTTCAATAAGGCTTTGTAGCGATGTTGCACAATCAGACACTTGCAGCGCGACACGAATATGATGATTATAAGCCCGTAGTACCCTTAGGTTGAAAAAATTGGTCGAATTTTGTTTTCGTTTAATAACGCTTTGTAGCGATGTTGCACAATCGGACACTTGCAGCGCAACACGAATATGATGATTATAAGCCCGTAGTACCCTTAGGTTGAAAAAATCGGTCGAATTTTTTTTTCGTTCAATAACGCTTTGTAGCGATGTTGCACAATCGGACACTTGCAGCGCAACACGAATACGATGATTATAAGCCCGTAGTACCCTTAGGTTGAAAAAATCGGTCGAATTTTTTTTTCGTTCAATAACGCTTTGTAGCGATGTTGCACAATCGGACACTTGCAGTGCAACACGAATATGATAATTATAAGCCCGTAGTACCCTTAGGTTGAAAAAATCGGTCGAATTTTTTTTTCGTTCAATAAGGCTTTGTAGCGATGTTGCACAATCGGAAACTTGCAGCGCAACATGAATATGATGATTATAAGCCCGTAGTACCCTTAGGTTGACAAAATCCGTCGAAATTTCTTTTCGTCCAATAAGGCTTTGTAGCGATGTTGCACAATCGGACACTTGCAGCGCAACACGAATATGATGATTATAAGCCCGTAGTACCCTTAGGTTGAGAAAATTGGTCTAAATTTTGTTTTCGTCCAATAACGCTTTACAGCGATGTTGCACAATCGGACACTTCCAGCACAACACGACTATGATGATTATAAGCCCGTAGTACCCTTAGGTTGAGAAAATTGGTTAAATTTTGTTTTCGTTCAATAAGGCTTTGTAGCGATGTTGCACAATCGGACACTTGCAGCGCAACGCGAGTATGATGATTATAAGCCCGTAGTACCCTTAGGTTGACAAAATCGGTCGAATTTTTTTTTCGTTCAATAAGGCTTTGCAGCGATGTTGTGCAATCGGTCACTTGCAGCGCAACACGAATATGATGATTATAAGCCCGTAGTACCCTTAGGTTGACAAAATCGGTCGAAATTTTTTTTCGTCCAATAAGGCTTTGTAGCGATGTCTCGCAATCGGACACTTGCAGCGCAACACGAATATGATGATTATAAGCCCGTAGTACCCTTAGGTTGATAAAATTGGTTAAATTTTGTTTTCGTTCAATAAGGCTTTGTAGCGATGTTGCACAATCAGACACTTGCAGCGCGACACGAATATGATGATTATAAGCCCGTAGTACCCTTAGGTTGAAAAAATTGGTCGAATTTTGTTTTCGTTTAATAACGCTTTGTAGCGATGTTGCACAATCGGACACTTGCAGCGCAACACGAATATGATGATTATAAGCCCGTAGTACCCTTAGGTTGAAAAAATCGGTCGAATTTTTTTTTCGTTCAATAAGGCTTTGTAGCGATGTTGCACAATCGGAAACTTGCAGCGCAACATGAATATGATGATTATAAACCCGTAGTACCCTTAGGTTGAAAAAATCGGTCGAATTTCTTTTTCGTTCAATAACGCTTTGTAGCGATGTTGCACAATCGGACACTTGCAGTGCAACACGAATATGATAATTATAAGCCCGTAGTACCCTTAGGTTGAAAAAATCGGTCGAATTTTGTTTTCGTTCAATAAGGCTTTGTAGCGATGTTGCACAATTGGAAACTTGCAGCGCAACATGAATATGATGATTATAAGCCCGCAGTACCCTTAGGTTGACAAAATCGGTCGAAATTTCTTTTCGTCCAATAAGGCTTTGTAGCGATGTTGCACAATCGGACACTTGCAGCGCAACACGAATATGATGATTATAAGCCCCTAGTACCCTTAGGTTGAAAAAATTGGTCGAATTTTGTTTTCGTTTAATAACGCTTTGTAGCGATGTTGCACAATCGGACACTTGCAGCGCAACACGAATATGATGATTATAAGCCCCTAGTACCCTTAGGTTGAAAAAATCGGTCGAATTTTTTTTTCGTTCAATAAGGCTTTGTAGCGATGTTGCACAATCAGACACTTGCAGCGCGACACGAATATGATGATTATAAGCCCGTAGTACCCTTAGGTTGAAAAAATTGGTCGAATTTTGTTTTCGTTTAATAACGCTTTGTAGCGATGTTGCACAATCGGACACTTGCAGCGCAACACGAATATGATGATTATAAGCCCGTAGTACCCTTAGGTTGAAAAAATCGGTCGAATTTTTTTTTCGTTCAATAACGCTTTGTAGCGATGTTGCACAATCGGACACTTGCAGCGCAACACGAATATGATAATTATAAGCCCGTAGTACCCTTAGGTTGAAAAAATCGGTCGAATTTTTTTTTCGTTCAATAAGGCTTTGTAGCGATGTTGCACAATCAGACACTTGCAGCGCGACACGAATATGATGATTATAAGCCCGTAGTACCCTTAGGTTGAAAAAATTGGTCGAATTTTGTTTTCGTTTAATAACGCTTTGTAGCGATGTTGCACAATCGGACACTTGCAGCGCAACACGAATATGATGATTATAAGCCCGTAGTACCCTTAGGTTGACAAAATCGGTCGAAATTTTGTTTCGTCCAATAAGGCTTTGTAGCGATGGCTCGCAATCGGAAATTTCCCGCGGATCACGAATATTATGATTATAAGCCCGTAGTACCCTTAGGTTGATAAAATTGGTTAAATTTTTTTTTCGTTCAATAACGCTTTGTAGCGATGTTGCACAATCGGACACTTGCAGCGCAACACGAATATGATGATTATAAGCCCGTAGTACCCTTAGGTTGAAAAAATCGGTCGAATTTTTTTTTCGTTCAATAACGCTTTGTAGCGATGTTGCACAATCGGACACTTGCAGTGCAACACGAATATGATAATTATAAGCCCGTAGTACCCTTAGGTTGAAAAAATCGGTCGAATTTTTTTTTCGTTCAATAAGGCTTTGTAGCGATGTTGCACAATCAGACACTTGCAGCGCGACACGAATATGATGATTATAAGCCCGTAGTACCCTTAGGTTGAAAAAATTGGTCGAATTTTGTTTTCGTTTAATAACGCTTTGTAGCGATGTTGCACAATCGGACACTTGCAGCGCAACACGAATATGATGATTATAAGCCCCTAGTACCCTTAGGTTGAAAAAATCGGTCGAATTTTTTTTTCGTTCAATAAGGCTTTGTAGCGATGTTGCACAATCAGACACTTGCAGCGCGACACGAATATGATGATTATAAGCCCGTAGTACCCTTAGGTTGAAAAAATTGGTCGAATTTTGTTTTCGTTTAATAACGCTTTGTAGCGATGTTGCACAATCGGACACTTGCAGCGCAACACGAATATGATGATTATAAGCCCGTAGTACCCTTAGGTTGAAAAAATCGGTCGAATTTTTTTTTCGTTCAATAACGCTTTGTAGCGATGTTGCACAATCGGACACTTGCAGCGCAACACGAATACGATGATTATAAGCCCGTAGTACCCTTAGGTTGAAAAAATCGGTCGAATTTTTTTTTCGTTCAATAACGCTTTGTAGCGATGTTGCACAATCGGACACTTGCAGTGCAACACGAGTATGATAATTATAAGCCCGTAGTACCCTTAGGTTGAAAAAATCGGTCGAATTTTTTTTTCGTTCAATAAGGCTTTGTAGCGATGTTGCACAATCGGAAACTTGCAGCGCAACATGAATATGATGATTATAAGCCCGTAGTACCCTTAGGTTGACAAAATCCGTCGAAATTTCTTTTCGTCCAATAAGGCTTTGTAGCGATGTTGCACAATCGGACACTTGCAGCGCAACACGAATATGATGATTATAAGCCCGTTGTACCCTTAGGTTGAGAAAATTGGTCTAAATTTTGTTTTCGTCCAATAACGCTTTACAGCGATGTTGCACAATCGGACACTTCCAGCACAACACGACTATGATGATTATAAGCCCGTAGTACCCTTAGGTTGAGAAAATTGGTTAAATTTTGTTTTCGTTCAATAAGGCTTTGTAGCGATGTTGCACAATCGGACACTTGCAGCGCAACGCGAGTATGATGATTATAAGCCCGTAGTACCCTTAGGTTGACAAAATCGGTCGAATTTTTTTTTCGTTCAATAAGGCTTTGCAGCGATGTTGTGCAATCGGTCACTTGCAGCGCAACACGAATATGATGATTATAAGCCCGTAGTACCCTTAGGTTGATAAAATTGGTTAAATTTTGTTTTCGTTCAATAAGGCTTTGTAGCGATGTTGCACAATCAGACACTTGCAGCGCGACACGAATATGATGATTATAAGCCCGTAGTACCCTTAGGTTGAAAAAATTGGTCGAATTTTGTTTTCGTTTAATAACGCTTTGTAGCGATGTTGCACAATCGGACACTTGCAGCGCAACACGAATATGATGATTATAAGCCCGTAGTACCCTTAGGTTGAAAAAATCGGTCGAATTTTTTTTTCGTTCAATAAGGCTTTGTAGCGATGTTGCACAATCGGAAACTTGCAGCGCAACATGAATATGATGATTATAAACCCGTAGTACCCTTAGGTTGAAAAAATCGGTCGAATTTCTTTTTCGTTCAATAACGCTTTGTAGCGATGTTGCACAATCGGACACTTGCAGTGCAACACGAATATGATAATTATAAGCCCGTAGTACCCTTAGGTTGAAAAAATCGGTCGAATTTTGTTTTCGTTCAATAAGGCTTTGTAGCGATGTTGCACAATTGGAAACTTGCAGCGCAACATGAATATGATGATTATAAGCCCGCAGTACCCTTAGGTTGACAAAATCGGTCGAAATTTCTTTTCGTCCAATAAGGCTTTGTAGCGATGTTGCACAATCGGACACTTGCAGCGCAACACGAATATGATGATTATAAGCCCCTAGTACCCTTAGGTTGAAAAAATTGGTCGAATTTTGTTTTCGTTTAATAACGCTTTGTAGCGATGTTGCACAATCGGACACTTGCAGCGCAACACGAATATGATGATTATAAGCCCCTAGTACCCTTAGGTTGAAAAAATCGGTCGAATTTTTTTTTCGTGCAATAAGGCTTTGTAGCGATGTTGCACAATCAGACACTTGCAGCGCGACACGAATATGATGATTATAAGCCCGTAGTACCCTTAGGTTGAAAAAATTGGTCGAATTTTGTTTTCGTTTAATAACGCTTTGTAGCGATGTTGCACAATCGGACACTTGCAGCGCAACACGAATATGATGATTATAAGCCCGTAGTACCCTTAGGTTGAAAAAATCGGTCGAATTTTTTTTTCGTTCAATAACGCTTTGTAGCGATGTTGCACAATCGGACACTTGCAGCGCAACACGAATATGATAATTATAAGCCCGTAGTACCCTTAGGTTGAAAAAATCGGTCGAATTTTTTTTTCGTTCAATAAGGCTTTGTAGCGATGTTGCACAATCAGACACTTGCAGCGCGACACGAATATGATGATTATAAGCCCGTAGTACCCTTAGGTTGAAAAAATTGGTCGAATTTTGTTTTCGTTTAATAACGCTTTGTAGCGATGTTGCACAATCGGACACTTGCAGCGCAACACGAATATGATGATTATAAGCCCGTAGTACCCTTAGGTTGACAAAATCGGTCGAAATTTTGTTTCGTCCAATAAGGCTTTGTAGCGATGGCTCGCAATCGGAAATTTCCCGCGGATCACGAATATTATGATTATAAGCCCGTAGTACCCTTAGGTTGATAAAATTGGTTAAATTTTTTTTTCGTTCAATAACGCTTTGTAGCGATGTTGCACAATCGGACACTTGCAGCGCAACACGAATATGATGATTATAAGCCCGTAGTACCCTTAGGTTGAAAAAATCGGTCGAATTTTTTTTTCGTTCAATAACGCTTTGTAGCGATGTTGCACAATCGGACACTTGCAGTGCAACACGAATATGATAATTATAAGCCCGTAGTACCCTTAGGTTGAAAAAATCGGTCGAATTTTTTTTTCGTTCAATAAGGCTTTGTAGCGATGTTGCACAATCGGACACTTGCAGCGCAACACGAATATGATGATTATAAGCCCGTAGTACCCTTAGGTTGAAAAAATCGGTCGAATTTTGTTTTCGATCAATAACGCTTTGTAGCGATGTTGCACAATCAGACACTTGCAGCGCGACACGAATATGATGATTATAAGCCCGTAGTACCCTTAGGTTGAAAAAATTGGTCGAATTTTGTTTTCGTTTAATAACGTTTTGTAGCGATGTTGCACAATCGGACACTTGCAGCGCAACACGAATATGATGATTATAAGCCCGTAGTACCCTTAGGTTGAAAAAATTGGTCGAATTTTGTTTTCGTTTAATAACGCTTTGTAGCGATGTTGCACAATCGGACACTTGCAGCGCAACACGAATATGATGATTATAAGCCCGTAGTACCCTTAGGTTGATAAAATTGGTTAAATTTTTGTTTCGTCCAATAACGCTTTGTAGCGATGTTGCACAATCGGACACTTGCAGCGCAACACGAATATGATGATTATAAGCCCGTAGTACCCTTAGGTTGAAAAAATCGGTCGAATTTTTTTTTCGTTCAATAACGCTTTGTAGCGATGTTGCACAATCGGACACTTGCAGTGCAACACGAATATGATAATTATAAGCCCGTAGTACCCTTAGGTTGAAAAAATCGGTCGAATTTTTTTTTCGTTCAATAAGGCTTTGTAGCGATGTTGCACAATCGGAAACTTGCAGCGCAACATGAATATGATGATTATAAGCCCGTAGTACCCTTAGGTTGAAAAAATCGGTCGAATTTCTTTTTCGTTCAATAACGCTTTGTAGCGATGTTGCACAATCGGACACTTGCAGCGCAACACGAATATGATGATTAGAAGCCCGTAGTACCCTTAGGTTGACAAAATCGGTCGAAATTTCTTTTCGTCCAATAAGGCTTTGTAGCGATGTTGCACAATCGGACACTTGCAGCGCAACACGAATATGATGATTATAAGCCCCTAGTACCCTTAGGTTGAAAAAATCGGTCGAATTTTTTTTTCGTTCAATAACGCTTTGTAGCGATGTTGCACAATCGGACACTTGCAGCGCAACACGAATATGATGATTATAAGCCCGTAGTACCCTTAGGTTGAAAAAATCGGTCGAATTTTTTTTTCGTTCAATAACGCTTTGTAGCGATGTTGCACAATCGGACACTTGCAGCGCAACACGAATATGATGATTAGAAGCCCGTAGTACCCTTAGGTTGACAAAATCGGTCGAAATTTTTTTTCGTCCAATAAGGCTTTGTAGCGATGGCTCGCAATCGGAAATTTCCCGAGGAACACGAATATTATGATTATAAGCCCGTAGTACCCTTAGGTTGATAAAATTGGTTAAATTTTTGTTTCGTTCAATAACGCTTTGTAGCGATGTTGCACAATCGGACACTTGCAGCGCAACACGAATATGATGATTATAAGCCCGTAGTACCCTTAGGTTGAAAAAATCGGTCGAATTTTTTTTTCGTTCAATAACGCTTTGTAGCGATGTTGCACAATCGGACACTTGCAGTGCAACACGAATATGATAATTATAAGCCCGTAGTACCCTTAGGTTGAAAAAATCGGTCGAATTTTTTTTTCGTTCAATAAGGCTTTGTAGCGATGTTGCACAATCGGAAACTTGCAGCGCAACATGAATATGATGATTATAAGCCCGTAGTACCCTTAGGTTGAAAAAATCGGTCGAATTTCTTTTTCGTTCAATAACGCTTTGTAGCGATGTTGCACAATCGGACACTTGCAGCGCAACACGAATATGATGATTAGAAGCCCGTAGTACCCTTAGGTTGACAAAATCGGTCGAAATTTCTTTTCGTCCAATAAGGCTTTGTAGCGATGTTGCACAATCGGACACTTGCAGCGCAACACGAATATGATGATTATAAGCCCCTAGTACCCTTAGGTTGAAAAAATCGGTCGAATTTTTTTTTCGTTCAATAACGCTTTGTAGCGATGTTGCACAATCGGACACTTGCAGCGCAACACGAATATGATGATTATAAGCCCGTAGTACCCTTAGGTTGAAAAAATCGGTCGAATTTTTTTTTCGTTCAATAACGCTTTGTAGCGATGTTGCACAATCGGACACTTGCAGCGCAACACGAATATGATGATTATAAGCCCGTAGTACCCTTAGGTTGAGAAAATTGGTCTAAATTTTGTTTTCGTCCAATAACGCTTTATAGCGATGTTGCACAATCGGACACTTCCAGCACAACACGACTATGATGATTATAAGCCCGTAGTACCCTTAGGTTGAGAAAATTGGTTAAATTTTGTTTTCGTTCAATAAGGCTTTGTAGCGATGTTGCACAATCGGACACTTGCAGCGCAACGCGAGTATGATGATTATAAGCCCGTAGTACCCTTAGGTTGACAAAATCGGTCGAATTTTTTTTTCGTTCAATAAGGCTTTGCAGCGATGTTGTGCAATCGGTCACTTGCAGCGCAACACGAATATGATGATTATAAACCCGTAGTACCCTTAGGTTGAGAAAATTGGTCGAAATTTTGTTTTCGTCCAATAACGCTTTACAGCGATGTTGCACAATCGGACACTTCCAGCACAACACGACTATGATGATTATAAGCCCGTAGTACCCTTAGGTTGAGAAAATTGGTTAAATTTTGTTTTCGTTCAATAAGGCTTTGTAGCGATGTTGCACAATCGGACACTTGCAGCGCAACGCGAGTATGATGATTATAAGCCCGTAGTACCCTTAGGTCGACAAAATCGGTCGAATTTTTTTTTCGTTCAATAAGGCTTTGCAGCGATGTTGCACAATCGGACACTTGCAGCGCAACACGAATATGATAATTATAAGCCCGTAGTACCCTTAGGTTGAAAAAATCGGTCGAATTTTTTTTTCGTTCAATAAGGCTTTGTAGCGATGTTGCACAATCGGAAACTTGCAGCGCAACATGAATATGATGATTATAAGCCCGTAGTACCCTTAGGTTGAGAAAATTGGTCTAAATTTTGTTTTCGTCCAATAACGCTTTACAGCGATGTTGCACAATCGGACACTTCCAGCACAACACGAATATGATGATTATAAGCCCGTAGTACCCTTAGGTTGAGAAAATTGGTTAAATTTTTTTTTCGTTCAATAACGCTTTGTAGCGATGTTGCACAATCGGACACTTGCAGCGCAACACGAATATGATGATTATAAGCCCGTAGTACCCTTAGGTTGACCAAATCGGTCGAAATTTTTGTTCGTCCAATAAGGCTTTGTAGCGATGTCTCGCAATCGGACACTTGCAGCGCAACACGAATATGATGATTATAAGCCCGTAGTACCCTTAGGTTGATAAAATTGGTTAAATTTTGTTTTCGTTCAATAACGCTTTGTAGCGATGTTGCACAATCGGACACTTGCAGCGCAACACGAATATGATGATTATAAGCCCCTAGTACCCTTAGGTTGAAAAAATCGGTCGAATTTTTTTTTCGTTCAATAAGGCTTTGTAGCGATGTTGCACAATCGGAAACTTGCAGCGCAACATGAATATGATGATTATAAGCCCGTAGTACCCTTAGGTTGAAAAAATCGGTCGAATTTCTTTTTCGTTCAATAACGCTTTGTAGCGATGTTGCACAATCGGACACTTGCAGCGCAACACGAATATGATGATTAGAAGCCCGTAGTACGCTTAGGTTGACAAAATCGGTCGAAATTTCTTTTCGTCCAATAAGGCTTTGTAGCGATGTTGCACAATCGGACACTTGCAGCGCAACACGAATATGATGATTATAAGCCCCTAGTACCCTTAGGTTGAAAAAATCGGTCGAATTTTTTTTTCGTTCAATAAGGCTTTGTAGCGATGTTGCACAATCGGACACTTGCAGCGCAACACGAATATGATGATTATAAGCCCGTAGTACCCTTAGGTTGAAAAAATCGGTCGAATTTTTTTTTCGTTCAATAACGCTTTGTAGCGATGTTGCACAATCGGACACTTGCAGCGCAACACGAATATGATGATTATAAGCCCGTAGTACCCTTAGGTTGAGAAAATTGGTCTAAATTTTGTTTTCGTCCAATAACGCTTTATAGCGATGTTGCACAATCGGACACTTCCAGCACAACACGACTATGATGATTATAAGCCCGTAGTACCCTTAGGTTGAGAAAATTGGTTAAATTTTGTTTTCGTTCAATAAGGCTTTGTAGCGATGTTGCACAATCGGACACTTGCAGCGCAACGCGAGTATGATGATTATAAGCCCGTAGTACCCTTAGGTTGACAAAATCGGTCGAATTTTTTTTTCGTTCAATAAGGCTTTGCAGCGATGTTGCACAATCGGACACTTGCAGCGCAACACGAATATGATAATTATAAGCCCGTAGTACCCTTAGGTTGAAAAAATCGGTCGAATTTTTTTTTCGTTCAATAAGGCTTTGTAGCGATGTTGCACAATCGGAAACTTGCAGCGCAACATGAATATGATGATTATAAGCCCGTAGTACCCTTAGGTTGAGAAAATTGGTCTAAATTTTGTTTTCGTCCAATAACGCTTTACAGCGATGTTGCACAATCGGACACTTCCAGCACAACACGAATATGATGATTATAAGCCCGTAGTACCCTTAGGTTGAGAAAATTGGTTAAATTTTTTTTTCGTTCAATAACGCTTTGTAGCGATGTTGCACAATCGGACACTTGCAGCGCAACACGAATATGATGATTATAAGCCCGTAGTACCCTTAGGTTGACAAAATCGGTCGAAATTTCTTTTCGTCCAATAAGGCTTTGTAGCGATGTTGCACAATCGGACACTTGCAGCGCAACACGAATATGATGATTATAAGCCCCTAGTACCCTTAGGTTGAAAAAATTGGTCGAATTTTGTTTTCGTTTAATAACGCTTTGTAGCGATGTTGCACAATCGGACACTTGCAGCGCAACACGAATATGATGATTATAAGCCCCTAGTACCCTTAGGTTGAAAAAATCGGTCGAATTTTTTTTTCGTTCAATAAGGCTTTGTAGCGATGTTGCACAATCAGACACTTGCAGCGCGACACGAATATGATGATTATAAGCCCGTAGTACCCTTAGGTTGAAAAAATTGGTCGAATTTTGTTTTCGTTTAATAACGCTTTGTAGCGATGTTGCACAATCGGACACTTGCAGCGCAACACGAATATGATGATTATAAGCCCGTAGTACCCTTAGGTTGAAAAAATCGGTCGAATTTTTTTTTCGTTCAATAACGCTTTGTAGCGATGTTGCACAATCGGACACTTGCAGCGCAACACGAATATGATAATTATAAGCCCGTAGTACCCTTAGGTTGAAAAAATCGGTCGAATTTTTTTTTCGTTCAATAAGGCTTTGTAGCGATGTTGCACAATCAGACACTTGCAGCGCGACACGAATATGATGATTATAAGCCCGTAGTACCCTTAGGTTGAAAAAATTGGTCGAATTTTGTTTTCGTTTAATAACGCTTTGTAGCGATGTTGCACAATCGGACACTTGCAGCGCAACACGAATATGATGATTATAAGCCCGTAGTACCCTTAGGTTGACAAAATCGGTCGAAATTTTGTTTCGTCCAATAAGGCTTTGTAGCGATGGCTCGCAATCGGAAATTTCCCGCGGATCACGAATATTATGATTATAAGCCCGTAGTACCCTTAGGTTGATAAAATTGGTTAAATTTTTTTTTCGTTCAATAACGCTTTGTAGCGATGTTGCACAATCGGACACTTGCAGCGCAACACGAATATGATGATTATAAGCCCGTAGTACCCTTAGGTTGAAAAAATCGGTCGAATTTTTTTTTCGTTCAATAACGCTTTGTAGCGATGTTGCACAATCGGACACTTGCAGTGCAACACGAATATGATAATTATAAGCCCGTAGTACCCTTAGGTTGAAAAAATCGGTCGAATTTTTTTTTCGTTCAATAAGGCTTTGTAGCGATGTTGCACAATCGGACACTTGCAGCGCAACACGAATATGATGATTATAAGCCCGTAGTACCCTTAGGTTGAAAAAATCGGTCGAATTTTGTTTTCGATCAATAACGCTTTGTAGCGATGTTGCACAATCAGACACTTGCAGCGCGACACGAATATGATGATTATAAGCCCGTAGTACCCTTAGGTTGAAAAAATTGGTCGAATTTTGTTTTCGTTTAATAACGTTTTGTAGCGATGTTGCACAATCGGACACTTGCAGCGCAACACGAATATGATGATTATAAGCCCGTAGTACCCTTAGGTTGAAAAAATTGGTCGAATTTTGTTTTCGTTTAATAACGCTTTGTAGCGATGTTGCACAATCGGACACTTGCAGCGCAACACGAATATGATGATTATAAGCCCGTAGTACCCTTAGGTTGATAAAATTGGTTAAATTTTTGTTTCGTCCAATAACGCTTTGTAGCGATGTTGCACAATCGGACACTTGCAGCGCAACACGAATATGATGATTATAAGCCCGTAGTACCCTTAGGTTGAAAAAATCGGTCGAATTTTTTTTTCGTTCAATAACGCTTTGTAGCGATGTTGCACAATCGGACACTTGCAGTGCAACACGAATATGATAATTATAAGCCCGTAGTACCCTTAGGTTGAAAAAATCGGTCGAATTTTTTTTTCGTTCAATAAGGCTTTGTAGCGATGTTGCACAATCGGAAACTTGCAGCGCAACATGAATATGATGATTATAAGCCCGTAGTACCCTTAGGTTGAAAAAATCGGTCGAATTTCTTTTTCGTTCAATAACGCTTTGTAGCGATGTTGCACAATCGGACACTTGCAGCGCAACACGAATATGATGATTAGAAGCCCGTAGTACCCTTAGGTTGACAAAATCGGTCGAAATTTCTTTTCGTCCAATAAGGCTTTGTAGCGATGTTGCACAATCGGACACTTGCAGCGCAACACGAATATGATGATTATAAGCCCCTAGTACCCTTAGGTTGAAAAAATCGGTCGAATTTTTTTTTCGTTCAATAACGCTTTGTAGCGATGTTGCACAATCGGACACTTGCAGCGCAACACGAATATGATGATTATAAGCCCGTAGTACCCTTAGGTTGAAAAAATCGGTCGAATTTTTTTTTCGTTCAATAACGCTTTGTAGCGATGTTGCACAATCGGACACTTGCAGCGCAACACGAATATGATGATTAGAAGCCCGTAGTACCCTTAGGTTGACAAAATCGGTCGAAATTTTTTTTCGTCCAATAAGGCTTTGTAGCGATGGCTCGCAATCGGAAATTTCCCGAGGAACACGAATATTATGATTATAAGCCCGTAGTACCCTTAGGTTGATAAAATTGGTTAAATTTTTGTTTCGTTCAATAACGCTTTGTAGCGATGTTGCACAATCGGACACTTGCAGCGCAACACGAATATGATGATTATAAGCCCGTAGTACCCTTAGGTTGAAAAAATCGGTCGAATTTTTTTTTCGTTCAATAACGCTTTGTAGCGATGTTGCACAATCGGACACTTGCAGTGCAACACGAATATGATAATTATAAGCCCGTAGTACCCTTAGGTTGAAAAAATCGGTCGAATTTTTTTTTCGTTCAATAAGGCTTTGTAGCGATGTTGCACAATCGGAAACTTGCAGCGCAACATGAATATGATGATTATAAGCCCGTAGTACCCTTAGGTTGAAAAAATCGGTCGAATTTCTTTTTCGTTCAATAACGCTTTGTAGCGATGTTGCACAATCGGACACTTGCAGCGCAACACGAATATGATGATTAGAAGCCCGTAGTACCCTTAGGTTGACAAAATCGGTCGAAATTTCTTTTCGTCCAATAAGGCTTTGTAGCGATGTTGCACAATCGGACACTTGCAGCGCAACACGAATATGATGATTATAAGCCCCTAGTACCCTTAGGTTGAAAAAATCGGTCGAATTTTTTTTTCGTTCAATAACGCTTTGTAGCGATGTTGCACAATCGGACACTTGCAGCGCAACACGAATATGATGATTATAAGCCCGTAGTACCCTTAGGTTGAAAAAATCGGTCGAATTTTTTTTTCGTTCAATAACGCTTTGTAGCGATGTTGCACAATCGGACACTTGCAGCGCAACACGAATATGATGATTATAAGCCCGTAGTACCCTTAGGTTGAGAAAATTGGTCTAAATTTTGTTTTCGTCCAATAACGCTTTATAGCGATGTTGCACAATCGGACACTTCCAGCACAACACGACTATGATGATTATAAGCCCGTAGTACCCTTAGGTTGAGAAAATTGGTTAAATTTTGTTTTCGTTCAATAAGGCTTTGTAGCGATGTTGCACAATCGGACACTTGCAGCGCAACGCGAGTATGATGATTATAAGCCCGTAGTACCCTTAGGTTGACAAAATCGGTCGAATTTTTTTTTCGTTCAATAAGGCTTTGCAGCGATGTTGTGCAATCGGTCACTTGCAGCGCAACACGAATATGATGATTATAAACCCGTAGTACCCTTAGGTTGAGAAAATTGGTCGAAATTTTGTTTTCGTCCAATAACGCTTTACAGCGATGTTGCACAATCGGACACTTCCAGCACAACACGACTATGATGATTATAAGCCCGTAGTACCCTTAGGTTGAGAAAATTGGTTAAATTTTGTTTTCGTTCAATAAGGCTTTGTAGCGATGTTGCACAATCGGACACTTGCAGCGCAACGCGAGTATGATGATTATAAGCCCGTAGTACCCTTAGGTTGACAAAATCGGTCGAATTTTTTTTTCGTTCAATAAGGCTTTGCAGCGATGTTGCACAATCGGACACTTGCAGCGCAACACGAATATGATAATTATAAGCCCGTAGTACCCTTAGGTTGAAAAAATCGGTCGAATTTTTTTTTCGTTCAATAAGGCTTTGTAGCGATGTTGCACAATCGGAAACTTGCAGCGCAACATGAATATGATGATTATAAGCCCGTAGTACCCTTAGGTTGAAAAAATTGGTCGAATTTTGTTTTCGTTTAATAACGCTTTGTAGCGATGTTGCACAATCGGACACTTGCAGCGCAACACGAATATGATGATTATAAGCCCGTAGTACCCTTAGGTTGATAAAATTGGTTAAATTTTTGTTTCGTCCAATAACGCTTTGTAGCGATGTTGCACAATCGGACACTTGCAGCGCAACACGAATATGATGATTATAAGCCCGTAGTACCCTTAGGTTGAAAAAATCGGTCGAATTTTTTTTTCGTTCAATAACGCTTTGTAGCGATGTTGCACAATCGGACACTTGCAGTGCAACACGAATATGATAATTATAAGCCCGTAGTACCCTTAGGTTGAAAAAATCGGTCGAATTTTTTTTTCGTTCAATAAGGCTTTGTAGCGATGTTGCACAATCGGAAACTTGCAGCGCAACATGAATATGATGATTATAAGCCCGTAGTACCCTTAGGTTGAAAAAATCGGTCGAATTTCTTTTTCGTTCAATAACGCTTTGTAGCGATGTTGCACAATCGGACACTTGCAGCGCAACACGAATATGATGATTAGAAGCCCGTAGTACCCTTAGGTTGACAAAATCGGTCGAAATTTCTTTTCGTCCAATAAGGCTTTGTAGCGATGTTGCACAATCGGACACTTGCAGCGCAACACGAATATGATGATTATAAGCCCCTAGTACCCTTAGGTTGAAAAAATCGGTCGAATTTTTTTTTCGTTCAATAACGCTTTGTAGCGATGTTGCACAATCGGACACTTGCAGCGCAACACGAATATGATGATTATAAGCCCGTAGTACCCTTAGGTTGAAAAAATCGGTCGAATTTTTTTTTCGTTCAATAACGCTTTGTAGCGATGTTGCACAATCGGACACTTGCAGCGCAACACGAATATGATGATTAGAAGCCCGTAGTACCCTTAGGTTGACAAAATCGGTCGAAATTTTTTTTCGTCCAATAAGGCTTTGTAGCGATGGCTCGCAATCGGAAATTTCCCGAGGAACACGAATATTATGATTATAAGCCCGTAGTACCCTTAGGTTGATAAAATTGGTTAAATTTTTGTTTCGTTCAATAACGCTTTGTAGCGATGTTGCACAATCGGACACTTGCAGCGCAACACGAATATGATGATTATAAGCCCGTAGTACCCTTAGGTTGAAAAAATCGGTCGAATTTTTTTTTCGTTCAATAACGCTTTGTAGCGATGTTGCACAATCGGACACTTGCAGTGCAACACGAATATGATAATTATAAGCCCGTAGTACCCTTAGGTTGAAAAAATCGGTCGAATTTTTTTTTCGTTCAATAAGGCTTTGTAGCGATGTTGCACAATCGGAAACTTGCAGCGCAACATGAATATGATGATTATAAGCCCGTAGTACCCTTAGGTTGAAAAAATCGGTCGAATTTCTTTTTCGTTCAATAACGCTTTGTAGCGATGTTGCACAATCGGACACTTGCAGCGCAACACGAATATGATGATTAGAAGCCCGTAGTACCCTTAGGTTGACAAAATCGGTCGAAATTTCTTTTCGTCCAATAAGGCTTTGTAGCGATGTTGCACAATCGGACACTTGCAGCGCAACACGAATATGATGATTATAAGCCCCTAGTACCCTTAGGTTGAAAAAATCGGTCGAATTTTTTTTTCGTTCAATAACGCTTTGTAGCGATGTTGCACAATCGGACACTTGCAGCGCAACACGAATATGATGATTATAAGCCCGTAGTACCCTTAGGTTGAAAAAATCGGTCGAATTTTTTTTTCGTTCAATAACGCTTTGTAGCGATGTTGCACAATCGGACACTTGCAGCGCAACACGAATATGATGATTATAAGCCCGTAGTACCCTTAGGTTGAGAAAATTGGTCTAAATTTTGTTTTCGTCCAATAACGCTTTATAGCGATGTTGCACAATCGGACACTTCCAGCACAACACGACTATGATGATTATAAGCCCGTAGTACCCTTAGGTTGAGAAAATTGGTTAAATTTTGTTTTCGTTCAATAAGGCTTTGTAGCGATGTTGCACAATCGGACACTTGCAGCGCAACGCGAGTATGATGATTATAAGCCCGTAGTACCCTTAGGTTGACAAAATCGGTCGAATTTTTTTTTCGTTCAATAAGGCTTTGCAGCGATGTTGTGCAATCGGTCACTTGCAGCGCAACACGAATATGATGATTATAAACCCGTAGTACCCTTAGGTTGAGAAAATTGGTCGAAATTTTGTTTTCGTCCAATAACGCTTTACAGCGATGTTGCACAATCGGACACTTCCAGCACAACACGACTATGATGATTATAAGCCCGTAGTACCCTTAGGTTGAGAAAATTGGTTAAATTTTGTTTTCGTTCAATAAGGCTTTGTAGCGATGTTGCACAATCGGACACTTGCAGCGCAACGCGAGTATGATGATTATAAGCCCGTAGTACCCTTAGGTTGACAAAATCGGTCGAATTTTTTTTTCGTTCAATAAGGCTTTGCAGCGATGTTGCACAATCGGACACTTGCAGCGCAACACGAATATGATAATTATAAGCCCGTAGTACCCTTAGGTTGAAAAAATCGGTCGAATTTTTTTTTCGTTCAATAAGGCTTTGTAGCGATGTTGCACAATCGGAAACTTGCAGCGCAACATGAATATGATGATTATAAGCCCGTAGTACCCTTAGGTTGAGAAAATTGGTCTAAATTTTGTTTTCGTCCAATAACGCTTTACAGCGATGTTGCACAATCGGACACTTCCAGCACAACACGAATATGATGATTATAAGCCCGTAGTACCCTTAGGTTGAGAAAATTGGTTAAATTTTTTTTTCGTTCAATAACGCTTTGTAGCGATGTTGCACAATCGGACACTTGCAGCGCAACACGAATATGATGATTATAAGCCCGTAGTACCCTTAGGTTGACCAAATCGGTCGAAATTTTTGTTCGTCCAATAAGGCTTTGTAGCGATGTCTCGCAATCGGACACTTGCAGCGCAACACGAATATGATGATTATAAGCCCGTAGTACCCTTAGGTTGATAAAATTGGTTAAATTTTGTTTTCGTTCAATAACGCTTTGTAGCGATGTTGCACAATCGGACACTTGCAGCGCAACACGAATATGATGATTATAAGCCCCTAGTACCCTTAGGTTGAAAAAATCGGTCGAATTTTTTTTTCGTTCAATAAGGCTTTGTAGCGATGTTGCACAATCGGAAACTTGCAGCGCAACATGAATATGATGATTATAAGCCCGTAGTACCCTTAGGTTGAAAAAATCGGTCGAATTTCTTTTTCGTTCAATAACGCTTTGTAGCGATGTTGCACAATCGGACACTTGCAGCGCAACACGAATATGATGATTAGAAGCCCGTAGTACGCTTAGGTTGACAAAATCGGTCGAAATTTCTTTTCGTCCAATAAGGCTTTGTAGCGATGTTGCACAATCGGACACTTGCAGCGCAACACGAATATGATGATTATAAGCCCCTAGTACCCTTAGGTTGAAAAAATCGGTCGAATTTTTTTTTCGTTCAATAAGGCTTTGTAGCGATGTTGCACAATCGGACACTTGCAGCGCAACACGAATATGATGATTATAAGCCCGTAGTACCCTTAGGTTGAAAAAATCGGTCGAATTTTTTTTTCGTTCAATAACGCTTTGTAGCGATGTTGCACAATCGGACACTTGCAGCGCAACACGAATATGATGATTATAAGCCCGTAGTACCCTTAGGTTGAGAAAATTGGTCTAAATTTTGTTTTCGTCCAATAACGCTTTATAGCGATGTTGCACAATCGGACACTTCCAGCACAACACGACTATGATGATTATAAGCCCGTAGTACCCTTAGGTTGAGAAAATTGGTTAAATTTTGTTTTCGTTCAATAAGGCTTTGTAGCGATGTTGCACAATCGGACACTTGCAGCGCAACGCGAGTATGATGATTATAAGCCCGTAGTACCCTTAGGTTGACAAAATCGGTCGAATTTTTTTTTCGTTCAATAAGGCTTTGCAGCGATGTTGCACAATCGGACACTTGCAGCGCAACACGAATATGATAATTATAAGCCCGTAGTACCCTTAGGTTGAAAAAATCGGTCGAATTTTTTTTTCGTTCAATAAGGCTTTGTAGCGATGTTGCACAATCGGAAACTTGCAGCGCAACATGAATATGATGATTATAAGCCCGTAGTACCCTTAGGTTGAGAAAATTGGTCTAAATTTTGTTTTCGTCCAATAACGCTTTACAGCGATGTTGCACAATCGGACACTTCCAGCACAACACGAATATGATGATTATAAGCCCGTAGTACCCTTAGGTTGAGAAAATTGGTTAAATTTTTTTTTCGTTCAATAACGCTTTGTAGCGATGTTGCACAATCGGACACTTGCAGCGCAACACGAATATGATGATTATAAGCCCGTAGTACCCTTAGGTTGACCAAATCGGTCGAAATTTTTGTTCGTCCAATAAGGCTTTGTAGCGATGTCTCGCAATCGGACACTTGCAGCGCAACACGAATATGATGATTATAAGCCCGTAGTACCCTTAGGTTGATAAAATTGGTTAAATTTTGTTTTCGTTCAATAACGCTTTGTAGCGATGTTGCACAATCGGACACTTGCAGCGCAACACGAATATGATGATTATAAGCCCCTAGTACCCTTAGGTTGAAAAAATCGGTCGAATTTTTTTTTCGTTCAATAAGGCTTTGTAGCGATGTTGCACAATCAGACACTTGCAGCGCAACACGAATATGATGATTATAAGCCCGTAGTACCCTTAGGTTGACAAAATCGGTCGAAATTTTTTTTCGTCCAATAAGGCTTTGTAGCGATGGCTCGCAATCGGAAATTTCCCGCGGAACACGAATATTAAGATTATAAGCCCGTAGTACCCTTAGGTTGAGAAAATTGGTTACATTTTTTTTTCGTTAAATAAGGCTTTGTAGCGATGTTGCACAATCGGACACTTGCAGCGCAACAGGAATATGATGATTATAAGCCCGTAGTACCCTTAGGTTGAGAAAATTGGTTAAATTTTGTTTTCGTTCAATAAGGCTTTGTAGCGATGTTGCACAATCGGACACTTGCAGCGCAACGCGAGTATGATGATTATAAGCCCGTAGTACCCTTAGGTTGAAAAAATTGGTCGAATTTTGTTTTCGTTTAATAACGCTTTGTAGCGATGTTGCACAATCGGACACTTGCAGCGCAACACGAATATGATGATTATAAGCCCGTAGTACCCTTAGGTTGACAAAATCGGTCGAAATTTTTTTTCGTCCAATAAGGCTTTGTAGCGATGGCTCGCAATCGGAAATTTCCCGCGGAACACGAATATTATGATTATAATCCCGTAGTACCCTTAGGTTAACAAAATCGGTCGAATTTTTTTTTCGTTCAATAAGGCTTTGCAGCGATGTTGTGCAATCGGTCACTTGCAGCGCAACACGAATATGATGATTATAAGCCCGTAGTACCCTTAGGTTGACAAAATCGGTTGAAATTTTTTTTCGTTCAATAAGGCTTTGTAGCGATGTTGCACAATCAGACACTTGCAGCGCGACACGAATATGATGATTATAAGCCCGTAGTAAGTACCCTTAGGTTGAAAAAATTGGTCGAATTTTGTTTTCGTTTAATAACGTTTTGTAGCGATGTTGAACAATCGGACACTTGCAGCGCAACACGAATATGATGATTATAAGCCCGTAGTACCCTTAGGTTGACAAAATCGGTCGAATTTTTTTTTCGTTCAATAACGCTTTGTAGCGATGTTGCACAATCGGACACTTGCAGTGCAACACGAATATGATAATTATAAGCCCGTAGTACCCTTAGGTTGAAAAAATCGGTCGAATTTTTTTTTCGTTCAATAAGGCTTTGTAGCGATGTTGCACAATCGGAAACTTGCAGCGCAACATGAATATGATGATTATAAGCCCGTAGTACCCTTAGGTTGAAAAAATCGGTCGAATTTTGTTTTCGTTCAATAACGCTTTGTAGCGATGTTGCACAATCGGACACTTGCAGCGCAACACGAATATGATGATTATAAGCCCGTAGTACACTTAGGTTGAAAAAATCGGTCGAATTTTTTTTTCGTTCAATAACGCTTTGTAGCGATGTTGCACAATCGGACACTTGCAGCGCAACACGAATATGATAATTATAAGCCCGTAGTACCCTTAGGTTGAAAAAATCGGTCGATTTTTTTTTTCGTTCAATAAGGCTTTGTAGCGATGTTGCACAATCAGACACTTGCAGCGCGACACGAATATGATGATTATAAGCCCGTAGTACCCTTAGGTTGAAAAAATTGGTCGAATTTTTTTTTCGATCAATAACGCTTTGTAGCGATGTTGCACAATCGGAAACTTGCAGTGCAACACGAATATGATAATTATAAGCCCGTAGTACCCTTAGGTTGAAAAAATCGGTCGAATTTTTTTTTCGTTCAATGAGGCTTTGTAGCGATGTTGCACAATCGGAAACTTGCAGCGCAACATGAATATGATGATTATAAGCCCGTAGTACCCTTAGGTTGACAAAATCGGTCGAAATTTCTTTTCGTCCAATAAGGCTTTGTAGCGATGTTGCACAATCGGACACTTGCAGCGCAACACGAATATGATGATTATAAGCCCGTAGTACCCTTAGGTTGAGAAAATTGGTCTAAATTTTGTTTTCGTCCAATAACGCTTTACAGCGATGTTGCACAATCGGACACTTCCAGCACAACACGACTATGATGATTATAAGCCCGTAGTACCCTTAGGTTGAGAAAATTGGTTAAATTTTGTTTTCGTTCAATAAGGCTTTGTAGCGATGTTGCACAATCGGACACTTGCAGCGCAACGCGAGTATGATGATTATAAGCCCGTAGTACCCTTAGGTTCACAAAATCGGTCGAATTTTGTTTTCGTTCAATAAGGCTTTGCAGCGATGTTGTGCAATCGGTCACTTGCAGCGCAACACGAATATGATGATTATAAGCCCGTAGTACCCTTAGGTTGACAAAATCGGTCGAAATTTTTTTTCGTCCAATAAGGCTTTGTAGCGATGTCTCGCAATCGGACACTTGCAGCGCAACACGAATATGATGATTATAAGCCCGTAGTACCCTTAGGTTGATAAAATTGGTTAAATTTTGTTTTCGTTCAATAAGGCTTTGTAGCGATGTTGCACAATCGGACACTTGCAGCGCAACGCGAGTATGATGATTATAAGCCCGTAGTACCCTTAGGTTGAAAAAATCGGTCGAATTTTTTTTTCGTTCAATAACGCTTTGTAGCGATGTTGCACAATCGGACACTTGCAGCGCAACACGAATATGATAATTATAAGCCCGTAGTACCCTTAGGTTGAAAAAATCGGTCGAATTTTGTTTTCGTTTAATAACGTTTTGTAGCGATGTTGCACAATCGGACACTTGCAGCGCAACACGAATATGATGATTATAAGCCCGTAGTACCCTTAGGTTGACAAAATCGGTCGAAATTTTTTTTCGTTTAATAAGGCTTTGTAGCGATGTTGCACAATCAGACACTTGCAGCGCGACACGAATATGATGATTATAAGCCCGTAGTACCCTTAGGTTGAAAAAATTGGTCGAATTTTTTTTTCGTTCAATAACGCTTTGTAGCGATGTTGCACAATCGGACACTTGCAGTGCAACACGAATATGATAATTATAAGCCCGTAGTACCCTTAGGTTGAAAAAATCGGTCGAATTTTTTTTTCGTTCAATAAGGCTTTGTAGCGATGTTGCACAATTGGAAACTTGCAGCGCAACATGAATATGATGATTATAAGCCCGCAGTACCCTTAGGTTGACAAAATCAGTCGAAATTTCTTTTCGTCCAATAAGGCTTTGTAGCGATGTTGCACAATCGGACACTTGCAGCGCAACACGAATATGATGATTATAAGCCCCTAGTACCCTTAGGTTGAAAAAATCGGTCGAATTTTTTTTTCGTTCAATAAGGCTTTGTAGCGATGTTGCACAATCAGACACTTGCAGGGCGACACGAATATGATGATTATAAGCCCGTAGTACCCTTAGGTTGAAAAAATTGGTCGAATTTTGTTTTCGTTTAATAACGCTTTGTAGCGATGTTGCACAATCGGACACTTGCAGCGCAACACGAATATGATGATTATAAGCCCCTAGTACCCTTAGGTTGAAAAAATCGGTCGAATTTTTTTTTCGTTCAATAAGGCTTTGTAGCGATGTTGCACAATCAGACACTTGCAGCGCGACACGAATATGATGATTATAAGCCCGTAGTACCCTTAGGTTGAAAAAATTGGTCGAATTTTGTTTTCGTTTAATAACGCTTTGTAGCGATGTTGCACAATCGGACACTTGCAGCGCAACACGAATATGATGATTATAAGCCCGTAGTACCCTTAGGTTGAAAAAATCGGTCGAATTTTTTTTTCGTTCAATAACGCTTTGTAGCGATGTTGCACAATCGGACACTTGCAGCGCAACACGAATATGATAATTATAAGCCCGTAGTACCCTTAGGTTGAAAAAATCGGTCGAATTTTTTTTTCGTTCAATAAGGTTTTGTAGCGATGTTGCACAATCAGACACTTGCAGCGCGACACGAATATGATGATTATAAGCCCGTAGTACCCTTAGGTTGAGAAAATTGGTTAAATTTTTTTTTCGTTCAATAACGCTTTGTAGCGATGTTGCACAATCGGACACTTGCAGCGCAACACGAATATGATGATTATAAGCCCGTAGTACCCTTAGGTTGATAAAATTGGTTAAATTTTGTTTTCGTTCAATAACGCTTTGTAGCGATGTTGCACAATCGGACACTTGCAGCGCAACAGGAATATGATGATTATAAGCCCGTAGTACCCTTAGGTTGAGAAAATTGGTTAAATTTTGTTTTCGTTCAATAAGGCTTTGTAGCGATGTTGCACAATCGGACACTTGCAGCGCAACGCGAGTATGATGATTATAAGCCCGTAGTACCCTTAGGTTGAAAAAATTGGTCGAATTTTGTTTTCGTTTAATAACGCTTTGTAGCGATGTTGCACAATCGGACACTTGCAGCGCAACACGAATATGATGATTATAAGCCCGTAGTACCCTTAGGTTGACAAAATCGGTCGAAATTTTGTTTCGTCCAATAAGGCTTTGTAGCGATGGCTCGCAATCGGAAATTTCCCGCGGAACACGAATATTATGATTATCAGCCCGTAGTACCCTTAGGTTGAGAAAATTGGTTACATTTTTTTTTCGTTAAATAAGGCTTTGTAGCGATGTTGCATAATCGGACACTTGCAGCGCAACAGGAATATGATGATTATAAGCCCGTAGTACCCTTAGGTTGAGAAAATTGGTTAAATTTTGTTGAGTTCAATAACACTTTGTAGCGATGTTGCACAATCGGACACTTGCAGCGCAACACGAATATGATGATTATAAGCCCGTAGTACCCTTAGGTTGACAAAATCGGTCGAAATTTTGTTTCGTCCAATAAGGCTTTGTAGCGATGTCTCGCAATCGGACACTTGCAGCGCAACACGAATATGATGATTATAAGCCCGTAGTACCCTTAGGTTGAAAAAATCGGTCGAATTTTGTTTTCGTTCAATAACGCTTTGTAGCGATGTTGCACAATCGGACACTTGCAGCGCAACACGAATATGATGATTATAAGCCCGTAGTACCCTTAGGTTAACAAAATCGGTCGAATTTGTTTTTCGTTCAATAAGGCTTTGTAGCGATGTTGCACAATCGGACACTTGCAGCGCAACGCGAGTATGATGATTATAAGCCCGTAGTACCCTTAGGTTGACAAAATCGGTCGAATTTTTTTTTCGTTCAATAAGGCTTTGCAGCGATGTTGTGCAATCGGTCACTTGCAGCGCAACACGAATATGATGATTATAAACCCGTAGTACCCTTAGGTTGAAAAAATTGGTCGAATTTTGTTTTCGTTTAATAACGCTTTGTAGCGATGTTGCACAATCGGACACTTGCAGCGCAACACGAATATGATGATTATAAGCCCGTAGTACCCTTAGGTTGACAAAATCGGTCGAAATTTTGTTTCGTCCAATAAGGCTTTGTAGCGATGTTGCACAATCAGACACTTGCAGCGCGACACGAATATGATGATTATAAGCCCGTAGTACCCTTAGGTTGAAAAAATTGGTCGAATTTTGTTTTCGTTTAATAACGCTTTGTAGCGATGTTGCACAATCGGACACTTGCAGCGCAACACGAATATGATGATTATAAGCCCGTAGTACCCTTAGGTTGAGAAAATTGGTTACATTTTTTTTTCGTTCAATAACGCTTTGTAGCGATGTTGCACAATCGGACACTTGCAGCGCAACACGAATATGATGATTATAAGGCCGTAGTACCCTTAGGTTGACAAAATCGGTCGAAATTTTTTTTCGTCCAATAAGGCTTTGTAGCGATGTCTCGCAATCGGACACTTGCAGCGCAACACGAATATGATGATTATAAGCCCGTAGTACCCTTAGGTTGACAAAATCGGTCGAATTTTTTTTTCGTTCAATAAGGCTTTGCAGCGATGTTGTGCACTCGGTCACTTGCAGCGCAACACGAATATGATGATTATAAGCCCGTAGTACCCTTAGGTTGACAAAATCGGTCGAAATTTTTTTTCGTCCAATAAGGCTTTGTAGCGATGTCTCGCAATCGGACACTTGCAGCGCAACACGAATATGATGATTATAAGCCCGTAGTACCCTTAGGTTGAAAAAATTGGTTAAATTTTGTTGAGTTCAATAACGCTTTGTAGCGATGTTGCACAATCGGACACTTGCAGCGCAACACGAATATGATGATTATAAGCCCGTAGTACCCTTAGGTTGACAAAATCGGTCGAAATTTTTGTTCGTCCAATAAGGCTTTGTAGCGATGTCTCGCAATCGGACACTTGCAGCGCAACACGAATATGATGATTATAAGCCCGTAGTACCCTTAGGTTGACAAAATCGGTCGAATTTTTTTTTCGTTCAATAAGGCTTTGCAGCGATGTTGTGCACTCGGTCACTTGCAGCGCAACACGAATATGATGATTATAAGCCCGTAGTACCCTTAGGTTGACAAAATCGGTCGAAATTTTTTTTCGTTCAATAAGGCTTTGTAGCGATGTCTTGCAATCGGACACTTGCAGCGCAACACGAATATGATGATTATAAGCCCGTAGTACCCTTAGGTTGAAAAAATCGGTCGAATTTTTTTTTCGTTCAATAACGCTTTGTAGCGATGTTGCACAATCGGACACTTGCAGCGCAACACGAATATGATAATTATAAGCCCGTAGTACCCTTAGGTTGAAAAAATCGGTCGAATTTTTTTTTCGTTCAATAAGGCTTTGTAGCGATGTTGCACAATCAGACACTTGCAGCGCGACACGAATATGATGATTATAAGCCCGTAGTACCCTTAGGTTGAAAAAATTGGTCGAATTTTGTTTTCGTTTAATAACGTTTTGTAGTGATGTTGCACAATCGGACACTTGCAGCGCAACACGAATATGATGATTATAAGCCCGTAGTACCCGTAGGTTGAGAAAATTGGTTAAATTTGTTTTTCGTTCAATAACGCTTTGTAGCGATGTTGCACAATCGGACACTTGCAGCGCAACAGGAATATGATGATTATAAGCCCGTAGTACCCTTAGGTTGAGAAAATTGGTTAAATTTTGTTGAGTTCAATAACGCTTTGTAGCGATGTTGCACAATCGGACACTTGCAGCGCAACACGAATATGATGATTATAAGCCCGTAGTAACCTTAGGTTGACAAAATCGGTCGAAATTTTTTTTCGTCCAATAAGGCTTTGTAGCGATGTCTCGCAATCGGACACTTGCAGCGCAACACGAATATGATGATTATAAGCCCGTAGTACCCTTAGGTTGACAAAATCGGTCGAATTTTTTTTTCGTTCAATAAGGCTTTGCAGCGATGTTGTGCACTCGGTCACTTGCAGCGCAACACGAATATGATGATTATAAGCCCGTAGTACCCTTAGGTTGACAAAATCGGTCGAAATTTTTTTTCGTTCAATAAGGCTTTGTAGCGATGTCTCGCAATCGGACACTTGCAGCGCAACACGAATATGATGATTATAAGCCCGTAGTACCCTTAGGTTGAAAAAATCGGTCGAATTTTTTTTTCGTTCAATAACGCTTTGTAGCGATGTTGCACAATCGGACACTTGCAGCGCAACACGAATATGATAATTATAAGCCCGTAGTACCCTTAGGTTGAAAAAATCGGTCGAATTTTTTTTTCGTTCAATAAGGCTTTGTAGCGATGTTGCACAATCAGACACTTGCAGCGCGACACGAATATGATGATTATAAGCCCGTAGTACCCTTAGGTTGAAAAAATTTGTCGAATTTTGTTTTCGTTTAATAACGTTTTGTAGCGATGTTGCACAATCGGACACTTGCAGCGCAACACGAATATGATGATTATAAGCCCGTAGTACCCGTAGGTTGAGAAAATTGGTTAAATTTTTTTTTCGTTCAATAACGCTTTGTAGCTATGTTGCACAATCGGACACTTGCAGCGCAACACGAATATGATGATTATAAGCCCGTAGTACCCTTAGGTTGAAAAAATCGGTCGAATTTTGTTTTCGTTCAATAACGCTTTGTAGCGATGTTGCACAATCGGACACTTGCAGCGCAACACGAATATGATGATTATAAGCCCGTAGTACCCTTAGGTTAACAAAATCGGTCGAATTTTTTTTTCGTTCAATAAGGCTTTGTAGCGATGTTGCACAATCGGACACTTGCAGCGCAACGCGAGTATGATGATTATAAGCCCGTAGTACCCTTAGGTTGACAAAATCGGTCGAATTTTTTTTTCGTTCAATAAGGCTTTGCAGCGATGTTGTGCAATCGGTCACTTGCAGCGCAACACGAATATGATGATTATAAACCCGTAGTACCCTTAGGTTGAAAAAATTGGTCGAATTTTGTTTTCGTTTAATAACGCTTTGTAGCGATGTTGCACAATCGGACACTTGCAGCGCAACACGAATATGATGATTATAAGCCCGTAGTACCCTTAGGTTGACAAAATCGGTCGAAATTTTTTTTCGTCCAATAAGGCTTTGTAGCGATGTTGCACAATCAGACACTTGCAGCGCGACACGAATATGATGATTATAAGCCCGTAGTACCCTTAGGTTGAAAAAATTGGTCGAATTTTGTTTTCGTTTAATAGCGCTTTGTAGCGATGTTGCACAATCGGACACTTGCAGCGCAACACGAATATGATGATTATAAGCCCGTAGTACCCTTAGGTTGAGAAAATTGGTTACATTTTTTTTTCGTTCAATAACGCTTTGTAGCGATGTTGCACAATCGGACACTTGCAGCGCAACACGAATATGATGATTATAAGCCCGTAGTACCCTTAGGTTGACAAAATCGGTCGAAATTTTTTTTCGTCCAATAAGGCTTTGTAGCGATGTCTCGCAATCGGACACTTGCAGCGCAACACGAATATGATGATTATAAGCCCGTAGTACCCTTAGGTTGACAAAATCGGTCGAAATTTCGTTTCGTCCAATAAGGCTTTGTAGCGATGTTGCACAATCGGACACTTGCAGCGCAACACGAATATGATGATTATAAGCCCGTAGTACCCTTAGGTTGAGAAAATTGGTCTAAATTTTGTTTTCGTCCAATAACGCTTTACAGCGATTCTGCACAATCGGACACTTCCAGCACAACACGACTATGATGATTATAAGCCCGTAGTACCCTTAGGTTGAGAAAATTGGTTAAATTTTGTTTTCGTTCAATAAGGCTTTGTAGCGATGTTGCACAATCGGACACTTGCAGCGCAACGCGAGTATGATGATTATAAGCCCGTAGTACCCTTAGGTTGACAAAATCGGTCGAATTTTTTTTTCGTTCAATAAGGCTTTGCAGCGATGTTGTGCAATCGGTCACTTGCAGCGCAACACGAATATGATGATTATAAACCCGTAGTACCCTTAGGTTGACAAAATCGGTCGAAATTTTTTTTCGTCCAATAAGGCTTTGTAGCGATGGCTCGCAATCGGAAATTTCCCGCGGAACACGAATATTATGATTATAAGCCCGTAGTACCCTTAGGTTGAGAAAATTGGTTACATTTTTTTTTCGTTCAATAACGCTTTGTAGCGATGTTGCACAATCGGACACTTGCAGCGCAACACGAATATGATGATTATAAGCCCGTAGTACCCTTAGGTTGACAAAATCGGTCGAATTTTGTTTTCGTTCAATAAGGCTTTGTAGCGATGTTGCACAATCAGACACTTGCAGCGCGACACGAATATGATGATTATAAGCCCGTAGTACCCTTAGGTTGAAAAAATTGGTCGAATTTTGTTTTCGTTTAATAACGCTTTGTAGCGATGTTGCACAATCGGACACTTGCAGCGCAACACGAATATGATGATTATAAGCCCGTAGTACCCTTAGGTTGACAAAATCAGTCGAAATTTTGTTTCGTCCAATAAGGCTTTGTAGCGATGGCTCGCAATCGGAAATTTCCCGCGGAACACGAATATTATGATTATAAGCCCGTAGTACCCTTAGGTTGAGAAAATTGGTTACATTTTTTTTTCGTTAAATAAGGCTTTGTAGCGATGTTGCACAATCGGACACTTGCAGCGCAACAGGAATATGATGATTATAAGCCCGTAGTACCCTTAGGTTGAGAAAATTGGTTAAATTTTGTTGAGTTCAATAACGCTTTGTAGCGATGTTGCACAATCGGACACTTGCAGCGCAACACGAATATGATGATTATAAGCCCGTAGTACCCTTAGGTTGACAAAATCGGTCGAAATTTTTTTTCGTCCAATAAGGCTTTGTAGCGATGTCTCGCAATCGGACACTTGCAGCGCAACACGAATATGATGATTATAAGCCCGTAGTACCCTTAGGTTGACAAAATCGGTCGAAATTTCGTTTCGTCCAATAAGGCTTTGTAGCGATGTTGCACAATCGGACACTTGCAGCGCAACACGAATATGATGATTATAAGCCCGTAGTACCCTTAGGTTGAGAAAATTGGTCTAAATTTTGTTTTCGTCCAATAACGCTTTACAGCGATTCTGCACAATCGGACACTTCCAGCACAACACGACTATGATGATTATAAGCCCGTAGTACCCTTAGGTTGAGAAAATTGGTTAAATTTTGTTTTCGTTCAATAAGGCTTTGTAGCGATGTTGCACAATCGGACACTTGCAGCGCAACGCGAGTATGATGATTATAAGCCCGTAGTACCCTTAGGTTGACAAAATCGGTCGAATTTTTTTTTCGTTCAATAAGGCTTTGCAGCGATGTTGTGCAATCGGTCACTTGCAGCGCAACACGAATATGATGATTATAAACCCGTAGTACCCTTAGGTTGACAAAATCGGTCGAAATTTTTTTTCGTCCAATAAGGCTTTGTAGCGATGGCTCGCAATCGGAAATTTCCCGCGGAACACGAATATTATGATTATAAGCCCGTAGTACCCTTAGGTTGAGAAAATTGGTTACATTTTTTTTTCGTTCAATAACGCTTTGTAGCGATGTTGCACAATCGGACACTTGCAGCGCAACACGAATATGATGATTATAAGCCCGTAGTACCCTTAGGTTGACAAAATCGGTCGAATTTTGTTTTCGTTCAATAAGGCTTTGTAGCGATGTTGCACAATCAGACACTTGCAGCGCGACACGAATATGATGATTATAAGCCCGTAGTACCCTTAGGTTGAAAAAATTGGTCGAATTTTGTTTTCGTTTAATAACGCTTTGTAGCGATGTTGCACAATCGGACACTTGCAGCGCAACACGAATATGATGATTATAAGCCCGTAGTACCCTTAGGTTGACAAAATCAGTCGAAATTTTGTTTCGTCCAATAAGGCTTTGTAGCGATGGCTCGCAATCGGAAATTTCCCGCGGAACACGAATATTATGATTATAAGCCCGTAGTACCCTTAGGTTGAGAAAATTGGTTACATTTTTTTTTCGTTAAATAAGGCTTTGTAGCGATGTTGCACAATCGGACACTTGCAGCGCAACAGGAATATGATGATTATAAGCCCGTAGTACCCTTAGGTTGACAAAATCGGTCGAAATTTTTTTTCGTCCAATAAGGCTTTGTAGCGATGTCTCGCAATCGGACACTTGCAGCGCAACACGAATATGATGATTATAAGCCCGTAGTACCCTTAGGTTGACAAAATCGGTCGAAATTTCGTTTCGTCCAATAAGGCTTTGTAGCGATGTTGCACAATCGGACACTTGCAGCGCAACACGAATATGATGATTATAAGCCCGTAGTACCCTTAGGTTGAGAAAATTGGTCTAAATTTTGTTTTCGTCCAATAACGCTTTACAGCGATTCTGCACAATCGGACACTTCCAGCACAACACGACTATGATGATTATAAGCCCGTAGTACCCTTAGGTTGAGAAAATTGGTTAAATTTTGTTTTCGTTCAATAAGGCTTTGTAGCGATGTTGCACAATCGGACACTTGCAGCGCAACGCGAGTATGATGATTATAAGCCCGTAGTACCCTTAGGTTGACAAAATCGGTCGAATTTTTTTTTCGTTCAATAAGGCTTTGCAGCGATGTTGTGCAATCGGTCACTTGCAGCGCAACACGAATATGATGATTATAAACCCGTAGTACCCTTAGGTTGACAAAATCGGTCGAAATTTTTTTTCGTCCAATAAGGCTTTGTAGCGATGGCTCGCAATCGGAAATTTCCCGCGGAACACGAATATTATGATTATAAGCCCGTAGTACCCTTAGGTTGAGAAAATTGGTTACATTTTTTTTTCGTTCAATAACGCTTTGTAGCGATGTTGCACAATCGGACACTTGCAGCGCAACACGAATATGATGATTATAAGCCCGTAGTACCCTTAGGTTGACAAAATCGGTCGAATTTTGTTTTCGTTCAATAAGGCTTTGTAGCGATGTTGCACAATCAGACACTTGCAGCGCGACACGAATATGATGATTATAAGCCCGTAGTACCCTTAGGTTGAAAAAATTGGTCGAATTTTGTTTTCGTTTAATAACGCTTTGTAGCGATGTTGCACAATCGGACACTTGCAGCGCAACACGAATATGATGATTATAAGCCCGTAGTACCCTTAGGTTGACAAAATCAGTCGAAATTTTGTTTCGTCCAATAAGGCTTTGTAGCGATGGCTCGCAATCGGAAATTTCCCGCGGAACACGAATATTATGATTATAAGCCCGTAGTACCCTTAGGTTGAGAAAATTGGTTACATTTTTTTTTCGTTAAATAAGGCTTTGTAGCGATGTTGCACAATCGGACACTTGCAGCGCAACAGGAATATGATGATTATAAGCCCGTAGTACCCTTAGGTTGAGAAAATTGGTTAAATTTTGTTGAGTTCAATAACGCTTTGTAGCGATGTTGCACAATCGGACACTTGCAGCGCAACACGAATATGATGATTATAAGCCCGTAGTACCCTTAGGTTGACAAAATCGGTCGAAATTTTTTTTCGTCCAATAAGGCTTTGTAGCGATGTCTCGCAATCGGACACTTGCAGCGCAACACGAATATGATGATTATAAGCCCGTAGTACCCTTAGGTTGACAAAATCGGTCGAAATTTCGTTTCGTCCAATAAGGCTTTGTAGCGATGTTGCACAATCGGACACTTGCAGCGCAACACGAATATGATGATTATAAGCCCGTAGTACCCTTAGGTTGAGAAAATTGGTCTAAATTTTGTTTTCGTCCAATAACGCTTTACAGCGATTCTGCACAATCGGACACTTCCAGCACAACACGACTATGATGATTATAAGCCCGTAGTACCCTTAGGTTGAGAAAATTGGTTAAATTTTGTTTTCGTTCAATAAGGCTTTGTAGCGATGTTGCACAATCGGACACTTGCAGCGCAACGCGAGTATGATGATTATAAGCCCGTAGTACCCTTAGGTTGACAAAATCGGTCGAATTTTTTTTTCGTTCAATAAGGCTTTGCAGCGATGTTGTGCAATCGGTCACTTGCAGCGCAACACGAATATGATGATTATAAACCCGTAGTACCCTTAGGTTGACAAAATCGGTCGAAATTTTTTTTCGTCCAATAAGGCTTTGTAGCGATGGCTCGCAATCGGAAATTTCCCGCGGAACACGAATATTATGATTATAAGCCCGTAGTACCCTTAGGTTGAGAAAATTGGTTACATTTTTTTTTCGTTCAATAACGCTTTGTAGCGATGTTGCACAATCGGACACTTGCAGCGCAACACGAATATGATGATTATAAGCCCGTAGTACCCTTAGGTTGACAAAATCGGTCGAATTTTGTTTTCGTTCAATAAGGCTTTGTAGCGATGTTGCACAATCAGACACTTGCAGCGCGACACGAATATGATGATTATAAGCCCGTAGTACCCTTAGGTTGAAAAAATTGGTCGAATTTTGTTTTCGTTTAATAACGCTTTGTAGCGATGTTGCACAATCGGACACTTGCAGCGCAACACGAATATGATGATTATAAGCCCGTAGTACCCTTAGGTTGACAAAATCAGTCGAAATTTTGTTTCGTCCAATAAGGCTTTGTAGCGATGGCTCGCAATCGGAAATTTCCCGCGGAACACGAATATTATGATTATAAGCCCGTAGTACCCTTAGGTTGAGAAAATTGGTTACATTTTTTTTTCGTTAAATAAGGCTTTGTAGCGATGTTGCACAATCGGACACTTGCAGCGCAACAGGAATATGATGATTATAAGCCCGTAGTACCCTTAGGTTGAGAAAATTGGTTAAATTTTGTTGAGTTCAATAACGCTTTGTAGCGATGTTGCACAATCGGACACTTGCAGCGCAACACGAATATGATGATTATAAGCCCGTAGTACCCTTAGGTTGACAAAATCGGTCGAAATTTTTTTTCGTCCAATAAGGCTTTGTAGCGATGTCTCGCAATCGGACACTTGCAGCGCAACACGAATATGATGATTATAAGCCCGTAGTACCCTTAGGTTGATAAAATTGGTTAAATTTTTTTTTCGTTCAATAACGCTTTGTAGCGATGTTGCACAATCGGACACTTGCAGCGCAACACGAATATGATGATTATATGCCCGTAGTACCCTTAGGTTGAAAAAATCGGTCGAATTTTGTTTTCGTCCAATAACGCTTTACAGCGATGTTGCACAATCGGACACTTCCAGCACAACACGAATATGATGATTATAAGCCCGTAGTACCCTTAGGTTGAGAAAATTGGTTAAATTTTGTTGAGTTCAATAACGCTTTGTAGCGATGTTGCACAATCGGACACTTGCAGCGCAACACGAATATGATGATTATAAGCCCGTAGTACCCTTAGGTTGACAAAATCGGTCGAAATTTTTTTTCGTCCAATAAGGCTTTGTAGCGATGTCTCGCAATCGGACACTTGCAGCGCAACACGAATATGATGATTATAAGCCCGTAGTACCCTTAGGTTGATAAAATTGGTTAAATTTTTTTTTCGTTCAATAACGCTTTGTAGCGATGTTGCACAATCGGACACTTGCAGCGCAACACGAATATGATGATTATATGCCCGTAGTACCCTTAGGTTGAAAAAATCGGTCGAATTTTGTTTTCGTCCAATAACGCTTTACAGCGATGTTGCACAATCGGACACTTCCAGCACAACACGAATATGATGATTATAAGCCCGTAGTACCCTTAGGTTGAGAAAATTGGTTAAATTTTGTTGACTTCAATAACGCTTTGTAGCGATGTTGCACAATCGGACACTTGCAGCGCAACACGAATATGATGATTATAAGCCCGTAGTACCCTTAGGTTGACAAAATCGGTCGAAATTTTTTTTCGTCCAATAAGGCTTTGTAGCGATGTCTCGCAATCGGACACTTGCAGCGCAACACGAATATGATGATTATAAGCCCGTAGTACCCTTAGGTTGATAAAATTGGTTAAATTTTTGTTTCGTTCAATAACGCTTTGTAGCGATGTTGCACAATCGGACACTTGCAGCGCAACACGAATATGATGATTATAAGCCCGTAGTACCCTTAGGTTGAAAAAATCGGTCGAATTTTGTTTTCGTTCAATAACGCTTTGTAGCGATGTTGCACAATCGGACACTTGCAGCGCAACACGAATATGATAATTATAAGCCCGTAGTACCCGTAGGTTGAAAAAATCGGTCGAATTTTTTTTTCGTTCAATAAGGCTTTGTAGCGATGTCTCGCAATCGGACACTTGCAGCGCAACACGAATATGATGATTATAAGCCCGTAGTACCCTTAGGTTGATAAAATTGGTTAAATTTTTGTTTCGTTCAATAACGCTTTGTAGCGATGTTGCACAATCGGACACTTGCAGCGCAACACGAATATGATGATTATAAGCCCGTAGTACCCTTAGGTTGAAAAAATCGGTCGAATTTTGTTTTCGTTCAATAACGCTTTGTAGCGATGTTGCACAATCGGACACTTGCAGCGCAACACGAATATGATAATTATAAGCCCGTAGTACCCGTAGGTTGAAAAAATCGGTCGAATTTTTTTTTCGTTCAATAAGGCTTTGTAGCGATGTTGCACAATCAGACACTTGCAGCGCGACACGAATATGATGATTATAAGCCCGTAGTACCCTTAGGTTGAAAAAATTGGTCGAATTTTGTTTTCGTTTAATAACGTTTTGTAGCGATGTTGCACAATCGGACACTTGCAGCGCAACACGAATATGATGATTATAAGCCCGTAGTACCCGTAGGTTGAGAAAATTGGTTAAATTTTTTTTTCGTTCAATAACGCTTTGTAGCGATGTTGCACAATCGGACACTTGCAGCGCAACACGAATATGATGATTATAAGCCCGTAGTACCCTTAGGTTGAAAAAATCGGTCGAATTTTTTTTTCGTTCAATAACGCTTTGTAGCGATGTTGCACAATCGGACACTTGCAGTGCAACACGAATATGATAATTATAAGCCCGTAGTACCCTTAGGTTGAAAAAATCGGTCGAATTTTGTTTTCGTTCAATAAGGCTTTGTAGCGATGTTGCACAATCGGAAACTTGCAGCGCAACATGAATATGATGATTATAAGCCCGTAGTACCCTTAGGTTGACAAAATCGGTCGAAATTTCGTTTCGTCCAATAAGGCTTTGTAGCGATGTTGCACAATCGGACACTTGCAGCGCAACACGAATATGATGATTATAAGCCCGTAGTACCCTTAGGTTGAGAAAATTGGTCTAAATTTTGTTTTCGTCCAATAACGATTTACAGCGATTCTGCACAATCGGACACTTCCAGCACAACACGACTATGATGATTATAAGCCCGTAGTACCCTTAGGTTGAGAAAATTGGTTAAATTTTGTTTTCGTTCAATAAGGCTTTACAGCGATGTTGCACAATCGGACACTTCCAGCACAACACGAATATGATGATTATAAGCCCGTAGTACCCTTAGGTTGAGAAAATTGGTTAAATTTTGTTGAGTTCAATAACGCTTTGTAGCGATGTTGCACAATCGGACACTTGCAGCGCAACACGAATATGATGATTATAAGCCCGTAGTACCCTTAGGTTGACAAAATCGGTCGAAACTTTTTTTCGTCCAATAAGGCTTTGTAGCGATGTCTCGCAATCGGACACTTGCAGCGCAACACGAATATGATGATTATAAGCCCGTAGTACCCTTAGGTTGATAAAATTGGTTAAATTTTTTTTTCGTTCACTAACGCTTTGTAGCGATGTTGCACAATCGGACACTTGCAGCGCAACACGAATATGATGATTATAAGCCCGTAGTACCCTTAGGTTGAAAAAATTGGTCGAATTTTGTTTTCGTTTAATAACGTTTTGTAGCGATGTTGCACAATCGGACACTTGCAGCGCAACACGAATATGATGATTATAAGCCCGTAGTACCCGTAGGTTGAGAAAATTGGTTAAATTTTTTTTTCGTTCAATAACGCTTTGTAGCGATGTTGCACAATCGGACACTTGCAGCGCAACACGAATATGATGATTATAAGCCCGTAGTACCCTTAGGTTGAAAAAATCGGTCGAATTTTTTGTTCGTTCAATAACGCTTTGTAGCGATGTTGCACAATCGGACACTTGCAGTGCAACACGAATATGATAATTATAAGCCCGTAGTACCCTTAGGTTGAAAAAATCGGTCGAATTTTTTTTTCGTTCAATAAGGCTTTGTAGCGATGTTGCACAATCGGAAACTTGCAGCGCAACATGAATATGATGATTATAAGCCCGTAGTACCCTTAGGTTGACAAAATCGGTCGAAATTTCGTTTCGTCCAATAAGGCTTTGTAGCGATGTTGCACAATCGGACACTTGCAGCGAAACACGAATATGATGATTATAAGCCCGTAGTACCCTTAGGTTGAGAAAATTGGTCTAAATTTTGTTTTCGTCCAATAACGCTTTACAGCGATTCTGCACAATCGGACACTTCCAGCACAACACGACTATGATGATTATAAGCCCGTAGTACCCTTAGGTTGAGAAAATTGGTTAAATTTTGTTTTCGTTCAATAAGGCTTTGTAGCGATGTTGCACAATCGGACACTTGCAGCGCAACGCGAGTATGATGATTATAAGCCCGTAGTACCCTTAGGTTGACAAAATCGGTCGAATTTTTTTTTCGTTCAATAAGGCTTTGCAGCGATGTTGTGCAATCAGTCACTTGCAGCGCAACACGAATATGATGATTATAAACCCGTAGTACCCTTAGGTTGAAAAAATTGGTCGAATTTTGTTTTCGTTTAATAACGCTTTGTAGCGATGTTGCACAATCGGACACTTGCAGCGCAACACGAATATGATGATTATAAGCCCGTAGTACCCTTAGGTTGACAAAATCAGTCGAAATTTTTTTTCGTCCAATAGGGCTTTGTAGCGATGGCTCGCAATCGGAAATTTCCCGCGGAACACGAATATTATGATTATAAGCCCGTAGTACCCTTAGGTTGAGAAAATTGGTTACATTTTTTTTTCGTTAAATAAGGCTTTGTAGCGATGTTGCGAAATCGGACACTTGCAGCGCAACAGGAATATGATGATTATAAGCCCGTAGTACCCTTAGGTTGAGAAAATTGGTTAAATTTTGTTGAGTTCAATAACGCTTTGTAGCGATGTTGCACAATCGGACACTTGCAGCGCAACACGAATATGATGATTATAAGCCCGTAGTACCCTTAGGTTGACAAAATCGGTCGAAATTTTTTTTCGTCCAATAAGGCTTTGTAGCGATGTCTCGCAATCGGACACTTGCAGCGCAACACGAATATGATGATTATAAGCCCGTAGTACCCGTAGGTTGAGAAAATTGGTTAAATTTTTTTTTCGTTCAATAACGCTTTGTAGCGATGTTGCACAATCGGACACTTGCAGCGCAACACGAATATGATGATTATAAGCCCGTAGTACCCTTAGGTTGAAAAAATCGGTCGAATTTTTTGTTCGTTCAATAACGCTTTGTAGCGATGTTGCACAATCGGACACTTGCAGTGCAACACGAATATGATAATTATAAGCCCGTAGTACCCTTAGGTTGAAAAAATCGGTCGAATTTTTTTTTCGTTCAATAAGGCTTTGTAGCGATGTTGCACAATCGGAAACTTGCAGCGCAACATGAATATGATGATTATAAGCCCGTAGTACCCTTAGGTTGACAAAATCGGTCGAAATTTCGTTTCGTCCAATAAGGCTTTGTAGCGATGTTGCACAATCGGACACTTGCAGCGAAACACGAATATGATGATTATAAGCCCGTAGTACCCTTAGGTTGAGAAAATTGGTCTAAATTTTGTTTTCGTCCAATAACGCTTTACAGCGATTCTGCACAATCGGACACTTCCAGCACAACACGACTATGATGATTATAAGCCCGTAGTACCCTTAGGTTGAGAAAATTGGTTAAATTTTGTTTTCGTTCAATAAGGCTTTGTAGCGATGTTGCACAATCGGACACTTGCAGCGCAACGCGAGTATGATGATTATAAGCCCGTAGTACCCTTAGGTTGACAAAATCGGTCGAATTTTTTTTTCGTTCAATAAGGCTTTGCAGCGATGTTGTGCAATCAGTCACTTGCAGCGCAACACGAATATGATGATTATAAACCCGTAGTACCCTTAGGTTGAAAAAATTGGTCGAATTTTGTTTTCGTTTAATAACGCTTTGTAGCGATGTTGCACAATCGGACACTTGCAGCGCAACACGAATATGATGATTATAAGCCCGTAGTACCCTTAGGTTGACAAAATCAGTCGAAATTTTTTTTCGTCCAATAGGGCTTTGTAGCGATGGCTCGCAATCGGAAATTTCCCGCGGAACACGAATATTATGATTATAAGCCCGTAGTACCCTTAGGTTGAGAAAATTGGTTACATTTTTTTTTCGTTAAATAAGGCTTTGTAGCGATGTTGCGAAATCGGACACTTGCAGCGCAACAGGAATATGATGATTATAAGCCCGTAGTACCCTTAGGTTGAGAAAATTGGTTAAATTTTGTTGAGTTCAATAACGCTTTGTAGCGATGTTGCACAATCGGACACTTGCAGCGCAACACGAATATGATGATTATAAGCCCGTAGTACCCTTAGGTTGACAAAATCGGTCGAAATTTTTTTTCGTCCAATAAGGCTTTGTAGCGATGTCTCGCAATCGGACACTTGCAGCGCAACACGAATATGATGATTATAAGCCCGTAGTACCCTTAGGTTGATAAAATTGGTTAAATTTTTTTTTCGTTCAATAACGCTTTGTAGCGATGTTGCACAATCGGACACTTGCAGCGCAACACGAATATGATAATTATAAGCCCGTAGTACCCTTAGGTTGAAAAAATCGGTCGAATTTTTTTTTCGTTCAATAAGGCTTTGTAGCGATGTTGCACAATCAGACACTTGCAGCGCGACACGAATATGATGATTATAAGCCCGTAGTACCCTTAGGTTGAAAAAATTGGTCGAATTTTGTTTTCGTTTAATAACGTTTTGTAGCGATGTTGCACAATCGGACACTTGCAGCGCAACACGAATATGATGATTATAAGCCCGTAGTACCCGTAGGTTGAGAAAATTGGTTAAATTTTTTTTTCGTTCAATAACGCTTTGTAGCGATGTTGCACAATCGGACACTTGCAGCGCAACACGAATATGATGATTATAAGCCCGTAGTACCCTTAGGTTGAAAAAATCGGTCGAATTTTTTTTTCGTTCAATAACGCTTTGTAGCGATGTTGCACAATCGGACACTTGCAGTGCAACACGAATATGAGAATTATAAGCCCGTAGTACCCTTAGGTTGAAAAAATCGGTCGAATTTTTTTTTCGTTCAATAAGGCTTTGTAGCGATGTTGCACAATCGGACACTTGCAGCGAAACACGAATATGATGATTATAAGCCCGTAGTACCCTTAGGTTGAGAAAATTGGTCTAAATTTTGTTTTCGTCCAATAACGCTTTACAGCGATTCTGCACAATCGGACACTTCCAGCACAACACGACTATGATGATTATAAGCCCGTAGTACCCTTAGGTTGAGAAAATTGGTTAAATTTTGTTTTCGTTCAATAAGGCTTTGTAGCGATGTTGCACAATCGGACACTTGCAGCGCAACGCGAGTATGATGATTATAAGCCCGTAGTACCCTTAGGTTGACAAAATCGGTCGAATTTTTTTTTCGTTCAATAAGGCTTTGCAGCGATGTTGTGCAATCAGTCACTTGCAGCGCAACACGAATATGATGATTATAAACCCGTAGTACCCTTAGGTTGAAAAAATTGGTCGAATTTTGTTTTCGTTTAATAACGCTTTGTAGCGATGTTGCACAATCGGACACTTGCAGCGCAACACGAATATGATGATTATAAGCCCGTAGTACCCTTAGGTTGACAAAATCAGTCGAAATTTTTTTTCGTCCAATAGGGCTTTGTAGCGATGGCTCGCAATCGGAAATTTCCCGCGGAACACGAATATTATGATTATAAGCCCGTAGTACCCTTAGGTTGAGAAAATTGGTTACATTTTTTTTTCGTTAAATAAGGCTTTGTAGCGATGTTGCGAAATCGGACACTTGCAGCGCAACAGGAATATGATGATTATAAGCCCGTAGTACCCTTAGGTTGAGAAAATTGGTTAAATTTTGTTGAGTTCAATAACGCTTTGTAGCGATGTTGCACAATCGGACACTTGCAGCGCAACACGAATATGATGATTATAAGCCCGTAGTACCCTTAGGTTGACAAAATCGGTCGAAATTTTTTTTCGTCCAATAAGGCTTTGTAGCGATGTCTCGCAATCGGACACTTGCAGCGCAACACGAATATGATGATTATAAGCCCGTAGTACCCTTAGGTTGATAAAATTGGTTAAATTTTTTTTTCGTTCAATAACGCTTTGTAGCGATGTTGCACAATCGGACACTTGCAGCGCAACACGAATATGATAATTATAAGCCCGTAGTACCCTTAGGTTGAAAAAATCGGTCGAATTTTTTTTTCGTTCAATAAGGCTTTGTAGCGATGTTGCACAATCAGACACTTGCAGCGCGACACGAATATGATGATTATAAGCCCGTAGTACCCTTAGGTTGAAAAAATTGGTCGAATTTTGTTTTCGTTTAATAACGTTTTGTAGCGATGTTGCACAATCGGACACTTGCAGCGCAACACGAATATGATGATTATAAGCCCGTAGTACCCGTAGGTTGAGAAAATTGGTTAAATTTTTTTTTCGTTCAATAACGCTTTGTAGCGATGTTGCACAATCGGACACTTGCAGCGCAACACGAATATGATGATTATAAGCCCGTAGTACCCTTAGGTTGAAAAAATCGGTCGAATTTTTTTTTCGTTCAATAACGCTTTGTAGCGATGTTGCACAATCGGACACTTGCAGTGCAACACGAATATGAGAATTATAAGCCCGTAGTACCCTTAGGTTGAAAAAATCGGTCGAATTTTTTTTTCGTTCAATAAGGCTTTGTAGCGATGTTGCACAATCGGAAACTTGCAGCGCAACATGAATATGATGATTATAAGCCCGTAGTACCCTTAGGTTGACAAAATCGGTCGAAATTTCGTTTCGTCCAATAAGGCTTTGTAGCGATGTTGCACAATCGGACACTTGCAGCGCAACACGAATATGATGATTATAAGCCCGTAGTACCCTTAGGTTGACAAAATCGGTCGAATTTTTTTTTCGTTCAATAAGGCTTTGCAGCGATGTTGTGCAATCGGTCACTTGCAGCGCAACACGAATATGATGATTATAAACCCGTAGTACCCTTAGGTTGAAAAAATTGGTCGAATTTTGTTTTCGTTTAATAACGCTTTGTAGCGATGTTGCACAATCGGACACTTGCAGCGCAACACGAATATGATGATTATAAGCCCGTAGTACCCTTAGGTTGACAAAATCGGTCGAAATTTTTTTTCGTCCAATAAGGCTTTGTAGCGATGGCTCGCAATCGGAAATTTCCCGCGGAACACGAATATTATGATTATAAGCCCGTAGTACCCTTAGGTTGAGAAAATTGGTTACATTTTTTTTTCGTTCAATAACGCTTTGTAGCGATGTTGCACAATCGGACACTTGCAGCGCAACACGAATATGATGATTATAAGCCCGTAGTACCCTTAGGTTGACAAAATCGGTCAAATTTTGTTTTCGTTCAATTGGGCTTTGTAGCGATGTTGCACAATCAGACACTTGCAGCGCGACACGAATATGATGATTATAAGCCCGTAGTACCCTTAGGTTGAAAAAATTGGTCGAATTTTGTTTTCGTTTAATAACGCTTTGTAGCGATGTTGCAAAATCGGACACTTGCAGCGCAACACGAATATGATGATTATAAGCCCGTAGTACCCTTAGGTTGACAAAATCAGTCGAAATTTTTTTTCGTCCAATCAGGCTTTGTAGCGATGGCTCGCAATCGGAAATTTCCCGCGGAACACGAATATTATGATTATAAGCCCGTAGTACCCTTAGGTTGAGAAAATTGGTTACATTTTTTTTTCGTTAAATAAGGCTTTGTAGCGATGTTGCACAATCGGACACTTGCAGCGCAACAGGAATATGATGATTATAAGCCCGTAGTACCCTTAGGTTGAGAAAATTGGTTAAATTTTGTTGAGTTCAATAACGCTTTGTAGCGATGTTGCACAATCGGACGCTTGCAGCGCAACACGAATATGATGATTATAAGCCCGTAGTACCCTTAGGTTGACAAAATCGGTCGAAATTTGTTTTCGTCCAATAAGGCTTTGTAGCGATGTCTCGCAATCGGACACTTGCATCGCAACACGAATATGATGATTATAAGCCCGTAGTACCCTTAGGTTGATAAAATTGGTTAAATTTTTTTTTCGTTCAATAACGCTTTGTAGCGATGTTGCACAATCGGACACTTGCAGCGCAACACGAATATGATGATTATATGCCCGTAGTACCCTTAGGTTGAAAAAATCGGTCGAATTTTTTTTTCGTTCAATAACGCTTTGTAGCGATGTTGAACAATCGGACACTTGCAGCGCAACACGAATATGATGATTATAAGCCCGTAGTACCCTTAGGTTGACAAAATCGGTCGAATTTTTTTTTCGTTCAATAAGGCTTTGCAGCGATGTTGTGCACTCGGCCACTTGCAGCGCAACACGAATATGATGATTATAAGCCCGTAGTACCCTTAGGTTGACAAAATCGGTCGAAATTTGTTTTCGTCCAATAAGGCTTTGTAGCGATGTCTCGCAATCGGACACTTGCAGCGCAACACGAATATGATGATTATAAGCCCGTAGTACCCTTAGGTTGATAAAATTGGTTAAATTTTTTTTTCGTTCAATAACGCTTTGTAGCGATGTTGCACAATCGGACACTTGCAGCGCAACACGAATATGATGATTATAAGCCCGTAGTACCCTTAGGTTGAAAAAATTGGTCGAATTTTGTTTTCGTTTAATAACGCTTTGTAGCGATGTTGCACAATCGGACACTTGCAGCGCAACACGAATATGATGATTATAAGCCCGTAGTACCCTTAGGTTGACAAAATCGGTCGAAATTTTGTTTCGTCCAATAAGGCTTTGTAGCGATGGCTCGCAATCGGAAATTTCCCGCGGAACACGAATATTATGATTATAAGCCCGTAGTACCCTTAGGTTGAGAAAATTGGTTACATTTTTTTTTCGTTCAATAACGCTTTGTAGCGATGTTGCACAATCGGACACTTGCAGCGCAACACGAATATGATGATTATAAGCCCGTAGTACCCTTAGGTTGACAAAATCGGTCGAATTTTTTTTTCGTTCAATAAGGCTTTGCAGCGATGTTGTGCAATCGGTCACTTGCAGCGCAACACGAATATGATGATTATAAGCCCGTAGTACCCTTAGGTTGACAAAATCGGTCGAAATTTTTTTTCGTCCAATAAGGCTTTGTAGCGATGTCTCGCAATCGGACACTTGCAGCGCAACACGAATATGATGATTATAAGCCCGTAGTACCCTTAGGTTGAAAAAATTGGTCGAATTTTGTTTTCGTTTAATAACGTTTTGTAGCGATGTTGCACAATCGGACACTTGCAGCGCAACACGAACATGATGATTATAAGCCCGTAGTACCCTTAGGTTGACAAAATCGGTCGAAATTTTTGTTCGTCCAATAAGGCTTTGTAGCGATGGCTCGCAATCGGAAATTTCCCGCGGAACACGAATATTATGATTATAAGCCCGTAGTACCCTTAGGTTGATAAAATTGGTTAAATTTTTTTTTCGTTCAATAACGCTTTGTAGCGATGTTGCACAATCGGACACTTGCAGCGCAACACGAATATGATGATTATAAGCCCGTAGTACCCTTAGGTTGAAAAAATCGGTCGAATTTTTTTTTCGTTCAATAACGCTTTGTAGCGATGTTGCACAATCGGACACTTGCAGTGCAACACGAATATGATAATTATAAGCCCGTAGTACCCTTAGGTTGAAAAAATCGGTCGAATTTTTTTTTCGTTCAATAAGGCTTTGTAGCGATGTTGCACAATCGGAAACTTGCAGCGCAACATGAATATGATGATTATAAGCCCGTAGTACCCTTAGGTTGACAAAATCGGTCGAAATTTCTTTTCGTCCAATAAGGCTTTGTAGCGATGTTGCACAATCGGACACTTGCAGCGCAACACGAATATGATGATTATAAGCCCGTAGTACCCTTAGGTTGAGAAAAGTGGTCTAAATTTTGTTTTCGTCCAATAACGCTTTACAGCGATGTTGCACAATCGGACACTTCCAGCACAACACGACTATGATGATTATAAGCCCGTAGTACCCTTAGGTTGAGAAAATTGGTTAAATTTTGTTTTCGTTCAATAAGGCTTTGTAGCGATGTTGCACAATCGGACACTTGCAGCGCAACGCGAGTATGATGATTATAAGCCCGTAGTACCCTTAGGTTGATAAAATTGGTTAAATTTTGTTTTCGTTCAATAACGCTTTGTAGCGATGTTGCACAATCGGACACTTGCAGCGCAACACGAATATGATGATTATAAGCCCCTAGTACCCTTAGGTTGAAAAAATCGGTCGAATTTTTTTTTCGTTCAATAAGGCTTTGTAGCGATGTTGCACAATCAGACACTTGCAGCGCAACACGAATATGATGATTATAAGCCCGTAGTACCCTTAGGTTGACAAAATCGGTCGAAATTTTTTTTCGTCCAATAAGGCTTTGTAGCGATGGCTCGCAATCGGAAATTTCCCGCGGAACACGAATATTAAGATTATAAGCCCGTAGTACCCTTAGGTTGAGAAAATTGGTTACATTTTTTTTTCGTTAAATAAGGCTTTGTAGCGATGTTGCACAATCGGACACTTGCAGCGCAACAGGAATATGATGATTATAAGCCCGTAGTACCCTTAGGTTGAGAAAATTGGTTAAATTTTGTTTTCGTTCAATAAGGCTTTGTAGCGATGTTGCACAATCGGACACTTGCAGCGCAACGCGAGTATGATGATTATAAGCCCGTAGTACCCTTAGGTTGAAAAAATTGGTCGAATTTTGTTTTCGTTTAATAACGCTTTGTAGCGATGTTGCACAATCGGACACTTGCAGCGCAACACGAATATGATGATTATAAGCCCGTAGTACCCTTAGGTTGACAAAATCGGTCGAAATTTTTGTTCGTCCAATAAGGCTTTGTAGCGATGGCTCGCAATCGGAAATTTCCCGCGGAACACGAATATTATGATTATAAGCCCGTAGTACCCTTAGGTTGAGAAAATTGGTTACATTTTTTTTTCGTTAAATAAGGCTTTGTAGCGATGTTGCATAATCGGACACTTGCAGCGCAACAGGAATATGATGATTATAAGCCCGTAGTACCCTTAGGTTGAGAAAATTGGTTAAATTTTGTTGAGTTCAATAACGCTTTGTAGCGATGTTGCACAATCGGACACTTGCAGCGCAACACGAATATGATGATTATAAGCCCGTAGTACCCTTAGGTTGACAAAATCGGTCGAAATTTTTTTTCGTCCAATAAGGCTTTGTAGCGATGTCTCGCAATCGGACACTTGCAGCGCAACACGAATATGATGATTATAAGCCCGTAGTACCCTTAGGTTGATAAAATTGGTTAAATTTTTGTTTCGTTCAATAACGCTTTGTAGCGATGTTGCACAATCGGACACTTGCAGCGCAACACGAATATGATGATTATAAGCCCGTAGTACCCTTAGGTTGAAAAAATCGGTCGAATTTTGTTTTCGTTCAATAACGCTTTGGAGCGATGTTGCACAATCGGACACTTGCAGCGCAACACGAATATGATGATTATAAGCCCGTAGTACCCTTAGGTTAACAAAATCGGTCGAATTTTTGTTTCGTTCAATAAGGCTTTGCAGCGATGTTGTGCAATCGGTCACTTGCAGCGCAACACGAATATGATGATTATAAGCCCGTAGTACCCTTAGGTTGACAAAATCGGTCGAAATTTTTTTTCGTTCAATAAGGCTTTGTAGCGATGTTGCACAATCAGACACTTGCAGCGCGACACGAATATGATGATTATAAGCCCGTAGTAAGTACCCTTAGGTTGAAAAAATTGGTCGAATTTTGTTTTCGTTTAATAACGTTTTGTAGCGATGTTGCACAATCGGACACTTGCAGCGCAACACGAATATGATGATTATAAACCCGTAGTACCCTTAGGTTGAAAAAATTGGTCGAATTTTGTTTTCGTTTAATAACGCTTTGTAGCGATGTTGCACAATCGGACACTTGCAGCGCAACACGAATATGATGATTATATGCCCGTAGTACCCTTAGGTTGAAAAAATCGGTCGAATTTTGTTTTCGTCCAATAACGCTTTACAGCGATGTTGCACAATCGGACACTTCCAGCACAACACGAATATGATGATTATAAGCCCGTAGTACCCTTAGGTTGAGAAAATTGGTTAAATTTTGTTGAGTTCAATAACGCTTTGTAGCGATGTTGCACAATCGGACACTTGCAGCGCAACACGAATATGATGATTATAAGCCCGTAGTACCCTTAGGTTGACAAAATTGGTTAAATTTTGTTTTCGTTCAATAAGGCTTTGTAGCGATGTTGCACAATCGGACACTTGCAGCGCAACGCGAGTATGATGATTATAAGCCCGTAGTACCCTTAGGTTGACAAAATCGGTCGAATTTTTTTTTCGTTCAATAAGGCTTTGCAGCGATGTTGTGCAATCGGTCACTTGCAGCGCAACACGAATATGATGATTATAAGCCCGTAGTACCCTTAGGTTGACAAAATCGGTCGAAATTTTTTTTCGTCCAATAAGGCTTTGTAGCGATGTCTCGCAATCGGACACTTGCAGCGCAACACGAATATGATGATTATAAGCCCGTAGTACCCTTAGGTTGATAAAATTGGTTAAATTTTTTTTTCGTGCAATAACGCTTTGTAGCGATGTTGCACAATCGGACACTTGCAGCGCAACACGAATATGATGATTATAAGCCCGTAGTACCCTTAGGTTGAAAAAATCGGTCGAATTTTTTTTTCGTTCAATAACGCTTTGTAGCGATGTTGCACAATCGGACACTTGCAGCGCAACACGAATATGATAATTATAAGCCCGTAGTACCCTTAGGTTGAAAAAATCGGTCGAATTTTGTTTTCGTTCAATAAGGCTTTGTAGCGATGTTGCACAATCAGACACTTGCAGCGCGACACGAATATGATGATTATAAGCCCGTAGTACCCTTAGGTTGAAAAAATTGGTCGAATTTTGTTTTCGTTTAATAACGTTTTGTAGCGATGTTGCACAATCGGACACTTGCAGCGCAACACGAATATGATGATTATAAGCCCGTAGTACCCGTAGGTTGAGAAAATTGGTTACATTTTTTTTTCGTTCAATAACGCTTTGTAGCGATGTTGCACAATCGGACACTTGCAGCGCAACACGAATATGATGATTATAAGCCCGTAGTACCCTTAGGTTGAAAAAATCGGTCGAATTTTTTTTTCGTTCAATAACGCTTTGTAGCGATGTTGCACAATCGGACACGTGCAGTGCAACACGAATATGATAATTATAAGCCCGTAGTACCCTTAGGTTGAAAAAATCGGTCGAATTTTTTTTTCGTTCAATAAGGCTTTGTAGCGATGTTGCACAATCGGAAACTTGCAGCGCAACATGAATATGATGATTATAAGCCCGTAGTACCCTTAGGTTGACAAAATCGGTCGAAATTTCGTTTCGTCCAATAAGGCTTTGTAGCGATGTTGCACAATCGGACACTTGCAGCGCAACACGAATATGATGATTATAAGCCCGTAGTACCCTTAGGTTGAGAAAATTGGTCTAAATTTTGTTTTCGTCCAATAACGCTTTACAGCGATTCTGCACAATCGGACACTTCCAGCACAACACGACTATGATGATTATAAGCCCGTAGTACCCTTAGGTTGAGAAAATTGGTTAAATTTTGTTTTCGTTCAATAAGGCTTTGTAGCGATGTTGCACAATCGGACACTTGCAGCTCAACGCGAGTATGATGATTATAAGCCCGTAGTACCCTTAGGTTGACAAAATCGGTCGAATTTTTTTTTCGTTCAATAAGGCTTTGCAGCGATGTTGTGCAATCGGTCACTTGCAGCGCAACACGAATATGATGATTATAAACCCGTAGTACCCTTAGGTTGAAAAAATTGGTCGAATTTTGTTTTCGTTTAATAACGCTTTGTAGCGATGTTGCACAATCGGACACTTGCAGCGCAACACGAATATGATGATTATAAGCCCGTAGTACCCTTAGGTTGACAAAATCGGTCGAAATTTTTTTTCGTCCAATAAGGCTTTGTAGCGATGGCTCGCAATCGGAAATTTCCCGCGGAACACGAATATTATGATTATAAGCCCGTAGTACCCTTAGGTTGAGAAAATTGGTTACATTTTTTTTTCGTTCAATAACGCTTTGTAGCGATGTTGCACAATCGGACACTTGCAGCGCAACACGAATATGATGATTATAAGCCCGTAGTACCCTTAGGTTGACAAAATCGGTCGAATTTTGTTTTCGTTCAATAAGGCTTTGTAGCGATGTTGCACAATCAGACACTTGCAGCGCGACACGAATATGATGATTATAAGCCCGTAGTACCCTTAGGTTGAAAAAATTGGTCGAATTTTGTTTTCGTTTAATAACGCTTTGTAGCGATGTTGCACAATCGGACACTTGCAGCGCAACACGAATATGATGATTATAAGCCCGTAGTACCCTTAGGTTGACAAAATCAGTCGAAATTTTTTTTCGTCCAATAAGGCTTTGTAGCGATGGCTCGCAATCGGAAATTTCCCGCGGAACACGAATATTATGATTATAAGCCCGTAGTACCCTTAGGTTGAGAAAATTGGTTACATTTTGTTGAGTTCAATAACGCTTTGTAGCGATGTTGCACAATCGGACACTTGCAGCGCAACACGAATATGATGATTATAAACCCGTAGTACCCTTAGGTTGAAAAAATTGGTCGAATTTTGTTTTCGTTTAATAACGCTTTGTAGCGATGTTGCACAATCGGACACTTGCAGCGCAACACGAATATGATGATTATAAGCCCGTAGTACCCTTAGGTTGACAAAATCGGTCGAAATTTTGTTTCGTCCAATAAGGCTTTGTAGCGATGGCTCGCAATCGGAAATTTCCCGCGGAACACGAATATTATGATTATAAGCCCTTAGTACCCTTAGGTTGAGAAAATTGGTTACATTTTTTTTTCGTTCAATAACGCTTTGTAGCGATGTTGCACAATCGGACACTTGCAGCGCAACACGAATATGATGATTATAAGCCCGTAGTACCCTTAGGTTGACAAAATCGGTCGAATTTTGTTTTCGTTCAATAAGGCTTTGTAGCGATGTTGCACAATCAGACACTTGCAGCGCGACACGAATATGATGATTATAAGCCCGTAGTACCCTTAGGTTGAAAAAATTGGTCGAATTTTGTTTTCGTTTAATAACGCTTTGTAGCGATGTTGCACAATCGGACACTTGCAGCGCAACACGAATATGATGATTATAAGCCCGTAGTACCCTTAGGTTGACAAAATCAGTCGAAATTTGTTTTCGTCCAATAAGGCTTTGTAGCGATGGCTCGCAATCGGAAATTTCCCGCGGAACACGAATATTATGATTATAAGCCCGTAGTACCCTTAGGTTGAGAAAATTGGTTACATTTTTTTTTCGTTAAATAAGGCTTTGTAGCGATGTTGCACAATCGGACACTTGCAGCGCAACAGGAATATGATGATTATAAGCCCGTAGTACCCTTAGGTTGAGAAAATTGGTTAAATTTTGTTGAGTTCAATAACGCTTTGTAGCGATGTTGCACAATCGGACACTTGCAGCGCAACACGAATATGATGATTATAAGCCCGTAGTACCCTTAGGTTGACAAAATCGGTCGAAATTTTTTTTCGTCCAATAAGGCTTTGTAGCGATGTCTCGCAATCGGACACTTGCAGCGCAACACGAATATGATGATTATAAGCCCGTAGTACCCTTAGGTTGATAAAATTGGTTAAATTTTTTTTTCGTTCAATAACGCTTTGTAGCGATGTTGCACAATCGGACACTTGCAGCGCAACACGAATATGATAATTATAAGCCCGTAGTACCCTTAGGTTGAAAAAATCGGTCGAATTTTTGTTTCGTTCAATAAGGCTTTGTAGCGATGTTGCACAATCAGACACTTGCAGCGCAACAGGAATATGATGATTATAAGCCCGTAGTACCCTTAGGTTGAGAAAATTGGTTAAATTTTGTTGAGTTCAATAACGCTTTGTAGCGATGTTGCACAATCGGACACTTGCAGCGCAACACGAATATGATGATTATAAGCCCGTAGTACCCTTAGGTTGACAAAATCGGTCGAAATTTTGTTGAGTTCAATAACGCTGTGTAGCGATGTTGCACAATCGGACACTTGCAGCGCAACACGAATATGATGATTATAAGCCCGTAGTACCCTTAGGTTGAAAAAATTGGTCGAATTTTGTTTTCGTTTAATAACGCTTTGTAGCGATGTTGCACAATCGGACACTTGCAGCGCAACACGAATATGATGATTATAAGCCCGTAGTACCCTTAGGTTGACAAAATCAGTCGAAATTTGTTTTCGTCCAATAAGGCTTTGTAGCGATGGCTCGCAATCGGAAATTTCCCGCGGAACACGAATATTATGATTATAAGCCCGTAGTACCCTTAGGTTGAGAAAATTGGTTACATTTTTTTTTCGTTAAATAAGGCTTTGTAGCGATGTTGCACAATCGGACACTTGCAGCGCAACAGGAATATGATGATTATAAGCCCGTAGTACCCTTAGGTTGAGAAAATTGGTTAAATTTTGTTGAGTTCAATAACGCTTTGTAGCGATGTTGCACAATCGGACACTTGCAGCGCAACACGAATATGATGATTATAAGCCCGTAGTACCCTTAGGTTGACAAAATCGGTCGAAATTTTTTTTCGTCCAATAAGGCTTTGTAGCGATGTCTCGCAATCGGACACTTGCAGCGCAACACGAATATGATGATTATAAGCCCGTAGTACCCTTAGGTTGATAAAATTGGTTAAATTTTTTTTTCGTTCAATAACGCTTTGTAGCGATGTTGCACAATCGGACACTTGCAGCGCAACACGAATATGATAATTATAAGCCCGTAGTACCCTTAGGTTGAAAAAATCGGTCGAATTTTTTTTTCGTTCAATAAGGCTTTGTAGCGATGTTGCACAATCAGACACTTGCAGCGCGACACGAATATGATGATTATAAGCCCGTAGTACCCTTAGGTTGCAAAAATTGGTCGAATTTTGTTTTCGTTTAATAACGTTTTGTAGCGATGTTGCACAATCGGACACTTGCAGCGCAACACGAATATGATGATTATAAGCCCGTAGTACCCTTAGGTTGATAAAATTGGTTAAATTTTTTTTTCGTTCAATAACGCTTTGTAGCGATGTTGCACAATCGGACACTTGCAGCGCAACACGAATATGATAATTATAAGCCCGTAGTACCCTTAGGTTGAAAAAATCGGTCGAATTTTTTTTTCGTTCAATAACGCTTTGTAGCGATGTTGCACAATCGGACACTTGCAGTGCAACACGAATATGATAATTATAAGCCCGTAGTACCCTTAGGTTGAAAAAATCGGTCGAATTTTTTTTTCGTTCAATAAGGCTTTGTAGCGATGTTGCACAATCGGAAACTTGCAGCGCAACATAAATATGATGATTATAAGCCCGTAGTACCCTTAGGTTGACAAAATCGGTCGAAATTTCGTTTCGTCCAATAAGGCTTTGTAGCGATGTTGCACAATCGGACACTTGCAGCGCAACACGAATATGATGATTATAAGCCCGTAGTACCCTTAGGTTGACAAAATCGGTCGAATTTTTTTTTCGTTCAATAAGGCTTTGCAGCGATGTTGTGCAATCGGTCACTTGCAGCGCAACACGAATATGATGATTATAAACCCGTAGTACCCTTAGGTTGAAAAAATTGGTCGAATTTTTTTTCGTTTAATAACGCTTTGTAGCGATGTCGCACAATCGGACACTTGCAGCGCAACACGAATATGATGATTATAAGCCCGTAGTACCCTTAGGTTGACAAAATCGGTCGAAATTTTTTTTCGTCCAATAAGGCTTTGTAGCGATGGCTCGCAATCGGAAATTTCCCGCGGAACACGAATATTATGATTATAAGCCCGTAGTACCCTTAGGTTGAGAAAATTGGTTACATTTTTTTTTCGTTCAATAACGCTTTGTAGCGATGTTGCACAATCGGACACTTGCAGCGCAACACGAATATGATGATTATAAGCCCGTAGTACCCTTAGGTTGACAAAATCGGTCGAATTTTGTTTTCGTTCAATAAGGCTTTGTAACGATGTTGCACAATCAGACACTTGCAGCGCGACACGAATATGATGATTATAAGCCCGTAGTACCCTTAGGTTGAAAAAATTGGTCGAATTTTGTTTTCGTTTAATAACGCTTTGTAGCGATGTTGCACAATCGGACACTTGCAGCGCAACACGAATATGATGATTATAAGCCCGTAGTACCCTTAGGTTGACAAAATCAGTCGAAATTTTTTTTCGTCCAATCAGGCTTTGTAGCGATGGCTCGCAATCGGAAATTTCCCGCGGAACACGAATATTATGATTATAAGCCCGTAGTACCCTTAGGTTGAGAAAATTGGTTACATTTTTTTTCCGTTAAATAAGGCTTTGTAGCGATGTTGCACAATCGGACACTTGCAGCGCAACAGGAATATGATGATTATAAGCCCGTAGTACCCTTAGGTTGAGAAAATTGGTTAAATTTTGTTGAGTTCAATAACGCTTTGTAGCGATGTTGCACAATCGGACACTTGCAGCGCAACACGAATATGATGATTATAAGCCCGTAGTACCCTTAGGTTGACAAAATCGGTCGAAATTTGTTTTCGTCCAATAAGGCTTTGTAGCGATGTCTCGCAATCGGACACTTGCAGCGCAACACGAATATGATGATTATAAGCCCGTAGTACCCTTAGGTTGATAAAATTGGTTAAATTTTTTTTTCGTTCAATAACGCTTTGTAGCGATGTTGCACAATCGGACACTTGCAGCGCAACACGAATATGATGATTATAAGCCCGTAGTACCCTTAGGTTGAAAAAATTGGTCGAATTTTGTTTTCGTTTAATAACGCTTTGTAGCGATGTTGCACAATCGGACACTTGCAGCGCAACACGAATATGATGATTATAAGCCCGTAGTACCCTTAGGTTGACAAAATCGGTCGAAATTTTTTTTCGTCCAATAAGGCTTTGTAGCGATGGCTCGCAATCGGAAATTTCCCGCGGAACACGAATATTATGATTATAAGCCCGTAGTACCCTTAGGTTGAGAAAATTGGTTACATTTTTTTTTCGTTCAATAACGCTTTGTAGCGATGTTGCACAATCGGACACTTGCAGCGCAACACGAATATGATGATTATAAGCCCGTAGTACCCTTAGGTTGACAAAATCGGTCGAATTTTTTTTTCGTTCAATAAGGCTTTGCAGCGATGTTGTGCAATCGGTCACTTGCAGCGCAACACGAATATGATGATTATAAGCCCGTAGTACCCTTAGGTTGACAAAATCGGTCGAAATTTTTTTTCGTCCAATAAGGCTTTGTAGCGATGTCTCGCAATCGGACACTTGCAGCGCAACACGAATATGATGATTATAAGCCCGTAGTACCCTTAGGTTGATAAAATTTTTTTAAATTTTTTTTTCGTTCAATAACGCTTTGTAGCGATGTTGCACAATCGGACACTTGCAGCGCAACACGAATATGATGATTATAAGCCCGTAGTACCCTTAGGTTGAAAAAATCGGTCGAATTTTTTTTTCGTTCAATAACGCTTTGTAGCGATGTTGCACAATCGGACACTTGCAGCGCAACACGAACATGATGATTATAAGCCCGTAGTACCCTTAGGTTGACAAAATCGGTCGAAATTTTGGTTCGTCCAATAAGGCTTTGTAGCGATGGCTCGCAATCGGAAATTTCCCGCGGAACACGAATATTATGATTATAAGCCCGTAGTACCCTTAGGTTGATAAAATTGGTTAAATTTTTTTTTCGTTCAATAACGCTTTGTAGCGATGTTGCACAATCGGACACTTGCAGCGCAACACGAATATGATGATTATAAGCCCGTAGTACCCTTAGGTTGAAAAAATCGGTCGAATTTTTTTTTCGTTCAATAACGCTTTGTAGCGATGTTGCACAATCGGACACTTGCAGCGCAACACGAATATGATGATTATAAGCCCGTAGTACCCTTAGGTTGAGAAAATTGGTCTAAATTTTGTTTTCGTCCAATAACGCTTTACAGCGATGTTGCACAATCGGACACTTCCAGCACAACACGACTATGATGATTATAAGCCCGTAGTACCCTTAGGTTGAGAAAATTGGTTAAATTTTGTTTTCGTTCAATAAGGCTTTGTAGCGATGTTGCACAATCGGACACTTGCAGCGCAACGCGAGTATGATGATTATAAGCCCGTAGTACCCTTAGGTTGACAAAATCGGTCGAATTTTTTTTTCGTTCAATAAGGCTTTGCAGCGATGTTGTGCAATCGGTCACTTGCAGCGCAACACGAATATGATGATTATAAGCCCGTAGTACCCTTAGGTTGATAAAATTGGTTAAATTTTTTTTTCGTTCAATAACGCTTTGTAGCGATGTTGCACAATCGGACACTTGCAGCGCAACACGAATATGATGATTATATGCCCGTAGTACCCTTAGGTTGAAAAAATCGGTCGAATTTTTTTTTCGTTCAATAACGCTTTGTAGCGATGTTGAACAATCGGACACTTGCAGCGCAACACGAATATGATGATTATAAGCCCGTAGTACCCTTAGGTTGACAAAATCGGTCGAATTTTTTTTTCGTTCAATAATGCTTTGCAGCGATGTTGTGCACTCGGTCACTTGCAGCGCAACACGAATATGATGATTATAAGCCCGTAGTACCCTTAGGTTGACAAAATCGGTCGAAATTTTTTTTCGTCCAATAAGGCTTTGTAGCGATGTCTCGCAATCGGACACTTGCAGCGCAACACGAATATGATGATTATAAGCCCGTAGTACCCTTAGGTTGATAAAATTGGTCTAAATTTTGTTTTCGTCCAATAACGCTTTACATCGATGTTGCACAATCGGACACTTCCAGCACAACACGAATATGATGATTATAAGCCCGTAGTACCCTTAGGTTGAGAAAATTGGTTAAATTTTGTTTTCGTTCAATAACGCTTTGTAGCGATGTTGCACAATCGGACACTTGCAGCGCAACACGAATATGATGATTATAAGCCCGTAGTACCCTTAGGTTGACCAAATCGGTCGAAATTTTTTTTCGTCCAATAAGGCTTTGTAGCGATGTCTCGCAATCGGACACTTGCAGCGCAACACGAATATGATTATTATAAGCCCGTAGTACCCTTAGGTTGATAAAATTGGTTAAATTTGTTTTTCGTTCAATAACGCTTTGTAGCGATGTTGCACAATCGGACACTTGCAGCGCAACACGAACATGATGATTATAAGCCCGTAGTACCCTTAGGTTGACAAAATCGGTCGAAATTTTTGTTCGTCCAATAAGGCTTTGTAGCGATGGCTCGCAATCGGAAATTTCCCGCGGAACACGAATATTATGATTATAAGCCCGTAGTACCCTTAGGTTGATAAAATTGGTTAAATTTTTTTTTCGTTCAATAACGCTTTGTAGCGATGTTGCACAATCGGACACTTGCAGCGCAACACGAATATGATGATTATAAGCCCGTAGTACCCTTAGGTTGAAAAAATCGGTCGAATTTTTTTTTCGTTCAATAACGCTTTGTAGCGATGTTGCACAATCGGACACTTGCAGCGCAACACGAATATGATGATTATAAGCCCGTAGTACCCTTAGGTTGAAAAAATCGGTCGAATTTTTTTTTCGTTCAATAAGGCTTTGTAGCGATGTTGCACAATCGGAAACTTGCAGCGCAACATGAATATGATGATTATAAGCCCGTAGTACCCTTAGGTTGACAAAATCGGTCGAAATTTCTTTTCGTCCAATAAGGCTTTGTAGCGATGTTGCACAATCGGACACTTGCAGCGCAACACGAATATGATGATTATAAGCCCGTAGTACCCTTAGGTTGAGAAAATTGGTCTAAATTTTGTTTTCGTCCAATAACGCTTTACAGCGATGTTGAACAATCGGACACTTGCAGCGCAACACGAATATGATGATTATAAGCCCGTAGTACCCTTAGGTTGACAAAATCGGTCGAATTTTTTTTTCGTTCAATAAGGCTTTGCAGCGATGTTGTGCACTCGGTCACTTGCAGCGCAACACGAATATGATGATTATAAGCCCGTAGTACCCTTAGGTTGACAAAATCGGTCGAAATTTTTTTTCGTCCAATAAGGCTTTGTAGCGATGTCTCGCAATCGGACACTTGCAGCGCAACACGAATATGATGATTATAAGCCCGTAGTACCCTTAGGTTGATAAAATTGGTTAAATTTTTTTTTCGTTCAATAACGCTTTGTAGCGATGTTGCACAATCGGACACTTGCAGCGCAACACGAATATGATGATTATAAGCCCGTAGTACCCTTAGGTTGAAAAAATTGGTCGAATTTTGTTTTCGTTTAATAACGCTTTGTAGCGATGTTGCATAATCGGACACTTGCAGCGCAACACGAATATGATGATTATAAGCCCGTAGTACCCTTAGGTTGACAAAATCGGTCGAAATTTTTTTTCGTCCAATAAGGCTTTGTAGCGATGGCTCGCAATCGGAAATTTCCCGCGGAACACGAATATTATGATTATAAGCCCGTAGTACCCTTAGGTTGAGAAAATTGGTTACATTTTTTTTTCGTTCAATAACGCTTTGTAGCGATGTTGCACAATCGGACACTTGCAGCGCAACACGAATATGATGATTATAAGCCCGTAGTACCCTTAGGTTGACAAAATCGGTCGAATTTTTTTTTCGTTCAATAAGGCTTTGCAGCGATGTTGTGCAATCGGTCACTTGCAGCGCAACACGAATATGATGATTATAAGCCCGTAGTACCCTTAGGTTGACAAAATCGGTCGAAATTTTTTTTCGTCCAATAAGGCTTTGTAGCGATGTCTCGCAATCGGACACTTGCAGCGCAACACGAATATGATGATTATAAGCCCGTAGTACCCTTAGGTTGACAAAATCGGTCGAATTTTTTTTTCGTTCAATAAGGCTTTGCAGCGATGTTGTGCAATCGGTCACTTGCAGCGCAACACGAATATGATGATTATAAACCCGTAGTACCCTTAGGTTGAAAAAATTGGTCGAATTTTTTTTCGTTTAATAACGCTTTGTAGCGATGTCGCACAATCGGACACTTGCAGCGCAACACGAATATGATGATTATAAGCCCGTAGTACCCTTAGGTTGACAAAATCGGTCGAAATTTTTTTTCGTCCAATAAGGCTTTGTAGCGATGGCTCGCAATCGGAAATTTCCCGCGGAACACGAATATTATGATTATAAGCCCGTAGTACCCTTAGGTTGAGAAAATTGGTTACATTTTTTTTCCGTTAAATAAGGCTTTGTAGCGATGTTGCACAATCGGACACTTGCAGCGCAACAGGAATATGATGATTATAAGCCCGTAGTACCCTTAGGTTGAGAAAATTGGTTAAATTTTGTTGAGTTCAATAACGCTTTGTAGCGATGTTGCACAATCGGACACTTGCAGCGCAACACGAATATGATGATTATAAGCCCGTAGTACCCTTAGGTTGACAAAATCGGTCGAAATTTGTTTTCGTCCAATAAGGCTTTGTAGCGATGTCTCGCAATCGGACACTTGCAGCGCAACACGAATATGATGATTATAAGCCCGTAGTACCCTTAGGTTGATAAAATTGGTTAAATTTTTTTTTCGTTCAATAACGCTTTGTAGCGATGTTGCACAATCGGACACTTGCAGCGCAACACGAATATGATGATTATATGCCCGTAGTACCCTTAGGTTGAAAAAATCGGTCGAATTTTTTTTTCGTTCAATAACGCTTTGTAGCGATGTTGAACAATCGGACACTTGCAGCGCAACACGAATATGATGATTATAAGCCCGTAGTACCCTTAGGTTGACAAAATCGGTCGAATTTTTTTTTCGTTCAATAAGGCTTTGCAGCGATGTTGTGCACTCGGTCACTTGCAGCGCAACACGAATATGATGATTATAAGCCCGTAGTACCCTTAGGTTGACAAAATCGGTCGAAATTTGTTTTCGTCCAATAAGGCTTTGTAGCGATGTCTCGCAATCGGACACTTGCAGCGCAACACGAATATGATGATTATAAGCCCGTAGTACCCTTAGGTTGATAAAATTGGTTAAATTTTTTTTTCGTTCAATAACGCTTTGTAGCGATGTTGCACAATCGGACACTTGCAGCGCAACACGAATATGATGATTATAAGCCCGTAGTACCCTTAGGTTGAAAAAATTGGTCGAATTTTGTTTTCGTTTAATAACGCTTTGTAGCGATGTTGCACAATCGGACACTTGCAGCGCAACACGAATATGATGATTATAAGCCCGTAGTACCCTTAGGTTGACAAAATCGGTCGAAATTTTTTTTCGTCCAATAAGGCTTTGTAGCGATGGCTCGCAATCGGAAATTTCCCGCGGAACACGAATATTATGATTATAAGCCCGTAGTACCCTTAGGTTGAGAAAATTGGTTACATTTTTTTTTCGTTCAATAACGCTTTGTAGCGATGTTGCACAATCGGACACTTGCAGCGCAACACGAATATGATGATTATAAGCCCGTAGTACCCTTAGGTTGACAAAATCGGTCGAATTTTTTTTTCGTTCAATAAGGCTTTGCAGCGATGTTGTGCAATCGGTCACTTGCAGCGCAACACGAATATGATGATTATAAGCCCGTAGTACCCTTAGGTTGACAAAATCGGTCGAAATTTTTTTTCGTCCAATAAGGCTTTGTAGCGATGTCTCGCAATCGGACACTTGCAGCGCAACACGAATATGATGATTATAAGCCCGTAGTACCCTTAGGTTGATAAAATTTTTTTAAATTTTTTTTTCGTTCAATAACGCTTTGTAGCGATGTTGCACAATCGGACACTTGCAGCGCAACACGAATATGATGATTATAAGCCCGTAGTACCCTTAGGTTGAGAAAATTGGTTAAATTTTGTTTTCGTTCAATAACGCTTTGTAGCGATGTTGCACAATCGGACACTTGCAGCGCAACACGAATATGATGATTATAAGCCCGTAGTACCCTTAGGTTGACCAAATCGGTCGAAATTTGTTTTCGTCCAATAAGGCTTTGTAGCGATGTCTCGCAATCGGACACTTGCAGCGCAACACGAATATGATGATTATAAGCCCGTAGTACCCTTAGGTTGATAAAATTGGTTAAATTTGTTTTTCGTTCAATAACGCTTTGTAGCGATGTTGCACAATCGGACACTTGCAGCGCAACACGAATATGATGATTATAAGCCCGTAGTACCCTTAGGTTGACAAAATCGGTCGAAATTTTGGTTCGTCCAATAAGGCTTTGTAGCGATGGCTCGCAATCGGAAATTTCCCGCGGAACACGAATATTATGATTATAAGCCCGTAGTACCCTTAGGTTGATAAAATTGGTTAAATTTTTTTTTCGTTCAATAACGCTTTGTAGCGATGTTGCACAATCGGACACTTGCAGCGCAACACGAATATGATGATTATAAGCCCGTAGTACCCTTAGGTTGAAAAAATCGGTCGAATTTTTTTTTCGTTCAATAACGCTTTGTAGCGATGTTGCACAATCGGACACTTGCAGCGCAACACGAATATGATGATTATAAGCCCGTAGTACCCTTAGGTTGAAAAAATCGGTCGAATTTTTTTTTCGTTCAATAAGGCTTTGTAGCGATGTTGCACAATCGGAAACTTGCAGCGCAACATGAATATGATGATTATAAGCCCGTAGTACCCTTAGGTTGACAAAATCGGTCGAAATTTCTTTTCGTCCAATAAGGCTTTGTAGCGATGTTGCACAATCGGACACTTGCAGCGCAACACGAATATGATGATTATAAGCCCGTAGTACCCTTAGGTTGAGAAAATTGGTCTAAATTTTGTTTTCGTCCAATAACGCTTTACAGCGATGTTGCACAATCGGACACTTCCAGCACAACACGACTATGATGATTATAAGCCCGTAGTACCCTTAGGTTGAGAAAATTGGTTAAATTTTGTTTTCGTTCAATAAGGCTTTGTAGCGATGTTGCACAATCGGACACTTGCAGCGCAACGCGAGTATGATGATTATAAGCCCGTAGTACCCTTAGGTTGACAAAATCGGTCGAATTTTTTTTTCGTTCAATAAGGCTTTGCAGCGATGTTGTGCAATCGGTCACTTGCAGCGCAACACGAATATGATGATTATAAGCCCGTAGTACCCTTAGGTTGATAAAATTGGTTAAATTTTTTTTTCGTTCAATAACGCTTTGTAGCGATGTTGCACAATCGGACACTTGCAGCGCAACACGAATATGATGATTATATGCCCGTAGTACCCTTAGGTTGAAAAAATCGGTCGAATTTTTTTTTCGTTCAATAACGCTTTGTAGCGATGTTGAACAATCGGACACTTGCAGCGCAACACGAATATGATGATTATAAGCCCGTAGTACCCTTAGGTTGACAAAATCGGTCGAATTTTTTTTTCGTTCAATAATGCTTTGCAGCGATGTTGTGCACTCGGTCACTTGCAGCGCAACACGAATATGATGATTATAAGCCCGTAGTACCCTTAGGTTGACAAAATCGGTCGAAATTTTTTTTCGTCCAATAAGGCTTTGTAGCGATGTCTCGCAATCGGACACTTGCAGCGCAACACGAATATGATGATTATAAGCCCGTAGTACCCTTAGGTTGATAAAATTGGTTAAATTTGTTTTTCGTTCAATAACGCTTTGTAGCGATGTTGCACAATCGGACACTTGCAGCGCAACACGAACATGATGATTATAAGCCCGTAGTACCCTTAGGTTGACAAAATCGGTCGAAATTTTTGTTCGTCCAATAAGGCTTTGTAGCGATGGCTCGCAATCGGAAATTTCCCGCGGAACACGAATATTATGATTATAAGCCCGTAGTACCCTTAGGTTGATAAAATTGGTTAAATTTTTTTTTCGTTCAATAACGCTTTGTAGCGATGTTGCACAATCGGACACTTGCAGCGCAACACGAATATGATGATTATAAGCCCGTAGTACCCTTAGGTTGAAAAAATCGGTCGAATTTTTTTTTCGTTCAATAACGCTTTGTAGCGATGTTGCACAATCGGACACTTGCAGCGCAACACGAATATGATGATTATAAGCCCGTAGTACCCTTAGGTTGAAAAAATCGGTCGAATTTTTTTTTCGTTCAATAAGGCTTTGTAGCGATGTTGCACAATCGGAAACTTGCAGCGCAACATGAATATGATGATTATAAGCCCGTAGTACCCTTAGGTTGACAAAATCGGTCGAAATTTCTTTTCGTCCAATAAGGCTTTGTAGCGATGTTGCACAATCGGACACTTGCAGCGCAACACGAATATGATGATTATAAGCCCGTAGTACCCTTAGGTTGAGAAAATTGGTCTAAATTTTGTTTTCGTCCAATAACGCTTTACAGCGATGTTGAACAATCGGACACTTGCAGCGCAACACGAATATGATGATTATAAGCCCGTAGTACCCTTAGGTTGACAAAATCGGTCGAATTTTTTTTTCGTTCAATAAGGCTTTGCAGCGATGTTGTGCACTCGGTCACTTGCAGCGCAACACGAATATGATGATTATAAGCCCGTAGTACCCTTAGGTTGACAAAATCGGTCGAAATTTTTTTTCGTCCAATAAGGCTTTGTAGCGATGTCTCGCAATCGGACACTTGCAGCGCAACACGAATATGATGATTATAAGCCCGTAGTACCCTTAGGTTGATAAAATTGGTTAAATTTTTTTTTCGTTCAATAACGCTTTGTAGCGATGTTGCACAATCGGACACTTGCAGCGCAACACGAATATGATGATTATAAGCCCGTAGTACCCTTAGGTTGAAAAAATTGGTCGAATTTTGTTTTCGTTTAATAACGCTTTGTAGCGATGTTGCATAATCGGACACTTGCAGCGCAACACGAATATGATGATTATAAGCCCGTAGTACCCTTAGGTTGACAAAATCGGTCGAAATTTTTTTTCGTCCAATAAGGCTTTGTAGCGATGGCTCGCAATCGGAAATTTCCCGCGGAACACGAATATTATGATTATAAGCCCGTAGTACCCTTAGGTTGAGAAAATTGGTTACATTTTTTTTTCGTTCAATAACGCTTTGTAGCGATGTTGCACAATCGGACACTTGCAGCGCAACACGAATATGATGATTATAAGCCCGTAGTACCCTTAGGTTGACAAAATCGGTCGAATTTTTTTTTCGTTCAATAAGGCTTTGCAGCGATGTTGTGCAATCGGTCACTTGCAGCGCAACACGAATATGATGATTATAAGCCCGTAGTACCCTTAGGTTGACAAAATCGGTCGAAATTTTTGTTCGTCCAATAAGGCTTTGTAGCGATGTCTCGCAATCGGACACTTGCAGCGCAACACGAATATGATGATTATAAGCCCGTAGTACCCTTAGGTTGATAAAATTTTTTTAAATTTTTTTTTCGTTCAATAACGCTTTGTAGCGATGTTGCACAATCGGACACTTGCAGCGCAACACGAATATGATGATTATAAGCCCGTAGTACCCTTAGGTTGAAAAAATCGGTCGAATTTTTTTTTCGTTCAATAACGCTTTGTAGCGATGTTGCACAATCGGACACTTGCAGCGCAACACGAATATGATAATTATAAGCCCGTAGTACCCTTAGGTTGAAAAAATCGGTCGAATTTTTTTTTCGTTCAATAAGGCTTTGTAGCGATGTTGCACAATCAGACACTTGCAGCGCGACACGAATATGATGATTATAAGCCCGTAGTACCCTTAGGTTGAGAAAATTGGTTAAATTTTGTTTTCGTTCAATAAGGCTTTGTAGCGATGTTGCACAATCGGACACTTGCAGCGCAACGCGAGTATGATGATTATAAGCCCGTAGTACCCTTAGGTTGACAAAATCGGTCGAATTTTTTTTTCGTTCAATAAGGCTTTGCAGCGATGTTGTGCAATCGGTCACTTGCAGCGCAACACGAATATGATGATTATAAACCCGTAGTACCCTTAGGTTGAGAAAATTGGTCTAAATTTTGTTTTCGTCCAATAACGCTTTACATCGATGTTGCACAATCGGACACTTCCAGCACAACACGAATATGATGATTATAAGCCCGTAGTACCCTTAGGTTGAGAAAATTGGTTAAATTTTGTTTTCGTTCAATAACGCTTTGTAGCGATGTTGCACAATCGGACACTTGCAGCGCAACACGAATATGATGATTATAAGCCCGTAGTACCCTTAGGTTGACCAAATCGGTCGAAATTTTTTTTCGTCCAATAAGGCTTTGTAGCGATGTCTCGCAATCGGACACTTGCAGCGCAACACGAATATGATGATTATAAGCCCGTAGTACCCTTAGGTTGATAAAATTGGTTAAATTTGTTTTTCGTTCAATAACGCTTTGTAGCGATGTTGCACAATCGGACACTTGCAGCGCAACACGAATATGATGATTATAAGCCCGTAGTACCCTTAGGTTGAAAAAATTGGTCGAATTTTGTTTTCGTTTAATAACGTTTTGTAGCGATGTTGCACAATCGGACACTTGCAGCGCAACACGAACATGATGATTATAAGCCCGTAGTACCCTTAGGTTAACAAAATCGGTCGAAATTTTTGTTCGTCCAATAAGGCTTTGTAGCGATGGCTCGCAATCGGAAATTTCCCGCGGAACACGAATATTATGATTATAAGCCCGTAGTACCCTTAGGTTGATAAAATTGGTTAAATTTTTTTTTCGTTCAATAACGCTTTGTAGCGATGTTGCACAATCGGACACTTGCAGCGCAACACGAATATGATGATTATAAGCCCGTAGTACCCTTAGGTTGAAAAAATCGGTCGAATTTTTTTTTCGTTCAATAACGCTTTGTAGCGATGTTGCACAATCGGACACTTGCAGCGCAACACGAATATGATGATTATAAGCCCGTAGTACCCTTAGGTTGAAAAAATCGGTCGAATTTTTTTTTCGTTCAATAAGGCTTTGTAGCGATGTTGCACAATCGGAAACTTGCAGCGCAACATGAATATGATGATTATAAGCCCGTAGTACCCTTAGGTTGACAAAATCGGTCGAAATTTCTTTTCGTCCAATAAGGCTTTGTAGCGATGTTGCACAATCGGACACTTGCAGCGCAACACGAATATGATGATTATAAGCCCGTAGTACCCTTAGGTTGAGAAAATTGGTCTAAATTTTGTTTTCGTCCAATAACGCTTTACAGCGATGTTGCACAATCGGACACTTGCAGCGCAACACGAATATGATGATTATAAGCCCGTAGTACCCTTAGGTTGAAAAAATCGGTCGAATTTTTTTTTCGTTCAATAACGCTTTGTAGCGATGTTGCACAATCGGACACTTGCAGCGCAACGCGAGTATGATGATTATAAGCCCGTAGTACCCTTAGGTTGACAAAATCGGTCGAATTTTTTTTTCGTTCAATAAGGCTTTGCAGCGATGTTGTGCAATCGGTCACTTGCAGCGCAACACGAATATGATGATTATAAACCCGTAGCACCCTTAGGTTGAGAAAATTGGTCTAAATTTTGTTTTCGTCCAATAACGCTTTACAGCGATGTTGCACAATCGGACACTTCCAGCACAACACGAATATGATGATTATAAGCCCGTAGTACCCTTAGGTTGAGAAAATTGGTCTAAATTTTGTTTTCGTCCAATAACGCTTTACAGCGATGTTGCACAATCGGACACTTGCAGCGCAACACGAATATGATGATTATAAGCCCGTAGTACCCTTAGGTTGAAAAAATCGGTCGAATTTTTTTTTCGTCCAATAAGGCTTTGTAGCGATGTCTCGCAATCGGACACTTGCAGCGCAACACGAATATGATGATTATAAGCCCGTAGTACCCTTAGGTTGATAAAATTGGTTAAATTTGTTTTTCGTTCAATAACGCTTTGTAGCGATGTTGCACAATCGGACACTTGCAGCGCAACACGAATATGATGATTATAAGCCCGTAGTACCCTTAGGTTGAAAAAATTGGTCGAATTTTGTTTTCGTTTAATAACGTTTTGTAGCGATGTTGCACAATCGGACACTTGCAGCGCAACACGAACATGATGATTATAAGCCCGTAGTACCCTTAGGTTGACAAAATCGGTCGAAATTTTTGTTCGTCCAATAAGGCTTTGTAGCGATGGCTCGCAATCGGAAATTTCCCGCGGAACACGAATATTATGATTATAAGCCCGTAGTACCCTTAGGTTGATAAAATTGGTTAAATTTTTTTTTCGTTCAATAACGCTTTGTAGCGATGTTGCACAATCGGACACTTGCAGCGCAACACGAATATGATGATTATAAGCCCGTAGTACCCTTAGGTTGAAAAAATAGGTCGAATTTTTTTTTCGTTCAATAACGCTTTGTAGCGATGTTGCACAATCGGACACTTGCAGTGCAACACGAATATGATAATTATAAGCCCGTAGTACCCTTAGGTTGAAAAAATCGGTCGAATTTTTTTTTCGTTCAATAAGGCTTTGTAGCGATGTTGCACAATCGGAAACTTGCAGCGCAACATGAATATGATGATTATAAGCCCGTAGTACCCTTAGGTTGACAAAATCGGTCGAAATTTCTTTTCGTCCAATAAGGCTTTGTAGCGATGTTGCACAATCGGACACTTGCAGCGCAACACGAATATGATGATTATAAGCCCGTAGTACCCTTAGGTTGAGAAAATTGGTCTAAATTTTGTTTTCGTCCAATAACGCTTTACAGCGATGTTGCACAATCGGACACTTGCAGCGCAACACGAATATGATGATTATAAGCCCGTAGTACCCTTAGGTTGAAAAAATCGGTCGAATTTTTTTTTCGTTCAATAACGCTTTGTAGCGATGTTGCACAATCGGACACTTGCAGCGCAACGCGAGTATGATGATTATAAGCCCGTAGTACCCTTAGGTTGACAAAATCGGTCGAATTTTTTTTTCGTTCAATAAGGCTTTGCAGCGATGTTGTGCAATCGGTCACTTGCAGCGCAACACGAATATGATGATTATAAACCCGTAGTACCCTTAGGTTGAGAAAATTGGTCTAAATTTTGTTTTCGTCCAATAACGCTTTACAGCGATGTTGCACAATCGGACACTTCCAGCACAACACGAATATGATGATTATAAGCCCGTAGTACCCTTAGGTTGAGAAAATTGGTTAAATTTTGTTTTCGTTCAATAACGCTTTGTAGCGATGTTGCACAATCGGACACTTGCAGCGCAACACGAATATGATGATTATAAGCCCGTAGTACCCTTAGGTTGACCAAATCGGTCGAAATTTTGTTTCGTCCAATAAGGCTTTGTAGCGATGTCTCGCAATCGGACACTTGCAGCGCAACACGAATATGATGATTATAAGCCCGTAGTACCCTTAGGTTGATAAAATTGGTTAAATTTGTTTTTCGTTCAATAACGCTTTGTAGCGATGTTGCACAATCGGACACTTGCAGCGCAACACGAATATGATGATTATAAGCCCGTAGTACCCTTAGGTTGAAAAAATTGGTCGAATTTTGTTTTCGTTTAATAACGTTTTGTAGCGATGTTGCACAATCGGACACTTGCAGCGCAACACGAACATGATGATTATAAGCCCGTAGTACCCTTAGGTTGACAAAATCGGTCGAAATTTTTGTTCGTCCAATAAGGCTTTGTAGCGATGGCTCGCAATCGGAAATTTCCCGCGGAACACGAATATTATGATTATAAGCCCGTAGTACCCTTAGGTTGATAAAATTGGTTAAATTTTTTTTTCGTTCAATAACGCTTTGTAGCGATGTTGCACAATCGGACACTTGCAGCGCAACACGAATATGATGATTATAAGCCCGTAGTACCCTTAGGTTGAGAAAATTGGTCTAAATTTTGTTTTCGTCCAATAACGCTTTACAGCGATGTTGCACAATCGGACACTTGCAGCGCAACACGAATATGATGATTATAAGCCCGTAGTACCCTTAGGTTGAAAAAATCGGTCGAATTTTTTTTTCGTTCAATAACGCTTTGTAGCGATGTTGCACAATCGGACACTTGCAGCGCAACGCGAGTATGATGATTATAAGCCCGTAGTACCCTTAGGTTGACAAAATCGGTCGAATTTTTTTTTCGTTCAATAAGGCTTTGCAGCGATGTTGTGCAATCGGTCACTTGCAGCGCAACACGAATATGATGATTATAAACCCGTAGCACCCTTAGGTTGAGAAAATTGGTCTAAATTTTGTTTTCGTCCAATAACGCTTTACAGCGATGTTGCACAATCGGACACTTCCAGCACAACACGAATATGATGATTATAAGCCCGTAGTACCCTTAGGTTGAGAAAATTGGTCTAAATTTTGTTTTCGTCCAATAACGCTTTACAGCGATGTTGCACAATCGGACACTTGCAGCGCAACACGAATATGATGATTATAAGCCCGTAGTACCCTTAGGTTGAAAAAATCGGTCGAATTTTTTTTTCGTCCAATAAGGCTTTGTAGCGATGTCTCGCAATCGGACACTTGCAGCGCAACACGAATATGATGATTATAAGCCCGTAGTACCCTTAGGTTGATAAAATTGGTTAAATTTGTTTTTCGTTCAATAACGCTTTGTAGCGATGTTGCACAATCGGACACTTGCAGCGCAACACGAATATGATGATTATAAGCCCGTAGTACCCTTAGGTTGAAAAAATTGGTCGAATTTTGTTTTCGTTTAATAACGTTTTGTAGCGATGTTGCACAATCGGACACTTGCAGCGCAACACGAACATGATGATTATAAGCCCGTAGTACCCTTAGGTTGACAAAATCGGTCGAAATTTTTGTTCGTCCAATAAGGCTTTGTAGCGATGGCTCGCAATCGGAAATTTCCCGCGGAACACGAATATTATGATTATAAGCCCGTAGTACCCTTAGGTTGATAAAATTGGTTAAATTTTTTTTTCGTTCAATAACGCTTTGTAGCGATGTTGCACAATCGGACACTTGCAGCGCAACACGAATATGATGATTATAAGCCCGTAGTACCCTTAGGTTGAAAAAATAGGTCGAATTTTTTTTTCGTTCAATAACGCTTTGTAGCGATGTTGCACAATCGGACACTTGCAGTGCAACACGAATATGATAATTATAAGCCCGTAGTACCCTTAGGTTGAAAAAATCGGTCGAATTTTTTTTTCGTTCAATAAGGCTTTGTAGCGATGTTGCACAATCGGAAACTTGCAGCGCAACATGAATATGATGATTATAAGCCCGTAGTACCCTTAGGTTGACAAAATCGGTCGAAATTTCTTTTCGTCCAATAAGGCTTTGTAGCGATGTTGCACAATCGGACACTTGCAGCGCAACACGAATATGATGATTATAAGCCCGTAGTACCCTTAGGTTGAGAAAATTGGTCTAAATTTTGTTTTCGTCCAATAACGCTTTACAGCGATGTTGCACAATCGGACACTTGCAGCGCAACACGAATATGATGATTATAAGCCCGTAGTACCCTTAGGTTGAAAAAATCGGTCGAATTTTTTTTTCGTTCAATAACGCTTTGTAGCGATGTTGCACAATCGGACACTTGCAGCGCAACGCGAGTATGATGATTATAAGCCCGTAGTACCCTTAGGTTGACAAAATCGGTCGAATTTTTTTTTCGTTCAATAAGGCTTTGCAGCGATGTTGTGCAATCGGTCACTTGCAGCGCAACACGAATATGATGATTATAAACCCGTAGTACCCTTAGGTTGAGAAAATTGGTCTAAATTTTGTTTTCGTCCAATAACGCTTTACAGCGATGTTGCACAATCGGACACTTCCAGCACAACACGAATATGATGATTATAAGCCCGTAGTACCCTTAGGTTGAGAAAATTGGTTAAATTTTGTTTTCGTTCAATAACGCTTTGTAGCGATGTTGCACAATCGGACACTTGCAGCGCAACACGAATATGATGATTATAAGCCCGTAGTACCCTTAGGTTGACCAAATCGGTCGAAATTTTGTTTCGTCCAATAAGGCTTTGTAGCGATGTCTCGCAATCGGACACTTGCAGCGCAACACGAATATGATGATTATAAGCCCGTAGTACCCTTAGGTTGATAAAATTGGTTAAATTTGTTTTTCGTTCAATAACGCTTTGTAGCGATGTTGCACAATCGGACACTTGCAGCGCAACACGAATATGATGATTATAAGCCCGTAGTACCCTTAGGTTGAAAAAATTGGTCGAATTTTGTTTTCGTTTAATAACGTTTTGTAGCGATGTTGCACAATCGGACACTTGCAGCGCAACACGAACATGATGATTATAAGCCCGTAGTACCCTTAGGTTGACAAAATCGGTCGAAATTTTTGTTCGTCCAATAAGGCTTTGTAGCGATGGCTCGCAATCGGAAATTTCCCGCGGAACACGAATATTATGATTATAAGCCCGTAGTACCCTTAGGTTGATAAAATTGGTTAAATTTTTTTTTCGTTCAATAACGCTTTGTAGCGATGTTGCACAATCGGACACTTGCAGCGCAACACGAATATGATGATTATAAGCCCGTAGTACCCGTAGGTTGAAAAAATCGGTCGAATTTTTTTTTCGTTCAATAACGCTTTGTAGCGATGTTGCACAATCGGACACTTGCAGTGCAACACGAATATGATAATTATAAGCCCGTAGTACCCTTAGGTTGAAAAAATTGGTCGAATTTTGTTTTCGTTTAATAACGTTTTGTAGCGATGTTGCACAATCGGACACTTGCAGCGCAACACGAACATGATGATTATAAGCCCGTAGTACCCTTAGGTTAACAAAATCGGTCGAAATTTTTGTTCGTCCAATAAGGCTTTGTAGCGATGGCTCGCAATCGGAAATTTCCCGCGGAACACGAATATTATGATTATAAGCCCGTAGTACCCTTAGGTTGATAAAATTGGTTAAATTTTTTTTTCGTTCAATAACGCTTTGTAGCGATGTTGCACAATCGGACACTTGCAGCGCAACACGAATATGATGATTATAAGCCCGTAGTACCCTTAGGTTGACAAAATCGGTCGAATTTTTTTTTCGTTCAATAAGGCTTTGCAACGATGTTGTGCAATCGGTCACTTGCAGCGCAACACGAATATGATGATTATAAACCCGTAGTACCCTTAGGTTGAGAAAATTGGTCTAAATTTTGTTTTCGTCCAATAACGCTTTACAGCGATGTTGCACAATCGGACACTTCCAGCACAACACGAATATGATGATTATAAGCCCGTAGTACCCTTAGGTTGAGAAAATTGGTCTAAATTTTGTTTTCGTCCAATAACGCTTTACAGCGATGTTGCACAATCGGACACTTGCAGCGCAACACGAATATGATGATTATAAGCCCGTAGTACCCTTAGGTTGATAAAATTGGTTAAATTTTTTTTTCGTTCAATAACGCTTTGTAGCGATGTTGCACAATCGGACACTTGCAGCGCAACACGAATATGATGATTATAAGCCCGTAGTACCGTTAGGTTGAAAAAATCGGTCGAATTTTTTTTTCGTTCAATAACGCTTTGTAGCGATGTCTCGCAATCGGACACTTGCAGCGCAACACGAATATGATGATTATAAGCCCGTAGTACCCTTAGGTTGATAAAATTGGTTAAATTTGTTTTTCGTTCAATAACGCTTTGTAGCGATGTTGCACAATCGGACACTTGCAGCGCAACACGAATATGATGATTATAAGCCCGTAGTACCCTTAGGTTGAAAAAATTGGTCGAATTTTGTTTTCGTTTAATAACGTTTTGTAGCGATGTTGCACAATCGGACACTTGCAGCGCAACACGAACATGATGATTATAAGCCCGTAGTACCCTTAGGTTGACAAAATCGGTCGAAATTTTTGTTCGTCCAATAAGGCTTTGTAGCGATGGCTCGCAATCGGAAATTTCCCGCGGATCACGAATATTATGATTATAAGCCCGTAGTACCCTTAGGTTGATAAAATTGGTTAAATTTTTTTTTCGTTCAATAACGCTTTGTAGCGATGTTGCACAATCGGACACTTGCAGCGCAACACGAATATGATGATTATAAGCCCGTAGTACCCTTAGGTTGAAAAAATCGGTCGAATTTTTTTTTCGTTCAATAACGCTTTGTAGCGATGTTGCACAATCGGAAACTTGCAGCGCAACATGAATATGATGATTATAAGCCCGTAGTACCCTTAGGTTGACAAAATCGGTCGAAATTTCTTTTCGTCCAATAAGGCTTTGTAGCGATGTTGCACAATCGGACACTTGCAGCGCAACACGAATATGATGATTATAAGCCCGTAGTACCCTTAGGTTGAGAAAATTGGTCTAAATTTTGTTTTCGTCCAATAACGCTTTACAGCGATGTTGCACAATCGGACACTTGCAGCGCAACACGAATATGATGATTATAAGCCCGTAGTACCCTTAGGTTGAAAAAATCGGTCGAATTTTTTTTTCGTTCAATAACGCTTTGTAGCGATGTTGCACAATCGGACACTTGCAGCGCAACGCGAGTATGATGATTATAAGCCCGTAGTACCCTTAGGTTGACAAAATCGGTCGAATTTTTTTTTCGTTCAATAAGGCTTTGCAGCGATGTTGTGCAATCGGTCACTTGCAGCGCAACACGAATATGATGATTATAAACCCGTAGTACCCTTAGGTTGAGAAAATTGGTCTAAATTTTGTTTTCGTCCAATAACGCTTTACAGCGATGTTGCACAATCGGACACTTCCAGCACAACACGAATATGATGATTATAAGCCCGTAGTACCCTTAGGTTGAGAAAATTGGTCTAAATTTTGTTTTCGTCCAATAACGCTTTACAGCGATGTTGCACAATCGGACACTTGCAGCGCAACACGAATATGATGATTATAAGCCCGTAGTACCCTTAGGTTGATAAAATTGGTTAAATTTTTTTTTCGTTCAATAACGCTTTGTAGCGATGTTGCACAATCGGACACTTGCAGCGCAACACGAATATGATGATTATAAGCCCGTAGTACCGTTAGGTTGAAAAAATCGGTCGAATTTTTTTTTCGTTCAATAACGCTTTGTAGCGATGTTGCACAATCGGACACTTGCAGTGCAACACGAATATGATAATTATAAGCCCGTAGTACCCTTACGTTGAAAAAATCGGTCGAATTTTTGTTTCGTTCAATAAGGCTTTGTAGCGATGTTGCACAATCGGAAACTTGCAGCGCAACATGAATATGATGATTATAAGCCCGTAGTACCCTTAGGTTGAAAAAATCGGTCGAATTTCTTTTTCGTTCAATAACGCTTTGTAGCGATGTTGCACAATCGGACACTTGCAGCGCAACATGAATATGATGATTATAAGCCCGTAGTACCCTTAGGTTGAAAAAATCGGTCGAATTTTTTTTTCGTCCAATAAGGCTTTGTAGCGATGTCTCGCAATCGGACACTTGCAGCGCAACACGAATATGATGATTATAAGCCCGTAGTACCCTTAGGTTGATAAAATTGGTTAAATTTGTTTTTCGTTCAATAACGCTTTGTAGCGATGTTGCACAATCGGACACTTGCAGCGCAACACGAATATGATGATTATAAGCCCGTAGTACCCTTAGGTTGAAAAAATTGGTCGAATTTTGTTTTCGTTTAATAACGTTTTGTAGCGATGTTGCACAATCGGACACTTGCAGCGCAACACGAACATGATGATTATAAGCCCGTAGTACCCTTAGGTTGAAAAAATCGGTCGAATTTTTTTTTCGTTCAATAACGCTTTGTAGCGATGTTGCACAATCGGACACTTGCAGTGCAACACGAATATGATAATTATAAGCCCGTAGTACCCTTAGGTTGAAAAAATCGGTCGAATTTTTTTTTCGTTCAATAAGGCTTTGTAGCGATGTTGCACAATCGGAAACTTGCAGCGCAACATGAATATGATGATTATAAGCCCGTAGTACCCTTAGGTTGACAAAATCGGTCGAAATTTCTTTTCGTCCAATAAGGCTTTGTAGCGATGTTGCACAATCGGACACTTGCAGCGCAACACGAATATGATGATTATAAGCCCGTAGTACCCTTAGGTTGAGAAAATTGGTCTAAATTTTGTTTTCGTCCAATAACGCTTTACAGCGATGTTGCACAATCGGACACTTGCAGCGCAACACGAATATGATGATTATAAGCCCGTAGTACCCTTAGGTTGAAAAAATCGGTCGAATTTTTTTTTCGTTCAATAACGCTTTGTAGCGATGTTGCACAATCGGACACTTGCAGCGCAACGCGAGTATGATGATTATAAGCCCGTAGTACCCTTAGGTTGACAAAATCGGTCGAATTTTTTTTTCGTTCAATAAGGCTTTGCAGCGATGTTGTGCAATCGGTCACTTGCAGCGCAACACGAATATGATGATTATAAACCCGTAGTACCCTTAGGTTGAGAAAATTGGTCTAAATTTTGTTTTCGTCCAATAACGCTTTACAGCGATGTTGCACAATCGGACACTTCCAGCACAACACGAATATGATGATTATAAGCCCGTAGTACCCTTAGGTTGAGAAAATTGGTCTAAATTTTGTTTTCGTCCAATAACGCTTTACAGCGATGTTGCACAATCGGACACTTGCAGCGCAACACGAATATGATGATTATAAGCCCGTAGTACCCTTAGGTTGATAAAATTGGTTAAATTTTTTTTTCGTTCAATAACGCTTTGTAGCGATGTTGCACAATCGGACACTTGCAGCGCAACACGAATATGATGATTATAAGCCCGTAGTACCGTTAGGTTGAAAAAATCGGTCGAATTTTTTTTTCGTTCAATAACGCTTTGTAGCGATGTTGCACAATCGGACACTTGCAGTGCAACACGAATATGATAATTATAAGCCCGTAGTACCCTTACGTTGAAAAAATCGGTCGAATTTTTGTTTCGTTCAATAAGGCTTTGTAGCGATGTTGCACAATCGGAAACTTGCAGCGCAACATGAATATGATGATTATAAGCCCGTAGTACCCTTAGGTTGAAAAAATCGGTCGAATTTCTTTTTCGTTCAATAACGCTTTGTAGCGATGTTGCACAATCGGACACTTGCAGCGCAACATGAATATGATGATTATAAGCCCGTAGTACCCTTAGGTTGAAAAAATCGGTCGAATTTTTTTTTCGTCCAATAAGGCTTTGTAGCGATGTCTCGCAATCGGACACTTGCAGCGCAACACGAATATGATGATTATAAGCCCGTAGTACCCTTAGGTTGATAAAATTGGTTAAATTTGTTTTTCGTTCAATAACGCTTTGTAGCGATGTTGCACAATCGGACACTTGCAGCGCAACACGAATATGATGATTATAAGCCCGTAGTACCCTTAGGTTGAAAAAATTGGTCGAATTTTGTTTTCGTTTAATAACGTTTTGTAGCGATGTTGCACAATCGGACACTTGCAGCGCAACACGAACATGATGATTATAAGCCCGTAGTACCCTTAGGTTGACAAAATCGGTCGAAATTTTTGTTCGTCCAATAAGGCTTTGTAGCGATGGCTCGCAATCGGAAATTTCCCGCGGAACACGAATATTATGATTATAAGCCCGTAGTACCCTTAGGTTGATAAAATTGGTTAAATTTTGTTTTCGTTCAATAACGCTTTGTAGCGATGTTGCACAATCGGACACTTGCAGCGCAACACGAATATGATGATTATAAGCCCGTAGTACCCTTAGGTTGAAAAAATCGGTCGAATTTTTTTTTCGTTCAATAACGCTTTGTAGCGATGTTGCACAATCGGACACTTGCAGTGCAACACGAATATGATAATTATAAGCCCGTAGTACCCTTAGGTTGAAAAAATCGGTCGAATTTTTTTTTCGTTCAATAAGGCTTTGTAGCGATGTTGCACAATCGGAAACTTGCAGCGCAACATGAATATGATGATTATAAGCCCGTAGTACCCTTAGGTTGACAAAATCGGTCGAAATTTCTTTTCGTCCAATAAGGCTTTGTAGCGATGTTGCACAATCGGACACTTGCAGCGCAACACGAATATGATGATTATAAGCCCGTAGTACCCTTAGGTTGAGAAAATTGGTCTAAATTTTGTTTTCGTCCAATAACGCTTTACAGCGATGTTGCACAATCGGACACTTGCAGCGCAACACGAATATGATGATTATAAGCCCGTCGTACCCTTAGGTTGAAAAAATCGGTCGAATTTTTTTTTCGTTCAATAACGCTTTGTAGCGATGTTGCACAATCGGACACTTGCAGCGCAACGCGAGTATGATGATTATAAGCCCGTAGTACCCTTAGGTTGACAAAATCGGTCGAATTTTTTTTTCGTTCAATAAGGCTTTGCAGCGATGTTGTGCAATCGGTCACTTGCAGCGCAACACGAATATGATGATTATAAACCCGTAGTACCCTTAGGTTGAGAAAATTGGTCTAAATTTTGTTTTCGTCCAATAACGCTTTACAGCGATGTTGCACAATCGGACACTTCCAGCACAACACGAATATGATGATTATAAGCCCGTAGTACCCTTAGGTTGAGAAAATTGGTTAAATTTTGTTTTCGTTCAATAACGCTTTGTAGCGATGTTGCACAATCGGACACTTGCAGCGCAACACGAATATGATGATTATAAGCCCGTAGTACCCTTAGGTTGACCAAATCGGTCGAAATTTTTTTTCGTCCAATAAGGCTTTGTAGCGATGTCTCGCAATCGGACACTTGCAGCGCAACACGAATATGATGATTATAAGCCCGTAGTACCCTTAGGTTGATAAAATTGGTTAAATTTGTTTTTCGTTCAATAACGCTTTGTAGCGATGTTGCACAATCGGACACTTGCAGCGCAACACGAATATGATGATTATAAGCCCGTAGTACCCTTAGGTTGAAAAAATTGGTCGAATTTTGTTTTCGTTTAATAACGTTTTGTAGCGATGTTGCACAATCGGACACTTGCAGCGCAACACGAACATGATGATTATAAGCCCGTAGTACCCTTAGGTTGACAAAATCGGTCGAAATTTTTGTTCGTCCAATAAGGCTTTGTAGCGATGGCTCGCAATCGGAAATTTCCCGCGGAACACGAATATTATGATTATAAGCCCGTAGTACCCTTAGGTTGATAAAATTGGTTAAATTTTTTTTTCGTTCAATAACGCTTTGTAGCGATGTTGCACAATCGGACACTTGCAGCGCAACACGAATATGATGATTATAAGCCCGTAGTACCCGTAGGTTGAAAAAATCGGTCGAATTTTTTTTTCGTTCAATAACGCTTTGTAGCGATGTTGCACAATCGGACACTTGCAGTGCAACACGAATATGATAATTATAAGCCCGTAGTACCCTTAGGTTGAAAAAATTGGTCGAATTTTGTTTTCGTTTAATAACGTTTTGTAGCGATGTTGCACAATCGGACACTTGCAGCGCAACACGAACATGATGATTATAAGCCCGTAGTACCCTTAGGTTAACAAAATCGGTCGAAATTTTTGTTCGTCCAATAAGGCTTTGTAGCGATGGCTCGCAATCGGAAATTTCCCGCGGAACACGAATATTATGATTATAAGCCCGTAGTACCCTTAGGTTGATAAAATTGGTTAAATTTTTTTTTCGTTCAATAACGCTTTGTAGCGATGTTGCACAATCGGACACTTGCAGCGCAACACGAATATGATGATTATAAGCCCGTAGTACCCTTAGGTTGAAAAAATCGGTCGAATTTTTTTTTCGTTCAATAACGCTTTGTAGCGATGTTGCACAATCGGACACTTGCAGTGCAACACGAATATGATAATTATAAGCCCGTAGTACCCTTAGGTTGAAAAAATCGGTCGAATTTTTTTTTCGTTCAATAAGGCTTTGTAGCGATGTTGCACAATCGGAAACTTGCAGCGCAACATGAATATGATGATTATAAGCCCGTAGTACCCTTAGGTTGACAAAATCGGTCGAAATTTCTTTTCGTCCAATAAGGCTTTGTAGCGATGTTGCACAATCGGACACTTGCAGCGCAACACGAATATGATGATTATAAGCCCGTAGTACCCTTAGGTTGAGAAAATTGGTCTAAATTTTGTTTTCGTCCAATAACGCTTTACAGCGATGTTGCACAATCGGACACTTGCAGCGCAACACGAATATGATGATTATAAGCCCGTAGTACCCTTAGGTTGATAAAATTGGTTAAATTTTTTTTTCGTTCAATAACGCTTTGTAGCGATGTTGCACAATCGGACACTTGCAGCGCAACACGAATATGATGGTTATAAGCCCGTAGTACCCTTAGGTTGAAAAAATCGGTCGAATTTTTTTTTCGTTCAATAACGCTTTGTAGCGATGTTGCACAATCGGACACTTGCAGTGCAACACGAATATGATAATTATAAGCCCGTAGTACCCTTAGGTTGAAAAAATCGGTCGAATTTTTTTTTCGTTCAATAAGGCTTTGTAGCGATGTTGCACAATCGGAAACTTGCAGCGCAACATGAATATGATGATTATAAGCCCGTAGTACCCTTAGGTTGACAAAATCGGTCGAAATTTCTTTTCGTCCAATAAGGCTTTGTAGCGATGTTGCACAATCGGACACTTGCAGCGCAACACGAATATGATGATTATAAGCCCGTAGTACCCTTAGGTTGAGAAAATTGGTCTAAATTTTGTTTTCGTCCAATAACGCTTTACAGCGATGTTGCACAATCGGACACTTGCAGCGCAACACGAATATGATGATTATAAGCCCGTAGTACCCTTAGGTTGAAAAAATCGGTCGAATTTCTTTTTCGTTCAATAACGCTTTGTAGCGATGTTGCACAATCGGACACTTGCAGCGCAACACGAATATGATGATTATAAGCCCGTAGTACCCTTAGGTTGAAAAAATCGGTCGAATTTTTTTTTCGTCCAATAAGGCTTTGTAGCGATGTCTCGCAATCGGACACTTGCAGCGCAACACGAATATGATGATTATAAGCCCGTAGTACCCTTAGGTTGATAAAATTGGTTAAATTTGTTTTTCGTTCAATAACGCTTTGTAGCGATGTTGCACAATCGGACACTTGCAGCGCAACACGAATATGATGATTATAAGCCCGTAGTACCCTTAGGTTGAAAAAATTGGTCGAATTTTGTTTTCGTTTAATAACGTTTTGTAGCGATGTTGCACAATCGGACACTTGCAGCGCAACACGAACATGATGATTATAAGCCCGTAGTACCCTTAGGTTGACAAAATCGGTCGAAATTTTTGTTCGTCCAATAAGGCTTTGTAGCGATGGCTCGCAATCGGAAATTTCCCGCGGAACACGAATATTATGATTATAAGCCCGTAGTACCCTTAGGTTGATAAAATTGGTTAAATTTTGTTTTCGTTCAATAACGCTTTGTAGCGATGTTGCACAATCGGACACTTGCAGCGCAACACGAATATGATGATTATAAGCCCGTAGTACCCTTAGGTTGAAAAAATCGGTCGAATTTTTTTTTCGTTCAATAACGCTTTGTAGCGATGTTGCACAATCGGACACTTGCAGTGCAACACGAATATGATAATTATAAGCCCGTAGTACCCTTAGGTTGAAAAAATCGGTCGAATTTTTTTTTCGTTCAATAAGGCTTTGTAGCGATGTTGCACAATCGGAAACTTGCAGCGCAACATGAATATGATGATTATAAGCCCGTAGTACCCTTAGGTTGACAAAATCGGTCGAAATTTCTTTTCGTCCAATAAGGCTTTGTAGCGATGTTGCACAATCGGACACTTGCAGCGCAACACGAATATGATGATTATAAGCCCGTAGTACCCTTAGGTTGAGAAAATTGGTCTAAATTTTGTTTTCGTCCAATAACGCTTTACAGCGATGTTGCACAATCGGACACTTGCAGCGCAACACGAATATGATGATTATAAGCCCGTAGTACCCTTAGGTTGAAAAAATCGGTCGAATTTTTTTTTCGTTCAATAACGCTTTGTAGCGATGTTGCACAATCGGACACTTGCAGCGCAACGCGAGTATGATGATTATAAGCCCGTAGTACCCTTAGGTTGACAAAATCGGTCGAATTTTTTTTTCGTTCAATAAGGCTTTGCAGCGATGTTGTGCAATCGGTCACTTGCAGCGCAACACGAATATGATGATTATAAACCCGTAGTACCCTTAGGTTGAGAAAATTGGTCTAAATTTTGTTTTCGTCCAATAACGCTTTACAGCGATGTTGCACAATCGGACACTTCCAGCACAACACGAATATGATGATTATAAGCCCGTAGTACCCTTAGGTTGAGAAAATTGGTTAAATTTTGTTTTCGTTCAATAACGCTTTGTAGCGATGTTGCACAATCGGACACTTGCAGCGCAACACGAATATGATGATTATAAGCCCGTAGTACCCTTAGGTTGACCAAATCGGTCGAAATTTTTTTTCGTCCAATAAGGCTTTGTAGCGATGTCTCGCAATCGGACACTTGCAGCGCAACACGAATATGATGATTATAAGCCCGTAGTACCCTTAGGTTGATAAAATTGGTTAAATTTGTTTTTCGTTCAATAACGCTTTGTAGCGATGTTGCACAATCGGACACTTGCAGCGCAACACGAACATGATGATTATAAGCCCGTAGTACCCTTAGGTTGACAAAATCGGTCGAAATTTTTGTTCGTCCAATAAGGCTTTGTAGCGATGGCTCGCAATCGGAAATTTCCCGCGGAACACGAATATTATGATTATAAGCCCGTAGTACCCTTAGGTTGATAAAATTGGTTAAATTTTTTTTTCGTTCAATAACGCTTTGTAGCGATGTTGCACAATCGGACACTTGCAGCGCAACACGAATATGATGATTATAAGCCCGTAGTACCCGTAGGTTGAAAAAATCGGTCGAATTTTTTTTTCGTTCAATAACGCTTTGTAGCGATGTTGCACAATCGGACACTTGCAGTGCAACACGAATATGATAATTATAAGCCCGTAGTACCCTTAGGTTGAAAAAATCGGTCGAATTTTGTTTTCGTTCAATAAGGCTTTGTAGCGATGTTGCACAATCGGAAACTTGCAGCGCAACATGAATATGATGATTATAAGCCCGTAGTACCCTTAGGTTGACAAAATCGGTCGAAATTTCTTTTCGTCCAATAAGGCTTTGTAGCGATGTTGCACAATCGGACACTTGCAGCGCAACACGAATATGATGATTATAAGCCCGTAGTACCCTTAGGTTGAGAAAATTGGTCTAAATTTTGTTTTCGTCCAATAACGCTTTACAGCGATGTTGCACAATCGGACACTTCCAGCACAACACGACTATGATGATTATAAGCCCGTAGTACCCTTAGGTTGAGAAAATTGGTTAAATTTTTTTTTCGTTCAATAAGGCTTTGTAGCGATGTTGCACAATCGGAAACTTGCAGCGCAACATGAATATGATGATTATAAGCCCGTAGTACCCTTAGGTTGAGAAAATTGGTCTAAATTTTGTTTTCGTCCAATAACGCTTTACAGCGATGTTGCACAATCGGACACTTCCAGCACAACACGAATATGATGATTATAAGCCCGTAGTACCCTTAGGTTGAGAAAATTGGTTAAATTTTTTTTTCGTTCAATAACGCTTTGTAGCGATGTTGCACAATCGGACACTTGCAGCGCAACACGAATATGATGATTATAAGCCCGTAGTACCCTTAGGTTGACCAAATCGGTCGAAATTTTTGTTCGTCCAATAAGGCTTTGTAGCGATGTCTCGCAATCGGACACTTGCAGCGCAACACGAATATGATGATTATAAGCCCGTAGTACCCTTAGGTTGATAAAATTGGTTAAATTTTGTTTTCGTTCAATAACGCTTTGTAGCGATGTTGCACAATCGGACACTTGCAGCGCAACACGAATATGATGATTATAAGCCCGTAGTACCCTTAGGTTGAAAAAATCGGTCGAATTTTTTTTTCGTTCAATAACGCTTTGTAGCGATGTTGCACAATCGGACACTTGCAGCGCAACACAAATATGATAATTATAAGCCCGTAGTACCCTTAGGTTGAAAAAATCGGTCGAATTTTGTTTTCGTTCAATAAGGCTTTGTAGCGATGTTGCACAATCAGACACTTGCAGCGCGACACGAATATGATGATTATAAGCCCGTAGTACCCTTAGGTTGAAAAAATTGGTCGAATTTTGTTTTCGTTTAATAACGCTTTGTAGCGATGTTGCACAATCGGACACTTGCAGCGCAACATGAATATGATGATTATAAGCCCGTAGTACCCTTAGGTTGACAAAATCGGTCGAAATTTTTTTTCGTCCAATAAGGCTTTGTAGCGATGGCTCGCAATCGGAAATTTCCCGCGGAACACGAATATTATGAATATAAGCCCGTAGTACCCTTAGGTTGCGAAAATTGGTTACATTTTTTTTTCGTTAAATAAGGCTTTGTAGCGATGTTGCACAATCGGACACTTGCAGCGCAACACGAATATGATGATTATAAGCCCGTAGTACCCTTAGGTTGACAAAATCGGTCGAAATTTTTTTTCGTCCAATATGGCTTTGTAGCGATGTCTCGCAATCGGACACTTGCAGCGCAACACGAATATGATTATTATAAGCCCGTAGTACCCTTAGGTTGATAAAATTGGTTAAATTTTTTTTGCGTTCAATAACGCTTTGTAGCGATGTTGCACAATCGGGCACTTGCAGCGCAACACGAATATGATGATTATAAGCCCGTAGTACCCTTAGGTTGAAAAAATCGGTCGAATTTTTTTTTCGTTCAATAACGCTTTGTAGCGATGTTGCACAATCGGACACTTGCAGCGCAACACAAATATGATAATTATAAGCCCGTAGTACCCTTAGGTTGAAAAAATCGGTCGAATTTTGTTTTCGTTCAATAAGGCTTTGCAGCGATGTTGTGCAATCGGTCACTTGCAGCGCAACACGAATATGATGATTATAAGCCCGTAGTACCCTTAGGTTGAGAAAATTGGTCTAAATTTTGTTTTCGTCCAATAACGCTTTACAGCGATGTTGCACAATCGGACACTTCCAGCACAACACGAATATGATGATTATAAGCCCGTAGTACCCTTAGGTTGAGAAAATTGGTTAAATTTTGTTTTCGTTCAATAAGGCTTTGTAGCGATGTTGCACAATCGGAAACTTGCAGCGCAACATGAATATGATGATTATAAGCCCGTAGTACCCTTAGGTTGAAAAAATCGGTCGAAATTTCTTTTCGTCCAATAAGGCTTTGTAGCGATGTCTCGCAATCGGACACTTGCAGCGCGACACGAATATGATGATTATAAGCCCGTAGTACCCTTAGGTTGAAAAAATTGGTCGAATTTTGTTTTCGTTTAATAACGCTTTGTAGCGATGTTGCACAATCGGACACTTGCAGCGCAACACGAATATGATGATTATAAGCCCGTAGTACCCTTAGGTTGACAAAATCGGTCGAAATTTTTTTTCGGCCAATAAGGCTTTGTAGCGATGGCTCGCAATCGGAAATTTCCCGCGGAACACGAATATTATGATTATAAGCCCGTAGTACCCTTAGGTTGAGAAAATTGGTTACATTTTTGTTTCGTTAAATAAGGCTTTGTAGCGATGTTGCACAATCGGACACTTGCAGCGCAACAGGAATATGATGATTATAAGCCCGTAGTACCCTTAGGTTAACAAAATCGGTCGAAATTTTTTTTCGTCCAATAAGGCTTTGTAGCGATGTTGCACAATCAGACACTTGCAGCGCGACACGAATATGATGATTATAAGCCCGTAGTACCCTTAGGTTGAAAAAATTGGTCGAATTTTGTTTTCGTTTAATAACGCTTTGTAGCGATGTTGCACAATCGGACACTTGCAGCGCAACACGAATATGATGATTATAAGCCCGTAGTACCCTTAGGTTGACAAAATCGGTCGAAATTTTTTTTCGTCCAATAAGGCTTTGTAGCGATGGCTCGCAATCGGAAATTTCCCGCGGAACACGAATATTATGAATATAAGCCCGTAGCACCCTTAGGTTGCGAAAATTGGTTGCATTTTTTTTTCGTTAAATAAGGCTTTGTAGCGATGTTGCACAATCGGACACTTGCAGCGCAACACGAATATGATGATTATAAGCCCGTAGTACCCTTAGGTTGACAAAATCGGTCGAAATTTTTTTTCGTCCAATATGGCTTTGTAGCGATGTCTCGCAATCGGACACTTGCAGCGCAACACGAATATGATTATTATAAGCCCGTAGTACCCTTAGGTTGATAAAATTGGTTAAATTTTTTGTGCGTTCAATAACGCTTTGTAGCGATGTTGCACAATCGGGCACTTGCAGCGCAACACGAATATGATGATTATAAGCCCGTAGTACCCTTAGGTTGAAAAAATCGGTCGAATTTTTTTTTCGTTCAATAACGCTTTGTAGCGATGTTGCACAATCGGACACTTGCAGCGCAACACAAATATGATAATTATAAGCCCGTAGTACCCTTAGGTTGAAAAAATCGGTCGAATTTTGTTTTCGTTCAATAAGGCTTTGCAGCGATGTTGTGCAATCGGTCACTTGCAGCGCAACACGAATATGATGATTATAAGCCCGTAGTACCCTTAGGTTGAGAAAATTGGTCTAAATTTTGTTTTCGTCCAATAACGCTTTACAGCGATGTTGCACAATCGGACACTTCCAGCACAACACGAATATGATGATTATAAGCCCGTAGTACCCTTAGGTTGAGAAAATTGGTTAAATTTTGTTTTCGTTCAATAAGGCTTTGTAGCGATGTTGCACAATCGGAAACTTGCAGCGCAACATGAATATGATGATTATAAGCCCGTAGTACCCTTAGGTTGAAAAAATCGGTCGAAATTTCTTTTCGTCCAATAAGGCTTTGTAGCGATGTCTCGCAATCGGACACTTGCAGCGCGACACGAATATGATGATTATAAGCCCGTAGTACCCTTAGGTTGAAAAAATTGGTCGAATTTTGTTTTCGTTTAATAACGCTTTGTAGCGATGTTGCACAATCGGACACTTGCAGCGCAACACGAATATGATGATTATAAGCCCGTAGTACCCTTAGGTTGACAAAATCGGTCGAAATTTTTTTTCGGCCAATAAGGCTTTGTAGCGATGGCTCGCAATCGGAAATTTCCCGCGGAACACGAATATTATGATTATAAGCCCGTAGTACCCTTAGGTTGAGAAAATTGGTTACATTTTTGTTTCGTTAAATAAGGCTTTGTAGCGATGTTGCACAATCGGACACTTGCAGCGCAACAGGAATATGATGATTATAAGCCCGTAGTACCCTTAGGTTAACAAAATCGGTCGAAATTTTTTTTCGTCCAATAAGGCTTTGTAGCGATGTTGCACAATCGGACACTTGCAGCGCAACACGAATATGATGATTATAAGCCCGTAGTACCCTTAGGTTGAAAAAATCGGTCGAATTTTTTTTTCGTTCAATAACGCTTTGTAGCGATGTTGCACAATCGGACACTTGCAGCGCAACACGAATATGATGATTATAAGCCCGTAGTACCCTTAGGTTGAAAAAATCGGTCGAATTTTTTTTTCGTTCAATAACGCTTTGTAGCGATGTTGCACAATCGGACACTTGCAGCGCAACACGAATATGATGATTATAAGCCCGTAGTACCCTTAGGTTGAAAAAATCGGTCGAATTTTTTTTTCGTTCAATAACGCTTTGTAGCGATGTTGCACAATCGGACACTTGCAGCGCAACACAAATATGATAATTATAAGCCCGTAGTACCCTTAGGTTGAAAAAATCGGTCGAATTTTGTTTTCGTTCAATAAGGCTTTGTAGCGATGTTGCACAATCAGACACTTGCAGCGCGACACGAATATGATGATTATAAGCCCGTAGTACCCTTAGGTTGAAAAAATTGGTCGAATTTTGTTTTCGTTTAATAACGCTTTGTAGCGATGTTGCACAATCGGACACTTGCAGCGCAACACGAATATGATGATTATAAGCCCGTAGTACCCTTAGGTTGACAAAATCGGTCGAAATTTTTTTTCGTCCAATAAGGCTTTGTAGCGATGGCTCGCAATCGGAAATTTCCCGCGGAACACGAATATTATGAATATAAGCCCGTAGTACCCTTAGGTTGCGAAAATTGGGTACATTTTTTTTTCGTTAAATAAGGCTTTGTAGCGATGTTGCACAATCGGACACTTGCAGCGCAACACGAATATGATGATTATAAGCCCGTAGTACCCTTAGGTTGACAAAATCGGTCGAAATTTTTTTTCGTCCAATATGGCTTTGTAGCGATGTCTCGCAATCGGACACTTGCAGCGCAACACGAATATGATTATTATAAGCCCGTAGTACCCTTAGGTTGATAAAATTGGTTAAATTTTTTTTGCGTTCAATAACGCTTTGTAGCGATGTTGCACAATCGGACACTTGCAGCGCAACACGAATATGATGATTATAAGCCCGTAGTACCCTTAGGTTGAAAAAATCGGTCGAATTTTTTTTTCGTTCAATAACGCTTTGTAGCGATGTTGCACAATCGGACACTTGCAGCGCAACACAAATATGATAATTATAAGCCCGTAGTACCCTTAGGTTGAAAAATTCGGTCGAATTTTGTTTTCGTTCAATAAGGCTTTGCAGCGATGTTGTGCAATCGGTCACTTGCAGCGCAACACGAATATGATGATTATAAGCCCGTAGTACCCTTAGGTTGAGAAAATTGGTCTAAATTTTGTTTTCGTCCAATAACGCTTTACAGCGATGTTGCACAATCGGACACTTCCAGCACAACACGAATATGATGATTATAAGCCCGTAGTACCCTTAGGTTGAGAAAATTGGTTAAATTTTGTTTTCGTTCAATAAGGCTTTGTAGCGATGTTGCACAATCGGAAACTTGCAGCGCAACATGAATATGATGATTATAAGCCCGTAGTACCCTTAGGTTGAAAAAATCGGTCGAAATTTCTTTTCGTCCAATAAGGCTTTGTAGCGATGTCTCGCAATCGGACACTTGCAGCGCGACACGAATATGATGATTATAATCCCGTAGTACCCTTAGGTTGAAAAAATTGGTCGAATTTTGTTTTCGTTTAATAACGCTTTGTAGCGATGTTGCACAATCGGACACTTGCAGCGCAACACGAATATGATGATTATAAGCCCGTAGTACCCTTAGGTTGACAAAATCGGTCGAAATTTTTTTTCGGCCAATAAGGCTTTGTAGCGATGGCTCGCAATCGGAAATTTCCCGCGGAACACGAATATTATGATTATAAGCCCGTAGTACCCTTAGGTTGAGAAAATTGGTTACATTTTTGTTTCGTTAAATAAGGCTTTGTAGCGATGTTGCACAATCGGACACTTGCAGCGCAACACGAATATGATGATTATAAGCCCGTAGTACCCTTAGGTTGAAAAAATCGGTCGAATTTTTTTTTCGTTCAATAACGCTTTGTAGCGATGTTGCACAATCGGACACTTGCAGCGCAACACGAATATGATGATTATAAGCCCGTAGTACCCTTAGGTTGAAAAAATCGGTCGAATTTTGTTTTCGTTCAATAACGCTTTGTAGCGATGTTGCACAATCGGACACTTGCAGCGCAACACGAATATGATAATTATAAGCCCGTAGTATCCTTAGGTTGAAAAAATCGGTCGAATTTTTGTTTCGTTCAATAAGGCTTTGTAGCGATGTTGCACAATCAGACACTTGCAGCGCGACACGAATATGATGATTATAAGCCCGTAGTACCCTTAGGTTGAAAAAATTGGTCGAATTTTGTTTTCGTTTAATAACGCTTTGTAGCGATGTTGCACAATCGGACACTTGCAGCGCAACACGAATATGATGATTATAAGCCCGTAGTACCCTTAGGTTGACAAAATCGGTCGAAATTTTTTTTCGTCCAATAAGGCTTTGTAGCGATGGCTCGCAATCGGAAATTTCCCGCGGAACACGAATATTATGATTATAAGCCCGTAGTACCCTTAGGTTGAGAAAATTGGTTACATTTTTTTTCGTTAAATAAGGCTTTGTAGCGATGTTGCACAATCGGACACTTGCAGCGCAACACGAATATGATGATTATAAGCCCGTAGTACCCTTAGGTTGACAAAATCGGTCGACATTTTTTTTCGTCCAATAAGGCTTTGTAGCGATGTCTCGCAATCGGACACTTGCAGCGCAACACGAATATGATGATTTCAAGCCCGTAGTACCCTTAGGTTGATAAAATTGGTTAAATTTTTTTTTCGTTCAATAACGCTTTGTAGCGATGTTGCACAATCGGACACTTGCAGCGCAACACGAATATGATGATTATAAGCCCGTAGTACCCTTAGGTTGAAAAAATCGGTCGAATTTTTTTTTCGTTCAATAACGCTTTGTAGCGATGTTGCACAATCGGACACTTGCAGCGCAACACGAATATGATGATTATAAGCCCGTAGTACCCTTAGGTTGAAAAAATCGGTCGAATTTTTTTTTCGTTCAATAACGCTTTGTAGCGATGTTGCACAATCGGACACTTGCAGCGCAACACGAATATGATGATTATAAGCCCGTAGTACCCTTAGGTTGAAAAAATCGGTCGAATTTTTTTTTCGTTCAATAACGCTTTGTAGCGATGTTGCACAATCGGACACTTGCAGCGCAACACAAATATGATAATTATAAGCCCGTAGTACCCTTAGGTTGAAAAAATCGGTCGAATTTTGTTTTCGTTCAATAAGGCTTTGTAGCGATGTTGCACAATCAGACACTTGCAGCGCGACACGAATATGATGATTATAAGCCCGTAGTACCCTTAGGTTGAAAAAATTGGTCGAATTTTGTTTTCGTTTAATAACGCTTTGTAGCGATGTTGCACAATCGGACACTTGCAGCGCAACACGAATATGATGATTATAAGCCCGTAGTACCCTTAGGTTGACAAAATCGGTCGAAATTTTTTTTCGTCCAATAAGGCTTTGTAGCGATGGCTCGCAATCGGAAATTTCCCGCGGAACACGAATATTATGATTATAAGCCCGTAGTACCCTTAGGTTGCGAAAATTGGTTACATTTTTTTTTCGTTAAATAAGGCTTTGTAGCGATGTTGCACAATCGGACACTTGCAGCGCAACACGAATATGATGATTATAAGCCCGTAGTACCCTTAGGTTGACAAAATCGGTCGAAATTTTTTTTCGTCCAATAAGGCTTTGTAGCGATGTCTCGCAATCGGACACTTGCAGCGCAACACGAATATGATGATTATAAGCCCGTAGTACCCTTAGGTTGAAAAAATCGGTCGAATTTTTTTTTCGTTCAATAACGCTTTGTAGCGATGTTGCACAATCGGACACTTGCAGCGCAACACGAATATGATGATTATAAGCCCGTAGTACCCTTAGGTTGAAAAAATCGGTCGAATTTTTTTTTCGTTCAATAACGCTTTGTAGCGATGTTGCACAATCGGACACTTGCAGCGCAACACGAATATGATAATTATAAGCCCGTAGTATCCTTAGGTTGAAAAAATCGGTCGAATTTTTGTTTCGTTCAATAAGGCTTTGTAGCGATGTTGCACAATCGGACACTTGCAGCGCCACACGAATATGATGATTATAAGCCCGTAGTACCCTTAGGTTGAAAAAATTGGTCGAATTTTGTTTTCGTTTAATAACGCGTTGTAGCGATGTTGCACAATCGGACACTTGCAGCGCAACACGAATATGATGATTATAAGCCCGTAGTACCCTTAGGTTGAAAAAATCGGTCGAATTTTTTTTTCGTTCAATAACGCTTTGTAGCGATGTTGCACAATCGGACACTTGCAGCGCAACACGAATATGATAATTATAAGCCCGTAGTATCCTTAGGTTGAAAAAATCGGTCGAATTTTTGTTTCGTTCAATAAGGCTTTGTAGCGATGTTGCACAATCAGACACTTGCAGCGCGACACGAATATGATGATTATAAGCCCGTAGTACCCTTAGGTTGAAAAAATTGGTCGAATTTTGTTTTCGTTTAATAACGCTTTGTAGCGATGTTGCACAATCGGACACTTGCAGCGCAACACGAATATGATGATTATAAGCCCGTAGTACCCTTAGGTTGAAAAAATCGGTCGAATTTTTTTTTCGTTCAATAACGCTTTGTAGCGATGTTGCACAATCGGACACTTGCAGCGCAACACGAATATGATAATTATAAGCCCGTAGTATCCTTAGGTTGAAAAAATCGGTCGAATTTTTGTTTCGTTCAATAAGGCTTTGTAGCGATGTTGCACAATCAGACACTTGCAGCGCGACACGAATATGATGATTATAAGCCCGTAGTACCCTTAGGTTGAAAAAATTGGTCGAATTTTGTTTTCGTTTAATAACGCTTTGTAGCGATGTTGCACAATCGGACACTTGCAGCGCAACACGAATATGATGATTATAAGCCCGTAGTACCCTTAGGTTGACAAAATCGGTCGAAATTTTTTTTCGTCCAATAAGGCTTTGTAGCGATGGCTCGCAATCGGAAATTTCCCGCGGAACACGAATATTATGATTATAAGCCCGTAGTACCCTTAGGTTGAGAAAATTGGTTACATTTTTTTTTCGTTAAATAAGGCTTTGTAGCGATGTTGCACAATCGGACACTTGCAGCGCAACACGAATATGATGATTATAAGCCCGTAGTACCCTTAGGTTGACAAAATCGGTCGACATTTTTTTTCGTCCAATAAGGCTTTGTAGCGATGTCTCGCAATCGGACACTTGCAGCGCAACACGAATATGATGATTATAAGCCCGTAGTACCCTTAGGTTGAAAAAATCGGTCGAATTTTTTTTTCGTTCAATAACGCTTTGTAGCGATGTTGCACAATCGGACACTTGCAGCGCAACACGAATATGATGATTATAAGCCCGTAGTACCCTTAGGTTGAAAAAATCGGTCGAATTTTTTTTTCGTTCAATAACGCTTTGTAGCGATGTTGCACAATCGGACACTTGCAGCGCAACACGAATATGATGATTATAAGCCCGTAGTACCCTTAGGTTGTAAAAATCGGTCGAATTTTTTTTTCGTTCAATAACGCTTTGTAGCGATGTTGCACAATCGGACACTTGCAGCGCAACACGAATATGATAATTATAAGCCCGTAGTACCCTTAGGTTGAGAAAATTGGTTAAATTTTTGTTTCGTTCAATAAGGCTTTGTAGCGATGTTGCGCAATCGGAAACTTGCAGCGCAACACGAATATGATGATTATAAGCCCGTAGTTCCCTTAGGTTGATAAAATCGGTCGAAATTTTGTTTCGTGCAATAAGGCCCTGTAGCGATGTGTCGCAATCGGACACTTGCAGGGCAACACGAATATGATGATTATAAGCCCGTAGTACCCTTAGGTTGACAAAATCGGTCGAAATTTGTTTTCGTCCAATAAGGCTTTGTAGCGATGTCTCGCAATCGGACACTTGCAGCGCAACACGAATACGATGATTATAAGCCCGTAGTACCCTTAGGTTGAAAAAATCGGTCGAATTTTTTTTTCGTTCAATAACGCTTTGTAGCGATGTTGCACAATCGGACACTTGCAGCGCAACACGAATATGATGATTATAAGCCCGTAGTATCCTTAGGTTGAAAAAATCGGTCGAATTTTGTTTTCGTTCAATAACGCTTTGTAGCGATGTTGCACAATCGGACACTTGCAGCGCAACACGAATATGATGATTATAAGCCCGTAGTACCCTTAGGTTGAAAAAATCGGTCGAATTTTTTTTTCGTTCAATAACGCTTTGTAGCGATGTTGCACAATCGGACACTTGCAGCGCAACACGAATATGATGATTATAAGCCCGTAGTACCCTTAGGTTGAAAAAATCGGTCGAATTTTTTTTTCGTTCAATAACGCTTTGTAGCGATGTTGCACAATCGGACACTTGCAGCGCAACACGAATATGATGATTATAAGCCCGTAGTACCCTTAGGTTGAAAAAATCGGTCGAATTTTTTTTTCGTTCAATAACGCTTTGTAGCGATGTTGCACAATCGGACACTTGCAGCGCAACACGAATATGATGATTATAAGCCCGTAGTACCCTTAGGTTGAAAAAATCGGTCGAATTTTTTTTTCGTTCAATAACGCTTTGTAGCGATGTTGCACAATCAGACACTTGCAGCGCGACACGAATATGATGATTATAAGCCCGTAGTACCCTTAGGTTGAAAAAATTGGTCGAATTTTGTTTTCGTTTAATAACGCTTTGTAGCGATGTTGCACAATCGGACACTTGCAGCGCAACACGAATATGATGATTATAAGCCCGTAGTACCCTTAGGTTGACAAAATCGGTCGAAATTTTTTTTCGTCCAATAAGGCTTTGTAGCGATGGCTCGCAATCGGAAATTTCCCGCGGAACACGAATATTATGATTATAAGCCCGTAGTACCCTTAGGTTGCGAAAATTGGTTACATTTTTTTTTCGTTAAATAAGGCTTTGTAGCGATGTTGCACAATCGGACACTTGCAGCGCAACACGAATATGATGATTATAAGCCCGTAGTACCCTTAGGTTGACAAAATCGGTCGAAATTTTTTTTCGTCCAATAAGGCTTTGTAGCGATGTCTCGCAATCGGACACTTGCAGCGCAACACGAATATGATTATTATAAGCCCGTAGTACCCTTAGGTTGATAAAATTGGTTAAATTTTTTTTGCGTTCAATAACGCTTTGTAGCGATGTTGCACAATCGGGCACTTGCAGCGCAACACGAATATGATGATTATAAGCCCGTAGTACCCTTAGGTTGAAAAAATCGGTCGAATTTTGTTTTCGTTCAATAACGCTTTGTAGCGATGTTGCACAATCGGACACTTGCAGCGCAACACGAATATGATGATTATAAGCCCGTAGTACCCTTAGGTTGAAAAAATCGGTCGAATTTTGTTTTCGTTCAATAACGCTTTGTAGCGATGTTGCACAATCGGACACTTGCAGCGCAACACGAATATGATAATTATAAGCCCGTAGTATCCTTAGGTTGAAAAAATCGGTCGAATTTTTGTTTCGTTCAATAAGGCTTTGTAGCGATGTTGCACAATCAGACACTTGCAGCGCCACACGAATATGATGATTATAAGCCCGTAGTACCCTTAGGTTGAAAAAATTGGTCGAATTTTGTTTTCGTTTAATAACGCTTTGTAGCGATGTTGCACAATCGGACACTTGCAGCGCAACACGAATATGATGATTATAAGCCCGTAGTACCCTTAGGTTGAAAAAATCGGTCGAATTTTTTTTTCGTTCAATAACGCTTTGTAGCGATGTTGCACAATCGGACACTTGCAGCGCAACACGAATATGATAATTATAAGCCCGTAGTATCCTTAGGTTGAAAAAATCGGTCGAATTTTTGTTTCGTTCAATAAGGCTTTGTAGCGATGTTGCACAATCAGACACTTGCAGCGCGACACGAATATGATGATTATAAGCCCGTAGTACCCTTAGGTTGAAAAAATTGGTCGAATTTTGTTTTCGTTCAATAACGCTTTGTAGCGATGTTGCACAATCGGACACTTGCAGCGCAACACGAATATGATGATTATAAGCCCGTAGTACCCTTAGGTTGAAAAAATCGGTCGAATTTTTTTTTCGTTCAATAACGCTTTGTAGCGATGTTGCACAATCGGACACTTGCAGCGCAACACGAATATGATAATTATAAGCCCGTAGTATCCTTAGGTTGAAAAAATCGGTCGAATTTTTGTTTCGTTCAATAACGCTTTGTAGCGATGTTGCACAATCGGACACTTGCAGCGCAACACGAATATGATAATTATAAGCCCGTAGTATCCTTAGGTTGAAAAAATCGGTCGAATTTTTGTTTCGTTCAATAAGGCTTTGTAGCGATGTTGCACAATCAGCCACTTGCAGCGCGACACGAATATGATGATTATAAGCCCGTAGTACCCTTAGGTTGAAAAAATTGGTCGAATTTTGTTTTCGTTTAATAACGCTTTGTAGCGATGTTGCACAATCGGACACTTGCAGCGCAACACGAATATGATGATTATAAGCCCGTAGTACCCTTAGGTTGACAAAATCGGTCGAAATTTTTTTTCGTTCAATAACGCTTTGTAGCGATGTTGCACAATCGGACACTTGCAGCGCAACACGAATATGATGATTATAAGCCCGTAGTACCCTTAGGTTGAAAAAATCGGTCGAATTTTTTTTTCGTTCAATAACGCTTTGTAGCGATGTTGCACAATCGGACACTTGCAGCGCAACACGAATATGATGATTATAAGCCCGTAGTACCCTTAGGTTGAAAAAATCGGTCGAATTTTTTTTTCGTTCAATAACGCTTTGTAGCGATGTTGCACAATCAGACACTTGCAGCGCGACACGAATATGATGATTATAAGCCCGTAGTACCCTTAGGTTGAAAAAATTGGTCGAATTTTGTTTTCGTTTAATAACGCTTTGTAGCGATGTTGCACAATCGGACACTTGCAGCGCAACACGAATATGATGATTATAAGCCCGTAGTACCCTTAGGTTGACAAAATCGGTCGAAATTTTTTTTCGTCCAATAAGGCTTTGTAGCGATGGCTCGCAATCGGAAATTTCCCGCGGAACACGAATATTATGATTATAAGCCCGTAGTACCCTTAGGTTGCGAAAATTGGTTACATTTTTTTTTCGTTAAATAAGGCTTTGTAGCGATGTTGCACAATCGGACACTTGCAGCGCAACACGAATATGATGATTATAAGCCCGTAGTACCCTTAGGTTGACAAAATCGGTCGAAATTTTTTTTCGTCCAATAAGGCTTTGTAGCGATGTCTCGCAATCGGACACTTGCAGCGCAACACGAATATGATTATTATAAGCCCGTAGTACCCTTAGGTTGATAAAATTGGTTAAATTTTTTTTGCGTTCAATAACGCTTTGTAGCGATGTTGCACAATCGGGCACTTGCAGCGCAACACGAATATGATGATTATAAGCCCGTAGTACCCTTAGGTTGAAAAAATCGGTCGAATTTTTTTTTCGTTCAATAACGCTTTGTAGCGATGTTGCACAATCGGACACTTGCAGCGCAACACGAATATGATGATTATAAGCCCGTAGTACCCTTAGGTTGAAAAAATCGGTCGAATTTTTTTTTCGTTCAATAACGCTTTGTAGCGATGTTGCACAATCGGACACTTGCAGCGCAACACGAATATGATAATTATAAGCCCGTAGTATCCTTAGGTTGAAAAAATCGGTCGAATTTTTGTTTCGTTCAATAAGGCTTTGTAGCGATGTTGCACAATCAGACACTTGCAGCGCCACACGAATATGATGATTATAAGCCCGTAGTACCCTTAGGTTGAAAAAATTGGTCGAATTTTGTTTTCGTTTAATAACGCTTTGTAGCGATGTTGCACAATCGGACACTTGCAGCGCAACACGAATATGATGATTATAAGCCCGTAGTACCCTTAGGTTGAAAAAATCGGTCGAATTTTTTTTTCGTTCAATAACGCTTTGTAGCGATGTTGCACAATCGGACACTTGCAGCGCAACACGAATATGATAATTATAAGCCCGTAGTATCCTTAGGTTGAAAAAATCGGTCGAATTTTTGTTTCGTTCAATAAGGCTTTGTAGCGATGTTGCACAATCAGACACTTGCAGCGCGACACGAATATGATGATTATAAGCCCGTAGTACCCTTAGGTTGAAAAAATTGGTCGAATTTTGTTTTCGTTCAATAACGCTTTGTAGCGATGTTGCACAATCGGACACTTGCAGCGCAACACGAATATGATGATTATAAGCCCGTAGTACCCTTAGGTTGAAAAAATCGGTCGAATTTTTTTTTCGTTCAATAACGCTTTGTAGCGATGTTGCACAATCGGACACTTGCAGCGCAACACGAATATGATAATTATAAGCCCGTAGTATCCTTAGGTTGAAAAAATCGGTCGAATTTTTGTTTCGTTCAATAAGGCTTTGTAGCGATGTTGCACAATCAGACACTTGCAGCGCGACACGAATATGATGATTATAAGCCCGTAGTACCCTTAGGTTGAAAAAATTGGTCGAATTTTGTTTTCGTTTAATAACGCTTTGTAGCGATGTTGCACAATCGGACACTTGCAGCGCAACACGAATATGATGATTATAAGCCCGTAGTACCCTTAGGTTGAAAAAATCGGTCGAATTTTTTTTTCGTCCAATAAGGCTTTGTAGCGATGTCTCGCAATCGGACACTTGCAGCGCAACACGAATATGATGATTATAAGCCCGTAGTACCCTTAGGTTGAAAAAATCGGTCGAATTTTTTTTTCGTTCAATAACGCTTTGTAGCGATGTTGCACAATCGGACACTTGCAGCGCAACACGAATATGATGATTATAAGCCCGTAGTACCCTTAGGTTGAAAAAATCGGTCGAATTTTTTTTTCGTTCAATAACGCTTTGTAGCGATGTTGCACAATCGGACACTTGCAGCGCAACACGAATATGATGATTATAAGCCCGTAGTACCCTTAGGTTGAAAAAATCGGTCGAATTTTTTTTTCGTTCAATAACGCTTTGTAGCGATGTTGCACAATCGGACACTTGCAGCGCAACACGAATATGATAATTATAAGCCCGTAGTACCCTTAGGTTGAAAAAATCGGTCGAATTTTTGTTTCGTTCAATAAGGCTTTGTAGCGATGTTGCACAATCAGACACTTGCAGCGCGACACGAATCTGATGATTATAAGCCCGTAGTACCCTTAGGTTGAGAAAATTGGTTAAATTTTTGTTTCGTTCAATAAGGCTTTGTAGCGATGTTGCGCAATCGGAAACTTGCAGCGCAACACGAATATGATGATTATAAGCCCGTAGTTCCCTTAGGTTGATAAAATCGGTCGAAATTTTGTTTCGTGCAATAAGGCCCTGTAGCGATGTGTCGCAATCGGACACTTGCAGGGCAACACGAATATGATGATTATAAGCCCGTAGTACCCTTAGGTTGACAAAATCGGTCGAAATTTGTTTTCGTCCAATAAGGCTTTGTAGCGATGTCTCGCAATCGGACACTTGCAGCGCAACACGAATATGATGATTATAAGCCCGTAGTACCCTTAGGTTGAAAAAATCGGTCGAATTTTTTTTTCGTTCAATAACGCTTTGTAGCGATGTTGCACAATCGGACACTTGCAGCGCAACACGAATATGATGATTATAAGCCCGTAGTATCCTTAGGTTGAAAAAATCGGTCGAATTTTTTTTTCGTTCAATAACGCTTTGTAGCGATGTTGCACAATCGGACACTTGCAGCGCAACACGAATATGATAATTATAAGCCCGTAGTACCCTTAGGTTGAAAAAATCGGTCGAATTTTTGTTTCGTTCAATAAGGCTTTGTAGCGATGTTGCACAATCAGACACTTGCAGCGCGACACGAATATGATGATTATAAGCCCGTAGTACCCTTAGGTTGAAAAAATTGGTCGAATTTTGTTTTCGTTTAATAACGCTTTGTAGCGATGTTGCACAATCGGACACTTGCAGCGCAACACGAATATGATGATTATAAGCCCGTAGTACCCTTAGGTTGACAAAATCGGTCGAAATTTTTTTTCGTCCAATAAGGCTTTGTAGCGATGGCTCGCAATCGGAAATTTCCCGCGGAACACGAATATTATGATTATAAGCCCGTAGTACCCTTAGGTTGAGAAAATTGGTTACATTTTTTTTTCGTTAAATAAGGCTTTGTAGCGATGTTGCACAATCAGACACTTGCAGCGCGACACGAATATGATGATTATAAGCCCGTAGTACCCTTAGGTTGACAAAATCGGTCGAAATTTCTTTTCGTCCAATAAGGCTTTGCAGCGATGTTGTGCAATCGGTCACTTGCAGCGCAACACGAATATGATGATTATAAGCCCGTAGTACCCTTAGGTTGAGAAAATTGGTCTAAATTTTGTTTTCGTCCAATAACGCTTTACAGCGATGTCTCGCAATCGGACACTTGCAGCGCGACACGAATATGATGATTATAAGCCCGTAGTACCCTTAGGTTGAAAAAATTGGTCGAATTTTGTTTTCGTTTAATAACGCTTTGTAGCGATGTTGCACAATCGGACACTTGCAGCGCAACACGAATATGATGATTATAAGCCCGTAGTACCCTTAGGTTGACAAAATCGGTCGAAATTTTTTTTCGGCCAATAAGGCTTTGTAGCGATGGCTCGCAATCGGAAATTTCCCGCGGAACACGAATATTATGATTATAAGCCCGTAGTACCCTTAGGTTGAGAAAATTGGTTACATTTTTGTTTCGTTAAATAAGGCTTTGTAGCGATGTTGCACAATCGGACACTTGCAGCGCAACAGGAATATGATGATTATAAGCCCGTAGTACCCTTAGGTTGACAAAATCGGTCGAAATTTGTTTTCGTCCAATAAGGCTTTGTAGCGATGTCTCGCAATCGGACACTTGCAGCGCAACACGAATATGATGATTATAAGCATGTAGTACCCTTAGGTTGATAAAATTGGTTAAATTTTTTTTTCGTTCAATAACGCTTTGTAGCGATGTTGCACAATCGGACACTTGCAGCGCAACACGAATATGATGATTATAAGCCCGTAGTACCCTTAGGTTGAAAAAATCGGTCGAATTTTTTTTTCGTTCAATAACGCTTTGTAGCGATGTTGCACAATCGGACACTTGCAGCGCAACACGAATATGATAATTATAAGCCCGTAGGACCCTTAGGTTGAAAAAATCGGTCGAATTTTTTTTTCGTTCAATAAGGCTTTGTAGCGATGTTGCACAATCGGAAACTTGCAGCGCAACATGAATATGATGATTATAAGCCCGTAGTACCCTTAGGTTGACAAAATCGGTCGAAATTTCTTTTCGTCCAATAAGGCTTTGTAGCGATGTTGCACAATCGGACACTTGCAGCGCAACACGAATATGATGATTATAAGCCCGTAGTACCCTTAGGATGAGAAAATTGATCTAAATTTTGTTTTCGTCCAATAACGCTTTACAGCGATGTTGCACAATCGGACACTTCCAGCACAACACGAATATGATGATTATAAGCCCGTAGTACCCTTAGGTTGAGAAAATTGGTTAAATTTTTGTTTCGTTCAATAAGGCTTTGTAGCGATGTTGCGCAATCGGAAACTTGCAGCGCAACACGAATATGATGATTATAAGCCCGTAGTACCCTTAGGTTGAAAAAATCGGTCGAATTTTTGTTTCGTTCAATAAGGCTTTGTAGCGATGTTGCACAATCAGACACTTGCAGCGCGACACGAATATGATGATTATAAGCCCGTAGTACCCTTAGGTTGACAAAATCGGTCGAAATTTTTTTTCGTCCAATAAGGCTTTGTAGCGATGGCTCGCAATCGGAAATTTCCCGCGGAACACGAATATTATGATTATAAGCCCGTAGTACCCTTAGGTTGAGAAAATTGGTTACATTTTTGTTTCGTTAAATAAGGCTTTGTAGCGATGTTGCACAATCGGACACTTGCAGCGCAACAGGAATATGATGATTATAAGCCCGTAGTACCCTTAGGTTGACAAAATCGGTCGAAATTTGTTTTCGTCCAATAAGGCTTTGTAGCGATGTCTCGCAATCGGACACTTGCAGCGCAACACGAATATGATGATTATAAGCCCGTAGTACCCTTAGGTTGATAAAATTGGTTAAATTTTTTTTTCGTTCAATAACGCTTTGTAGCGATGTTGCACAATCGGACACTTGCAGCGCAACACGAATATGATAATTATAAGCCCGTAGTACCCTTAGGTTGAAAAAATCGGTCGAAATTTTTTTTCGGCCAATAAGGCTTTGTAGCGATGGCTCGCAATCGGAAATTTCCCGCGGAACACGAATATTATGATTATAAGCCCGTAGTACCCTTAGGTTGAGAAAATTGGTTACATTTTTGTTTCGTTAAATAAGGCTTTGTAGCGATGTTGCACAATCGGACACTTGCAGCGCAACAGGAATATGATGATTATAAGCCCGTAGTACCCTTAGGTTGACAAAATCGGTCGAAATTTGTTTTCGTCCAATAAGGCTTTGTAGCGATGTCTCGCAATCGGACACTTGCAGCGCAACACGAATATGATGATTATAAGCCCGTAGTACCCTTAGGTTGATAAAATTGGTTAAATTTTTTTTTCGTTCAATAACGCTTTGTAGCGATGTTGCACAATCGGACACTTGCAGCGCAACACGAATATGATGATTATAAGCCCGTAGTACCCTTAGGTTGAAAAAATCGGTCGAATTTTTTTTTCGTTCAATAACGCTTTGTAGCGATGTTGCACAATCGGACACTTGCAGCGCAACACGAATATGATAATTATAAGCCCGTAGGACCCTTAGGTTGAAAAAATCGGTCGAATTTTTTTTTCGTTCAATAAGGCTTTGTAGCGATGTTGCACAATCGGAAACTTGCAGCGCAACATGAATATGATGATTATAAGCCCGTAGTACCCTTAGGTTGACAAAATCGGTCGAAATTTCTTTTCGTCCAATAAGGCTTTGTAGCGATGTTGCACAATCGGACACTTGCAGCGCAACACGAATATGATGATTATAAGCCCGTAGTACCCTTAGGATGAGAAAATTGATCTAAATTTTGTTTTCGTCCAATAACGCTTTACAGCGATGTTGCACAATCGGACACTTCCAGCACAACACGAATATGATGATTATAAGCCCGTAGTACCCTTAGGTTGAGAAAATTGGTTAAATTTTTGTTTCGTTCAATAAGGCTTTGTAGCGATGTTGCGCAATCGGAAACTTGCAGCGCAACACGAATATGATGATTATAAGCCCGTAGTACCCTTAGGTTGAAAAAATCGGTCGAATTTTTGTTTCGTTCAATAAGGCTTTGTAGCGATGTTGCACAATCAGACACTTGCAGCGCGACACGAATATGATGATTATAAGCCCGTAGTACCCTTAGGTTGACAAAATCGGTCGAAATTTTTTTTCGTCCAATAAGGCTTTGTAGCGATGGCTCGCAATCGGAAATTTCCCGCGGAACACGAATATTATGATTATAAGCCCGTAGTACCCTTAGGTTGAGAAAATTGGTTACATTTTTGTTTCGTTAAATAAGGCTTTGTAGCGATGTTGCACAATCGGACACTTGCAGCGCAACAGGAATATGATGATTATAAGCCCGTAGTACCCTTAGGTTGACAAAATCGGTCGAAATTTGTTTTCGTCCAATAAGGCTTTGTAGCGATGTCTCGCAATCGGACACTTGCAGCGCAACACGAATATGATGATTATAAGCCCGTAGTACCCTTAGGTTGATAAAATTGGTTAAATTTTTTTTTCGTTCAATAACGCTTTGTAGCGATGTTGCACAATCGGACACTTGCAGCGCAACACGAATATGATAATTATAAGCCCGTAGTACCCTTAGGTTGAAAAAATCGGTCGAATTTTTTTTTCGTTCAATAAGGCTTTGTAGCGATGTTGCACAATCGGAAACTTGCAGCGCAACATGAATATGATGATTATAAGCCCGTAGTACCCTTAGGTTGACAAAATCGGTCGAAATTTCTTTTCGTCCAATAAGGCTTTGTAGCGATGTTGCACAATCGGACACTTGCAGCGCAACACGAATATGATGATTATAAGCCCGTAGTACCCTTAGGTTGAAAAAATCGGTCGAATTTTTTTTTCGTTCAATAACGCTTTGTAGCGATGTTGCACAATCGGACACTTGCAGCGCAACACGAATATGATGATTATAAGCCCGTAGTACCCTTAGGTTGAAAAAATCGGTCGAATTTTTTTTTCGTTCAATAACGCTTTGTAGCGATGTTGCACAATCGGACACTTGCAGCGCAACACGAATATGATAATTATAAGCCCGTAGTACCCTTAGGTTGAAAAAATCGGTCGAATTTTTGTTTCGTTCAATAAGGCTTTGTAGCGATGTTGCACAATCAGACACTTGCAGCGCGACACGAATATGATGATTATAAGCCCGTAGTACCCTTAGGTTGAGAAAATTGGTTAAATTTTTGTTTCGTTCAATAAGGCTTTGTAGCGATGTTGCGCAATCGGAAACTTGCAGCGCAACACGAATATGATGATTATAAGCCCGTAGTTCCCTTAGGTTGATAAAATCGGTCGAAATTTTGTTTCGTGCAATAAGGCCCTGTAGCGAAGTGTCGCAATCGGACACTTGCAGGGCAACACGAATATGATGATTATACGCCCGTAGTACCCTTAGGTTGACAAAATCGGTCGAAATTTGTTTTCGTCCAATAAGGCTTTGTAGCGATGTCTCGCAATCGGACACTTGCAGCGCAACACGAATATGATGATTATAAGCCCGTAGTCCCCTTAGGTTGAAAAAATCGGTCGAATTTTTTTTTCGTTCAATAACGCTTTGTAGCGATGTTGCACAATCGGACACTTGCAGCGCAACACGAATATGATGATTATAAGCCCGTAGTATCCTTAGGTTGAAAAAATCGGTCGAATTTTTTTTTCGTTCAATAAGGCTTTGTAGCGATGTTGCACAATCGGACACTTGCAGCGCAACACGAATATGATAATTATAAGCCCGTAGTACCCTTAGGTTGAAAAAATCGGTCGAATTTTTGTTTCGTTCAATAAGGCTTTGTAGCGATGTTGCACAATCAGACACTTGCAGCGCGACACGAATATGATGATTATAAGCCCGTAGTACCCTTAGGTTGAAAAAATTGGTCGAATTTTGTTTTCGTTTAATAACGCTTTGTAGCGATGTTGCACAATCGGACACTTGCAGCGCAACAGGAATATGATGATTATAAGCCCGTAGTACCCTTAGGTTGACAAAATCGGTCGAAATTTGTTTTCGTCCAATAAGGCTTTGTAGCGATGTCTCGCAATCGGACACTTGCAGCGCAACACGAATATGATGATTATAAGCCCGTAGTACCCTTAGGTTGATAAAATTGGTTAAATTTTTTTTTCGTTCAATAACGCTTTGTAGCGATGTTGCACAATCGGACACTTGCAGCGCAACACGAATATGATGATTATAAGCCCGTAGTACCCTTAGGTTGAAAAAATCGGTCAAATTTTTTTTTCGTTCAATAACGCTTTGTAGCGATGTTGCACAATCGGACACTTGCAGCGCAACACGAATATGATAATTATAAGCCCGTAGTACCCTTAGGTTGAAAAAATCGGTCGAATTTTTTTTTCGTTCAATAAGGCTTTGTAGCGATGTTGCACAATCGGAAACTTGCAGCGCAACATGAATATGATGATTATAAGCCCGTAGTACCCTTAGGTTGACAAAATCGGTCGAAATTTCTTTTCGTCCAATAAGGCTTTGTAGCGATGTTGCACAATCGGACACTTGCAGCGCAACACGAATATGATGATTATAAGCCCGTAGTACCCTTAGGTTGAAAAAATCGGTCGAATTTTTTTTTCGTTCAATAACGCTTTGTAGCGATGTTGCACAATCGGACACTTGCAGCGCAACACGAATATGATAATTATAAGCCCGTAGTACCCTTAGGTTGAAAAAATCGGTCGAATTTTTGTTTCGTTCAATAAGGCTTTGTAGCGATGTTGCACAATCAGACACTTGCAGCGCGACACGAATATGATGATTATAAGCCCGTAGTACCCTTAGGTTGAGAAAATTGGTTAAATTTTTGTTTCGTTCAATAAGGCTTTGTAGCGATGTTGCGCAATCGGAAACTTGCAGCGCAACACGAATATGATGATTATAAGCCCGTAGTTCCCTTAGGTTGATAAAATCGGTCGAAATTTTGTTTCGTGCAATAAGGCCCTGTAGCGATGTGTCGCAATCGGACACTTGCAGGGCAACACGAATATGATGATTATAAGCCCGTAGTACCCTTAGGTTGACAAAATCGGTCGAAATTTGTTTTCGTCCAATAAGGCTTTGTAGCGATGTCTCGCAATCGGACACTTGCAGCGCAACACGAATATGATGATTATAAGCCCGTAGTACCCTTAGGTTGACAAAATCGGTCGAAATTTCTTTTCGTCCAATAAGGCTTTGTAGCGATGTTGCACAATCGGACACTTGCAGCGCAACACGAATATGATGATTATAAGCCCGTAGTACCCTTAGGTTGAAAAAATCGGTCGAATTTTTTTTTCGTTCAATAACGCTTTGTAGCGATGTTGCACAATCGGACACTTGCAGCGCAACACGAATATGATGATTATAAGCCCGTAGTACCCTTAGGTTGAAAAAATCGGTCGAATTTTTTTTTCGTTCAATAACGCTTTGTAGCGATGTTGCACAATCGGACACTTGCAGCGCAACACGAATATGATAATTATAAGCCCGTAGTACCCTTAGGTTGAAAAAATCGGTCGAATTTTTGTTTCGTTCAATAAGGCTTTGTAGCGATGTTGCACAGACACTTGCAGCGCGACACGAATATGATGATTATAAGCCCGTAGTACCCTTAGGTTGAGAAAATTGGTTAAATTTTTGTTTCGTTCAATAAGGCTTTGTAGCGATGTTGCGCAATCGGAAACTTGCAGCGCAACACGAATATGATGATTATAAGCCCGTAGTTCCCTTAGGTTGATAAAATCGGTCGAAATTTTGTTTCGTGCAATAAGGCCCTGTAGCGATGTGTCGCAATCGGACACTTGCAGGGCAACACGAATATGATGATTATAAGCCCGTAGTACCCTTAGGTTGACAAAATCGGCCGAAATTTGTTTTCGTCCAATAAGGCTTTGTAGCGATGTCTCGCAATCGGACACTTGCAGCGCAACACGAATATGATGATTATAAGCCCGTAGTACCCTTAGGTTGAAAAAATTGGTCGAATTTTGTTTTCGTTTAATAACGCTTTGTAGCGATGTTGCACAATCGGACACTTGCAGCGCAACACGAATATGATGATTATAAGCCCGTAGTACCCTTAGGTTGACAAAATCGGTCGAAATTTTTTTTCGTCCAATAAGGCTTTGTAGCGATGGCTCGCAATCGGAAATTTCCCGCGGAACACGAATATTATGATTATAAGCCCGTAGTACCCTTAGGTTGAGAAAATTGGTTACATTTTTGTTTCGTTAAATAAGGCTTTGTAGCGATGTTGCACAATCGGACACTTGCAGCGCAACAGGAATATGATGATTATAAGCCCGTAGTACCCTTAGGTTGACAAAATCGGTCGAAATTTGTTTTCGTCCAATAAGGCTTTGTAGCGATGTCTCGCAATCGGACACTTGCAGCGCAACACGAATATGATGATTATAAGCCCGTAGTACCCTTAGGTTGATAAAATTGGTTAAATTTTTTTTTCGTTCAATAACGCTTTGTAGCGATGTTGCACAATCGGACACTTGCAGCGCAACACGAATATGATGATTATAAGCCCGTAGTACCCTTAGGTTGAAAAAATCGGTCGAATTTTTTTTTCGTTCAATAACGCTTTGTAGCGATGTTGCACAATCGGACACTTGCAGCGCAACACGAATATGATAATTATAAGCCCGTAGTACCCTTAGGTTGAAAAAATCGGTCGAATTTTTTTTTCGTTCAATAAGGCTTTGTAGCGATGTTGCACCATCGGAAACTTGCAGCGCAACATGAATATGATGATTATAAGCCCGTAGTACCCTTAGGTTGACAAAATCGGTCGAAATTTCTTTTCGTCCAATAAGGCTTTGTAGCGATGTTGCACAATCGGACACTTGCAGCGCAACACGAATATGATGATTATAAGCCCGTAGTACCCTTAGGTTGACAAAATCGGTCGAAATTTTTTTTCGTCCAATAAGGCTTTGTAGCGATGGCTCGCAATCGGAAATTTCCCGCGGAACACGAATATTATGATTATAAGCCCGTAGTACCCTTAGGTTGAGAAAATTGGTTACATTTTTGTTTCGTTAAATAAGGCTTTGTAGCGATGTTGCACAATCGGACACTTGCAGCGCAACAGGAATATGATGATTATAAGCCCGTAGTACCCTTAGGTTGACAAAATCGGTCGAAATTTGTTTTCGTCCAATAAGGCTTTGTAGCGTTGTCTCGCAATCGGACACTTGCAGCGCAACACGAATATGATGATTATAAGCCCGTAGTACCCTTAGGTTGATAAAATTAGTTAAATTTTTTTTTCGTTCAATAACGCTTTGTAGCGATGTTGCACAATCGGACACTTGCAGCGCAACACGAATATGATGATTATAAGCCCGTAGTACCCTTAGGTTGAAAAAATCGGTCGAATTTTTTTTTCGTTCAATAACGCTTTGTAGCGATGTTGCACAATCGGACACTTGCAGCGCAACACGAATATGATAATTATAAGCCCGTAGTACCCTTAGGTTGAAAAAATCGGTCGAATTTTTTTTTCGTTCAATAAGGCTTTGTAGCGATGTTGCACAATCGGAAACTTGCAGCGCAACATGAATATGATGATTATAAGCCCGTAGTACCCTTAGGTTGACAAAATCGGTCGAAATTTCTTTTCGTCCAATAAGGCTTTGTAGCGATGTTGCACAATCGGACACTTGCAGCGCAACACGAATATGATGATTATAAGCCCGTAGTACCCTTAGGTTGAAAAAATCGGTCGAATTTTTTTTTCGTTCAATAACGCTTTGTAGCGATGTTGCACAATCGGACACTTGCAGCGCAACACGAATATGATGATTATAAGCCCGTAGTACCCTTAGGTTGAAAAAATCGGTCGAATTTTTTTTTCGTTCAATAACGCTTTGTAGCGATGTTGCACAATCGGACACTTGCAGCGCAACACGAATATGATAATTATAAGCCCGTAGTACCCTTAGGTTGAAAAAATCGGTCGAATTTTTGTTTCGTTCAATAAGGCTTTGTAGCGATGTTGCACAATCAGACACTTGCAGCGCGACACGAATATGATGATTATAAGCCCGTAGTACCCTTAGGTTGAGAAAATTGGTTAAATTTTTGTTTCGTTCAATAAGGCTTTGTAGCGATGTTGCGCAATCGGAAACTTGCAGCGCAACACGAATATGATGATTATAAGCCCGTAGTTCCCTTAGGTTGATAAAATCGGTCGAAATTTTGTTTCGTGCAATAAGGCCCTGTAGCGATGTGTCGCAATCGGACACTTGCAGGGCAACACGAATATGATGATTATAAGCCCGTAGTACCCTTAGGTTGACAAAATCGGTCGAAATTTGTTTTCGTCCAATAAGGCTTTGTAGCGATGTCTCGCAATCGGACACTTGCAGCGCAACACGAATATGATGATTATAAGCCCGTAGTACCCTTAGGTTGAAAAAATCGGTCGAATTTTGTTTTCGTTCAATAACGCTTTGTAGCGATGTTGCACAATCGGACACTTGCAGCGCAACACGAATATGATGATTATAAGCCCGTAGTATCCTTAGGTTGAAAAAATCGGTCGAATTTTTTTTTCGTTCAATAACGCTTTGTAGCGATGTTGCACAATCGGACACTTGCAGCGCAACACGAATATGATAATTATAAGCCCGTAGTACCCTTAGGTTGAAAAAATCGGTCGAATTTTTGTTTCGTTCAATAAGGCTTTGTAGCGATGTTGCACAATCAGACACTTGCAGCGCGACACGAATATGATGATTATAAGCCCGTAGTACCCTTAGGTTGAAAAAATTGGTCGAATTTTGTTTTCGTTTAATAACGCTTTGTAGCGATGTTGCACAATCGGACACTTGCAGCGCAACACGAATATGATGATTATAAGCCCGTAGTACCCTTAGGTTGACAAAATCGGTCGAAATTTTTTTTCGTCCAATAAGGCTTTGTAGCGATGGCTCGCAATCGGAAATTTCCCGCGGAACACGAATATTATGATTATAAGCCCGTAGTACCCTTAGGTTGAGAAAATTGGTTACATTTTTGTTTCGTTAAATAAGGCTTTGTAGCGATGTTGCACAATCGGACACTTGCAGCGCAACAGGAATATGATGATTATAAGCCCGTAGTACCCTTAGGTTGACAAAATCGGTCGAAATTTGTTTTCGTTCAATAACGCTTTGTAGCGATGTTGCACAATCGGACACTTGCAGCGCAACACGAATATGATGATTATAAGCCCGTAGTACCCTTAGGTTGAAAAAATCGGTCGAATTTTTTTTTCGTTCAATAACGCTTTGTAGCGATGTTGCACAATCGGACACTTGCAGCGCAACACGAATATGATAATTATAAGCCCGTAGTACCCTTAGGTTGAAAAAATCGGTCGAATTTTTTTTTCGTTCAATAAGGCTTTGTAGCGATGTTGCACAATCGGAAACTTGCAGCGCAACATGAATATGATGATTATAAGCCCGTAGTACCCTTAGGTTGACAAAATCGGTCGAAATTTCTTTTCGTCCAATAAGGCTTTGTAGCGATGTTGCACAATCGGACACTTGCAGCGCAACACGAATATGATGATTATAAGCCCGTAGTACCCTTAGGTTGAAAAAATCGGTCGAATTTTTTTTTCGTTCAATAACGCTTTGTAGCGATGTTGCACAATCGGACACTTGCAGCGCAACACGAATATGATGATTATAAGCCCGTAGTACCCTTAGGTTGAAAAAATCGGTCGAATTTTTTTTTCGTTCAATAAGGCTTTGTAGCGATGTTGCACAATCAGACACTTGCAGCGCGACACGAATATGATGATTATAAGCCCGTAGTACCCTTAGGTTGAAAAAATTGGTCGAATTTTGTTTTCGTTTAATAACGCTTTGTAGCGATGTTGCACAATCGGACACTTGCAGCGCAACACGAATATGATGATTATAAGCCCGTAGTACCCTTAGGTTGACAAAATCGGTCGAAATTTTTTTTCGTCCAATAAGGCTTTGTAGCGATGGCTCGCAATCGGAAATTTCCCGCGGAACACGAATATTATGATTATAAGCCCGTAGTACCCTTAGGTTGAGAAAATTGGTTACATTTTTGTTTCGTTAAATAAGGCTTTGTAGCGATGTTGCACAATCGGACACTTGCAGCGCAACAGGAATATGATGATTATAAGCCCGTAGTACCCTTAGGTTGACAAAATCGGTCGAAATTTGTTTTCGTCCAATAAGGCTTTGTAGCGATGTCTCGCAATCGGACACTTGCAGCGCAACACGAATATGATGATTATAAGCCCGTAGTACCCTTAGGTTGATAAAATTGGTTAAATTTTTTTTTCGTTCAATAACGCTTTGTAGCGATGTTGCACAATCGGACACTTGCAGCGCAACACGAATATGATGATTATAAGCCCGTAGTACCCTTAGGTTGAAAAAATCGGTCGAATTTTTTTTTCGTTCAATAACGCTTTGTAGCGATGTTGCACAATCGGACACTTGCAGCGCAACACGAATATGATAATTATAAGCCCGTAGTACCCTTAGGTTGAAAAAATCGGTCGAATTTTTTTTTCGTTCAATAAGGCTTTGTAGCGATGTTGCACAATCGGAAACTTGCAGCGCAACATGAATATGATGATTATAAGCCCGTAGTACCCTTAGGTTGACAAAATCGGTCGAAATTTCTTTTCGTCCAATAAGGCTTTGTAGCGATGTTGCACAATCGGACACTTGCAGCGCAACACGAATATGATGATTATAAGCCCGTAGTACCCTTAGGTTGAAAAAATCGGTCGAATTTTTTTTTCGTTCAATAACGCTTTGTAGCGATGTTGCACAATCGGACACTTGCAGCGCAACACGAATATGATGATTATAAGCCCGTAGTACCCTTAGGTTGAAAAAATCGGTCGAATTTTTTTTTCGTTCAATAACGCTTTGTAGCGATGTTGCACAATCGGACACTTGCAGCGCAACACGAATATGATAATTATAAGCCCGTAGTACCCTTAGGTTGAAAAAATCGGTCGAATTTTTGTTTCGTTCAATAAGGCTTTGTAGCGATGTTGCACAATCAGACACTTGCAGCGCGACACGAATATGATGATTATAAGCCCGTAGTACCCTTAGGTTGAGAAAATTGGTTAAATTTTTGTTTCGTTCAATAAGGCTTTGTAGCGATGTTGCGCAATCGGAAACTTGCAGCGCAACACGAATATGATGATTATAAGCCCGTAGTTCCCTTAGGTTGATAAAATCGGTCGAAATTTTGTTTCGTGCAATAAGGCCCTGTAGCGATGTGTCGCAATCGGACACTTGCAGGGCAACACGAATATGATGATTATAAGCCCGTAGTACCCTTAGGTTGACAAAATCGGTCGAAATTTGTTTTCGTCCAATAAGGCTTTGTAGCGATGTCTCGCAATCGGACACTTGCAGCGCAACACGAATATGATGATTATAAGCCCGTAGTACCCTTAGGTTGAAAAAATCGGTCGAATTTTTTTTTCGTTCAATAACGCTTTGTAGCGATGTTGCACAATCGGACACTTGCAGCGCAACACGAATATGATGATTATAAGCCCGTAGTATCCTTAGGTTGAAAAAATCGGTCGAATTTTTTTTTCGTTCAATAACGCTTTGTAGCGATGTTGCACAATCGGACACTTGCAGCGCAACACGAATATGATAATTATAAGCCCGTAGTACCCTTAGGTTGAAAAAATCGGTCGAATTTTTGTTTCGTTCAATAAGGCTTTGTAGCGATGTTGCACAATCAGACACTTGCAGCGCGACACGAATATGATGATTATAAGCCCGTAGTACCCTTAGGTTGAAAAAATTGGTCGAATTTTGTTTTCGTTTAATAACGCTTTGTAGCGATGTTGCACAATCGGACACTTGCAGCGCAACACGCATATGATGATTATAAGCCCGTAGTACCCTTAGGTTGACAAAATCGGTCGAAATTTTTTTTCGTCCAATAAGGCTTTGTAGCGATGGCTCGCAATCGGAAATTTCCCGCGGAACACGAATATTATGATTATAAGCCCGTAGTACCCTTAGGTTGAGAAAATTGGTTACATTTTTTTTTCGTTAAATAAGGCTTTGTAGCGATGTTGCACAATCGGACACTCGCAGCGCAACACGAATATGATGATTATAAGCCCGTAGTACCCTTAGGTTGACAAAATCGGTCGAAATTTTTTTTCGTCCAATAAGGCTTTGTAGCGATGTCTCGCAATCGGACACTTGCAGCGCAACACGAATATGATGATTATAAGCCCGTAGTACCCTTAGGTTGATAAAATTGGTTACATTTTTTTTTCGTTCAATAACGCTTTGTAGCGATGTTGCACAATCGGACACTTGCAGCGCAACACGAATATGATGATTATAAGCCCGTAGTACCCTTAGGTTGAAAAAATCGGTCGAATTTTTTTTTCGTTCAATAACGCTTTGTAGCGATGTTGCACAATCGGACACTTGCAGCGCAACACGAATATGATAATTATAAGCCCGTAGTACCCTTAGGTTGAAAAAATCGGTCGAATTTTGTTTTCGTTCAATAAGGCTTTGTAGCGATGTTGCACAATCAGACACTTGCAGCGCGACACGAATATGATGATTATAAGCCCGTAGTACCCTTAGGTTGACAAAATCGGTCGAAATTTCTTTTCGTCCAATAAGGCTTTGCAGCGATGTTGTGCAATCGGTCACTTGCAGCGCAACACGAATATGATGATTATAAGCCCGTAGTACCCTTAGGTTGAGAAAATTGGTCTAAATTTTGTTTTCGTCCAATAACGCTTTACAGCGATGTTGCACAATCGGACACTTCCAGCACAACACGAATATGATGATTATAAGCCCGTAGTACCCTTAGGTTGAGAAAATTGGTTAAATTTTTTTTTCGTTCAATAAGGCTTTGTAGCGATGTTGCACAATCGGAAACTTGCAGCGCAACATGAATATGATGATTATAAGCCCGTAGTACCCTTAGGTTGACAAAATCGGTCGAAATTTCTTTTCGTCCAATAAGGCTTTGTAGCGATGTTGCACAATCGGACACTTGCAGCGCAACACGAATATGATGATTATAAGCCCGTAGTACCCTTAGGTTGAGAAAATCGGTCTAAATTTTTTTTTCGTTCAATAAGGCTTTGCAGCGATGTTGTGCAATCGGTCACTTGCAGCGCAACACGAATATGATGATTATAAGCCCGTAGTACCCTTAGGTTGAGAAAATTGGTCTAAATTTTGTTTTCGTCCAATAACGCTTTACAGCGATGTTGCACAATCGGACACTTCCAGCACAACACGAATATGATGATTATAAGCCCGTAGTACCCTTAGGTTGAGAAAATTGGTTAAATTTTGTTTTCGTTCAATAAGGCTTTGTAGCGATGTTGCACAATCGGAAACTTGCAGCGCAACATGAATATGATGATTATAAGCCCGTAGTACCCTTAGGTTGAAAAAATCGGTCGAAATTTCTTTTCGTCCAATAAGGCTTTGTAGCGATGTCTCGCAATCGGACACTTGCAGCGCGACACGAATATGATGATTATAAGCCCGTAGTACCCTTAGGTTGAAAAAATTGGTCGAATTTTGTTTTCGTTTAATAACGCTTTGTAGCGATGTTGCACAATCGGACACTTGCAGCGCAACACGAATATGATGATTATAAGCCCGTAGTACCCTTAGGTTGACAAAATCGGTCGAAATTTTTTTTCGGCCAATAAGGCTTTGTAGCGATGGCTCGCAATCGGAAATTTCCCGCGGAACACGAATATTATGATTATAAGTCCGTAGTACCCTTAGGTTGAGAAAATTGGTTACATTTTTGTTTCGTTAAATAAGGCTTTGTAGCGATGTTGCACAATCGGACACTTGCAGCGCAACACGAATATGATAATTATAAGCCCGTAGTACCCTTAGGTTGAAAAAATCGGTCGAATTTTTTTTTCGTTCAATAAGGCTTTGTAGCGATGTTGCACAATCGGAAACTTGCAGCGCAACATGAATATGATGATTATAAGCCCGTAGTACCCTTAGGTTGACAAAATCGGTCGAAATTTCTTTTCGTCCAATAAGGCTTTGTAGCGATGTTGCACAATCGGACACTTGCAGCGCAACACGAATATGATGATTATAAGCCCGTAGTACCCTTAGGTTGAAAAAATCGGTCGAATTTTTTTTTCGTTCCATAACGCTTTGTAGCGATGTTGCACAATCGGACACTTGCAGCGCAACACGAATATGATGATTATAAGCCCGTAGTACCCTTAGGTTGAAAAAATCTGTCGAATTTTTTTTTCGTTCAATAACGCTTTGTAGCGATGTTGCACAATCGGACACTTGCAGCGCAACACGAATATGATAATTATAAGCCCGTAGTACCCTTAGGTTGAAAAAATCGGTCGAATTTTTGTTTCGTTCAATAAGGCTTTGTAGCGATGTTGCACAATCAGACACTTGCAGCGCGACACGAATATGATGATTATAAGCCCGTAGTACCCTTAGGTTGAGAAAATTGGTTAAATTTTTGTTTCGTTCAATAAGGCTTTGTAGCGATGTTGCGCAATCGGAAACTTGCAGCGCAACACGAATATGATGATTATAAGCCCGTAGTTCCCTTAGGTTGATAAAATCGGTCGAAATTTTGTTTCGTGCAATAAGGCCCTGTAGCGATGTGTCGCAATCGGACACTTGCAGGGCAACACGAATATGATGATTATAAGCCCGTAGTACCCTTAGGTTGACAAAATCGGTCGAAATTTGTTTTCGTCCAATAAGGCTTTGTAGCGATGTCTCGCAATCGGACACTTGCAGCGCAACACGAATATGATGATTATAAGCCCGTAGTACCCTTAGGTTGACAAAATCGGTCGAAATTTATTTTCGTCCAATAAGGCTTTGTAGCGATGTTGCACAATCGGACACTTGCAGCGCAACACGAATATGATGATTATAAGCCCGTAGTACCCTTAGGTTGAAAAAATCGGTCGAATTTTTTTTTCGTTCAATAACGCTTTGTAGCGATGTTGCACAATCGGGCACTTGCAGCGCAACACGAATATGATGATTATAAGCCCGTAGTACCCTTAGGTTGAAAAAATCGGTCGAATTTTTTTTTCGTTCAATAACGCTTTGTAGCGATGTTGCACAATCGGACACTTGCAGCGCAACACGAATATGATAATTATAAGCCCGTAGTACCCTTAGGTTGAAAAAATCGGTCGAATTTTTGTTTCGTTCAATAAGGCTTTGTAGCGATGTTGCACAATCAGACACTTGCAGCGCGACACGAATATGATGATTATAAGCCCGTAGTACCCTTAGGTTGAGAAAATTGGTTAAATTTTTGTTTCGTTCAATAAGGCTTTGTAGCGATGTTGCGCAATCGGAAACTTGCAGCGCAACACGAATATGATGATTATAAGCCCGTAGTTCCCTTAGGTTGATAAAATCGGTCGAAATTTTGTTTCGTGCAATAAGGCCCTGTAGCGATGTGTCGCAATCGGACACTTGCAGGGCAACACGAATATGATGATTATAAGCCCGTAGTACCCTTAGGTTGACAAAATCGGTCGAAATTTGTTTTCGTCCAATAAGGCTTTGTAGCGATGTCTCGCAATCGGACACTTGCAGCGCAACACGAATATGATGATTATAAGCCCGTAGTACCCTTAGGTTGAAAAAATCGGTCGAATTTTTTTTTCGTTCAATAACGCTTTGTAGCGATGTTGCACAATCGGACACTTGCAGCGCAACACGAATATGATGATTATAAGCCCGTAGTATCCTTAGGTTGAAAAAATCGGTCGAATTTTTTTTTCGTTCAATAACGCTTTGTAGCGATGTTGCACAATCGGACACTTGCAGCGCAACACGAATATGATAATTATAAGCCCGTAGTACCCTTAGGTTGAAAAAATCGGTCGAATTTTTGTTTCGTTCAATAAGGCTTTGTAGCGATGTTGCACAATCAGACACTTGCAGCGCGACACGAATATGATGATTATAAGCCCGTAGTACCCTTAGGTTGAAAAAATTGGTCGAATTTTGTTTTCGTTTAATAACGCTTTGTAGCGATGTTGCACAATCGGACACTTGCAGCGCAACACGAATATGATGATTATAAGCCCGTAGTACCCTTAGGTTGACAAAATCGGTCGAAATTTTTTTTCGTCCAATAAGGCTTTGTAGCGATGGCTCGCAATCGGAAATTTCCCGCGGAACACGAATATTATGATTATAAGCCCGTAGTACCCTTAGGTTGAGAAAATTGGTTACATTTTTGTTTCGTTAAATAAGGCTTTGTAGCGATGTTGCACAATCGGACACTTGCAGCGCAACAGGAATATGATGATTATAAGCCCGTAGTACCCTTAGGTTGACAAAATCGGTCGAAATTTGTTTTCGTCCAATAAGGCTTTGTAGCGATGTCTCGCAATCGGACACTTGCAGCGCAACACGAATATGATGATTATAAGCCCGTAGTACCCTTAGGTTGACAAAATCGGTCGAAATTTTTTTTCGTCCAATAAGGCTTTGTAGCGATGGCTCGCAATCGGAAATTTCCCGCGGAACACGAATATTATGATTATAAGCCCGTAGTACCCTTAGGTTGAGAAAATTGGTTACATTTTTGTTTCGTTAAATAAGGCTTTGTAGCGATGTTGCACAATCGGACACTTGCAGCGCAACAGGAATATGATGATTATAAGCCCGTAGTACCCTTAGGTTGACAAAATCGGTCGAAATTTGTTTTCGTCCAATAAGGCTTTGTAGCGATGTCTCGCAATCGGACACTTGCAGCGCAACACGAATATGATGATTATAAGCCCGTAGTACCCTTAGGTTGATAAAATTGGTTAAATTTTTTTTTCGTTCAATAACGCTTTGTAGCGATGTTGCACAATCGGACACTTGCAGCGCAACACGAATATGATGATTATAAGCCCGTAGTACCCTTAGGTTGAAAAAATCGGTCGAATTTTTTTTTCGTTCAATAACGCTTTGTAGCGATGTTGCACAATCGGACACTTGCAGCGCAACACGAATATGATAATTATAAGCCCGTAGTACCCTTAGGTTGAAAAAATCGGTCGAATTTTTTTTTCGTTCAATAAGGCTTTGTAGCGATGTTGCACAATCGGAAACTTGCAGCGCAACATGAATATGATGATTATAAGCCCGTAGTACCCTTAGGTTAACAAAATCGGTCGAAATTTCTTTTCGTCCAATAAGGCTTTGTAGCGATGTTGCACAATCGGACACTTGCAGCGCAACACGAATATGATGATTATAAGCCCGTAGTACCCTTAGGTTGAAAAAATCGGTCGAATTTTTTTTTCGTTCAATAACGCTTTGTAGCGATGTTGCACAATCGGACACTTGCAGCGCAACACGAATATGATGATTATAAGCCCGTAGTACCCTTAGGTTGAAAAAATCGGTCGAATTTTTTTTTCGTTCAATAACGCTTTGTAGCGATGTTGCACAATCGGACACTTGCAGCGCAACACGAATATGATAATTATAAGCCCGTAGTACCCTTAGGTTGAAAAAATCGGTCGAATTTTTGTTTCGTTCAATAAGGCTTTGTAGCGATGTTGCACAATCAGACACTTGCAGCGCGACACGAATATGATGATTATAAGCCCGTAGTACCCTTAGGTTGAGAAAATTGGTTAAATTTTTGTTTCGTTCAATAAGGCTTTGTAGCGATGTTGCGCAATCGGAAACTTGCAGCGCAACACGAATATGATGATTATAAGCCCGTAGTTCCCTTAGGTTGATAAAATCGGTCGAAATTTTGTTTCGTGCAATAAGGCCCTGTAGCGATGTGTCGCAATCGGACACTTGCAGGGCAACACGAATATGATGATTATAAGCCCGTAGTACCCTTAGGTTGACAAAATCGGTCGAAATTTGTTTTCGTCCAATAAGGCTTTGTAGCGATGTCTCGCAATCGGACACTTGCAGCGCAACACGAATATGATGATTATAAGCCCGTAGTACCCTTAGGTTGAAAAAATCGGTCGAATTTTTTTTTCGTTCAATAACGCTTTGTAGCGATGTTGCACAATCGGACACTTGCAGCGCAACACGAATATGATGATTATAAGCCCGTAGTATCCTTAGGTTGAAAAAATCGGTCGAATTTTTTTTTCGTTCAATAACGCTTTGTAGCGATGTTGCACAATCGGACACTTGCAGCGCAACACGAATATGATAATTATAAGCCCGTAGTACCCTTAGGTTGAAAAAATCGGTCGAATTTTTGTTTCGTTCAATAAGGCTTTGTAGCGATGTTGCACAATCAGACACTTGCAGCGCGACACGAATATAATGATTATAAGCCCGTAGTACCCTTAGGTTGAAAAAATTGGTCGAATTTTGTTTTCGTTTAATAACGCTTTGTAGCGATGTTGCACAATCGGACACTTGCAGCGCAACACGAATATGATGATTATAAGCCCGTAGTACCCTTAGGTTGACAAAATCGGTCGAAATTTTTTTTCGTCCAATAAGGCTTTGTAGCGATGGCTCGCAATCGGAAATTTCCCGCGGAACACGAATATTATGATTATAAGCCCGTAGTACCCTTAGGTTGAGAAAATTGGTTACATTTTTTTTTCGTTAAATAAGGCTTTGTAGCGATGTTGCACAATCGGACACTCGCAGCGCAACACGAATATGATGATTATAAGCCCGTAGTACCCTTAGGTTGACAAAATCGGTCGAAATTTTTTTTCGTCCAATAAGGCTTTGTAGCGATGTCTCGCAATCGGACACTTGCAGCGCAACACGAATATGATGATTATAAGCCCGTAGTACCCTTAGGTTGATAAAATTGGTTAAATTTTTTTTTCGTTCAATAACGCTTTGTAGCGATGTTGCACAATCGGACACTTGCAGCGCAACACGAATATGATGATTATAAGCCCGTAGTACCCTTAGGTTGAAAAAATCGGTCGAATTTTTTTTTCGTTCAATAACGCTTTGTAGCGATGTTGCACAATCGGACACTTGCAGCGCAACACGAATATGATAATTATAAGCCCGTAGTACCCTTAGGTTGAAAAAATCGGTCGAATTTTTTTTTCGTTCAATAAGGCTTTGTAGCGATGTTGCACAATCAGACACTTGCAGCGCGACACGAATATGATGATTATAAGCCCGTAGTACCCTTAGGTTGACAAAATCGGTCGAAATTTCTTTTCGTCCAATAAGGCTTTGCAGCGATGTTGTGCAATCGGTCACTTGCAGCGCAACACGAATATGATGATTATAAGCCCGTAGTACCCTTAGGTTGAGAAAATTGGTCTAAATTTTGTTTTCGTCCAATAACGTTTTACAGCGATGTTGCACAATCGGACACTTCCAGCACAACACGAATATGATGATTATAAGCCCGTAGTACCCTTAGGTTGAGAAAATTGGTTAAATTTTTTTTTCGTTCAATAAGGCTTTGTAGCGATGTTGCACAATCGGAAACTTGCAGCGCAACATGAATATGATGATTATAAGCCCGTAGTACCCTTAGGTTGACAAAATCGGTCGAAATTTCTTTTCGTCCAATAAGGCTTTGTAGCGATGTTGCACAATCGGACACTTGCAGCGCAACACGAATATGATGATTATAAGCCCGTAGTACCCTTAGGTTGAGAAAATCGGTCTAAATTTTTTTTTCGTTCAATAAGGCTTTGCAGCGATGTTGTGCAATCGGTCACTTGCAGCGCAACACGAATATGATGATTATAAGCCCGTAGTACCCTTAGGTTGAGAAAATTGGTCTAAATTTTGTTTTCGTCCAATAACGCTTTACAGCGATGTTGCACAATCGGACACTTCCAGCACAACACGAATATGATGATTATAAGCCCGTAGTACCCTTAGGTTGAAAAAATTGGTCGAATTTTGTTTTCGTTTAATAACGCTTTGTAGCGATGTTGCACAATCGGACACTTGCAGCGCAACACGAATATGATGATTATAAGCCCGTAGTACCCTTAGGTTGACAAAATCGGTCGAAATTTTTTTTCGTCCAATAAGGCTTTGTAGCGATGTCTCGCAATCGGACACTTGCAGCGCAACACGAATATGATGATTATAAGCCCGTAGTACCCTTAGGTTGATAAAATTGGTTAAATTTTTTTTTCGTTCAATAACGCTTTGTAGCGATGTTGCACAATCGGACACTTGCAGCGCAACACGAATATGATGATTATAAGCCCGTAGTACCCTTAGGTTGAAAAAATCGGTCGAATTTTTTTTTCGTTCAATAACGCTTTGTAGCGATGTTGCACAATCGGACACTTGCAGCGCAACACGAATATGATAATTATAAGCCCGTAGTACCCTTAGGTTGAAAAAATCGGTCGAATTTTTTTTTCGTTCAATAAGGCTTTGTAGCGATGTTGCACAATCGGAAACTTGCAGCGCAACATGAATATGATGATTATAAGCCCGTAGTACCCTTAGGTTGACAAAATCGGTCGAAATTTCTTTTCGTCCAATAAGGCTTTGTAGCGATGTTGCACAATCGGACACTTGCAGCGCAACACGAATATGATGATTATAAGCCCGTAGTACCCTTAGGATGAGAAAATTGATCTAAATTTTGTTTTCGTCCAATAACGCTTTACAGCGATGTTGCACAATCGGACACTTCCAGCACAACACGAATATGATGATTATAAGCCCGTAGTACCCTTAGGTTGAGAAAATTGGTTAAATTTTTGTTTCGTTCAATAAGGCTTTGTAGCGATGTTGCGCAATCGGAAACTTGCAGCGCAACACGAATATGATGATTATAAGCCCGTAGTACCCTTAGGTTGAAAAAATCGGTCGAATTTTTGTTTCGTTCAATAAGGCTTTGTAGCGATGTTGCACAATCAGACACTTGCAGCGCGACACGAATATGATGATTATAAGCCCGTAGTACCCTTAGGTTGAAAAAATTGGTCGAATTTTGTTTTCGTTTAATAACGCTTTGTAGCGATGTTGCACAATCGGACACTTGCAGCGCAACACGAATATGATGATTGTAAGCCCGTAGTACCCTTAGGTTGACAAAATCGGTCGAAATTTTTTTTCGTCCAATAAGGCTTTGTAGCGATGGCTCGCAATCGGAAATTTCCCGCGGAACACGAATATTATGATTATAAGCCCGTAGTACCCTTAGGTTGAGAAAATTGGTTACATTTTTTTTTCGTTAAATAAGGCTTTGTAGCGATGTTGCACAATCGGACACTTGCAGCGCAACACGAATATGATGATTATAAGCCCGTAGTACCCTTAGGTTGACAAAATCGGTCGAAATTTTGTTTCGTCCAATAAGGCTTTGTAGCGATGTCTCGCAATCGGACACTTGCAGCGCAACACGAATATGATGATTATAAGCCCGTAGTACCCTTAGGTTGATAAAATTGGTTAAATTTTTTTTTCGTTCAATAACGCTTTGTAGCGATGTTGCACAATCGGACACTTGCAGCGCAACACGAATATGATGATTATAAGCCCGTAGTACCCTTAGGTTGAAAAAATCGGTCGAATTTTTTTTTCGTTCAATAACGCTTTGTAGCGATGTTGCACAATCGGACACTTGCAGCGCAACACGAATATGATAATTATAAGCCCGTAGTACCCTTAGGTTGACAAAATCGGTCGAAATTTCTTTTCGTCCAATAAGGCTTTGTAGCGATGTTGCACAATCAGACACTTGCAGCGCGACACGAATATGATGATTATAAGCCCGTAGTACCCTTAGGTTGACAAAATCGGTCGAAATTTCTTTTCGTCCAATAAGGCTTTGCAGCGATGTTGTGCAATCGGTCACTTGCAGCGCAACACGAATATGATGATTATAAGCCCGTAGTACCCTTAGGTTGAGAAAATTGGTCTAAATTTTGTTTTCGTCCAATAACGCTTTACAGCGATGTTGCACAATCGGACACTTCCAGCACAACACGAATATGATGATTATAAGCCCGTAGTACCCTTAGGTTGAGAAAATTGGTTAAATTTTTTTTTCGTTCAATAAGGCTTTGTAGCGATGTTGCACAATCGGAAACTTGCAGCGCAACATGAATATGATGATTATAAGCCCCTAGTTCCCTTAGGTTGATAAAATCGGTCGAAATTTTGTTTCGTGCAATAAGGCCCTGTAGCGATGTGTCGCAATCGGACACTTGCAGGGCAACACGAATATGATGATTATAAGCCCGTAGTACCCTTAGGTTGACAAAATCGGTCGAAATTTGTTTTCGTCCAATAAGGCTTTGTAGCGATGTCTCGCAATCGGACACTTGCAGCGCAACACGAATATGATGATTATAAGCCCGTAGTACCCTTAGGTTGAAAAAATCGGTCGAATTTTTTTTTCGTTCAATAACGCTTTGTAGCGATGTTGCACAATCGGACACTTGCAGCGCAACACGAATATGATGATTATAAGCCCGTAGTATCCTTAGGTTGAAAAAATCGGTCGAATTTTGTTTTCGTTCAATAACGCTTTGTAGCGATGTTGCACAATCAGACACTTGCAGCGCGACACGAATATGATGATTATAAGCCCGTAGTACCCTTAGGTTGAAAAAATTGGTCGAATTTTGTTTTCGTTCAATAACGCTTTGTAGCGATGTTGCACAATCGGACACTTGCAGCGCAACACGAATATGATGATTATAAGCCCGTAGTACCCTTAGGTTGAAAAAATCGGTCGAATTTTTTTTTCGTTCAATAACGCTTTGTAGCGATGTTGCACAATCGGACACTTGCAGCGCAACACGAATATGATAATTATAAGCCCGTAGTATCCTTAGGTTGAAAAAATCGGTCGAATTTTTTTTTCGTTCAATAAGGCTTTGTAGCGATGTTGCACAATCAGACACTTGCAGCGCGACACGAATATCATGATTATAAGCCCGTAGTACCCTTAGGTTGAAAAAATTGGTCGAATTTTGTTTTCGTTTAATAACGCTTTGTAGCGATGTTGCACAATCGGACACTTGCAGCGCAACACGAATATGATGATTATAAGCCCGTAGTACCCTTAGGTTGAAAAAATCGGTCGAATTTTGTTTTCGTTCAATAACGCTTTGTAGCGATGTTGCACAATCGGACACTTGCAGCGCAACACGAATATGATGATTATAAGCCCGTAGTACCCTTAGGTTGAAAAAATCGGTCGAATTTTTTTTTCGTTCAATAACGCTTTGTAGCGATGTTGCACAATCGGACACTTGCAGCGCAACACGAATATGATAATTATAAGCCCGTAGTACCCTTAGGTTGAAAAAATCGGTCGAATTTTTGTTTCGTTCAATAAGGCTTTGTAGCGATGTTGCACAATCAGACACTTGCAGCGCGACACGAATATGATGATTATAAGCCCGTAGTACCCTTAGGTTGAGAAAATTGGTTAAATTTTTGTTTCGTTCAATAAGGCTTTGTAGCGATGTTGCGCAATCGGAAACTTGCAGCGCAACACGAATATGATGATTATAAGCCCGTAGTTCCCTTAGGTTGATAAAATCGGTCGAAATTTTGTTTCGTGCAATAAGGCCCTGTAGCGATGTGTCGCAATCGGACACTTGCAGGGCAACACGAATATGATGATTATAAGCCCGTAGTACCCTTAGGTTGACAAAATCGGTCGAAATTTGTTTTCGTCCAATAAGGCTTTGTAGCGATGTCTCGCAATCGGACACTTGCAGCGCAACACGAATATGATGATTATAAGCCCGTAGTACCCTTAGGTTGAAAAAATCGGTCGAATTTTTTTTTCGTTCAATAACGCTTTGTAGCGATGTTGCACAATCGGACACTTGCAGCGCAACCCGAATATGATGATTATAAGCCCGTAGTATCCTTAGGTTGAAAAAATCGGTCGAATTTTTTTTTCGTTCAATAACGCTTTGTAGCGATGTTGCACAATCGGACACTTGCAGCGCAACACGAATATGATAATTATAAGCCCGTAGTACCCTTAGGTTGAAAAAATCGGTCGAATTTTTGTTTCGTTCAATAAGGCTTTGTAGCGATGTTGCACAATCAGACACTTGCAGCGCGACACGAATATGATGATTATAAGCCCGTAGTACCCTTAGGTTGAAAAAATTGGTCGAATTTTGTTTTCGTTTAATAACGCTTTGTAGCGATGTTGCACAATCGGACACTTGCAGCGCAACACGAATATGATGATTATAAGCCCGTAGTACCCTTAGGTTGACAAAATCGGTCGAAATTTTTTTTCGTCCAATAAGGCTTTGTAGCGATGGCTCGCAATCGGAAATTTCCCGCGGAACACGAATATTATGATTATAAGCCCGTAGTACCCTTAGGTTGAGAAAATTGGTTACATTTTTTTTTCGTTAAATAAGGCTTTGTAGCGATGTTGCACAATCGGACACTTGCAGCGCAACACGAATATGATGATTATAAGCCCGTAGTACCCTTAGGTTGAAAAAATCGGTCGAATTTTTTTTTCGTTCAATAACGCTTTGTAGCGATGTTGCACAATCGGACACTTGCAGCGCAACACGAATATGATAATTATAAGCCCGTAGTACCCTTAGGTTGAAAAAATCGGTCGAATTTTTTTTTCGTTCAATAAGGCTTTGTAGCGATGTTGCACAATCAGACACTTGCAGCGCGACACGAATATGATGATTATAAGCCCGTAGTACCCTTAGGTTGACAAAATCGGTCGAAATTTCTTTTCGTCCAATAAGGCTTTGCAGCGATGTTGTGCAATCGGTCACTTGCAGCGCGACACGAATATCATGATTATAAGCCCGTAGTACCCTTAGGTTGAAAAAATTGGTCGAATTTTGTTTTCGTTTAATAACGCTTTGTAGCGATGTTGCACAATCGGACACTTGCAGCGCAACACGAATATGATGATTATAAGCCCGTAGTACCCTTAGGTTGACAAAATCGGTCGAAATTTTGTTTCGTCCAATAAGGCTTTGTAGCGATGGCTCGCAATCGGAAATTTCCCGCGGAACACGAATATTATGATTATAAGCCCGTAGTACCCTTAGGTTGAGAAAATTGGTTAAATTTTTGTTTCGTTCAATAAGGCTTTGTAGCGATGTTGCGCAATCGGAAACTTGCAGCGCAACACGAATATGATGATTATAAGCCCGTAGTTCCCTTAGGTTGATAAAATCGGTCGAAATTTTGTTTCGTGCAATAAGGCCCTGTAGCGATGTGTCGCAATCGGACACTTGCAGGGCAACACGAATATGATGATTATAAGCCCGTAGTACCCTTAGGTTGACAAAATCGGTCGAAATTTGTTTTCGTCCAATAAGGCTTTGTAGCGATGTCTCGCAATCGGACACTTGCAGCGCAACACGAATATGATGATTATAAGCCCGTAGTACCCTTAGGTTGAAAAAATCGGTCGAATTTTTTTTTCGTTCAATAACGCTTTGTAGCGATGTTGCACAATCGGACACTTGCAGCGCAGCCCGAATATGATGATTATAAGCCCGTAGTATCCTTAGGTTGAAAAAATCGGTCGAATTTTTTTTTCGTTCAATAACGCTTTGTAGCGATGTTGCACAATCGGACACTTGCAGCGCAACACGAATATGATAATTATAAGCCCGTAGTACCCTTAGGTTGAAAAAATCGGTCGAATTTTTGTTTCGTTCAATAAGGCTTTGTAGCGATGTTGCACAATCAGACACTTGCAGCGCGACACGAATATGATGATTATAAGCCCGTAGTACCCTTAGGTTGAAAAAATTGGTCGAATTTTGTTTTCGTTTAATAACGCTTTGTAGCGATGTTGCACAATCGGACACTTGCAGCGCAACACGAATATGATGATTATAAGCCCGTAGTACCCTTAGGTTGACAAAATCGGTCGAAATTTTTTTTCGTCCAATAAGGCTTTGTAGCGATGGCTCGCAATCGGAAATTTCCCGCGGAACACGAATATTATGATTATAAGCCCGTAGTACCCTTAGGTTGAGAAAATTGGTTACATTTTTTTTTCGTTAAATAAGGCTTTGTAGCGATGTTGCACAATCGGACACTTGCAGCGCAACACGAATATGATGATTATAAGCCCGTAGTACCCTTAGGTTGAAAAAATCGGTCGAATTTTTTTTTCGTTCAATAACGCTTTGTAGCGATGTTGCACAATCGGACACTTGCAGCGCAACACGAATATGATAATTATAAGCCCGTAGTACCCTTAGGTTGAAAAAATCGGTCGAATTTTTTTTTCGTTCAATAAGGCTTTGTAGCGATGTTGCACAATCAGACACTTGCAGCGCGACACGAATATGATGATTATAAGCCCGTAGTACCCTTAGGTTGACAAAATCGGTCGAAATTTCTTTTCGTCCAATAAGGCTTTGCAGCGATGTTGTGCAATCGGTCACTTGCAGCGCAACACGAATATGATGATTATAAGCCCGTAGTACCCTTAGGTTGAGAAAATTGGTCTAAATTTTGTTTTCGTCCAATAACGCTTTACAGCGATGTTGCACAATCGGACACTTCCAGCACAACACGAATATGATGATTATAAGCCCGTAGTACCCTTAGGTTGAGAAAATTGGTTAAATTTTTTTTTCGTTCAATAAGGCTTTGTAGCGATGTTGCACAATCGGAAACTTGCAGCGCAACATGAATATGATGATTATAAGCCCGTAGTACCCTTAGGTTGACAAAATCGGTCGAAATTTCTTTTCGTCCAATAAGGCTTTGTAGCGATGTTGCACAATCGGACACTTGCAGCGCAACACGAATATGATGATTATAAGCCCGTAGTACCCTTAGGTTGAGAAAATCGGTCTAAATTTTTTTTTCGTTCAATAAGGCTTTGCAGCGATGTTGTGCAATCGGTCACTTGCAGCGCAACACGAATATGATGATTATAAGCCCGTAGTACCCTTAGGTTGAGAAAATTGGTCTAAATTTTGTTTTCGTCCAATAACGCTTTACAGCGATGTTGCACAATCGGACACTTCCAGCACAACACGAATATGATGATTATAAGCCCGTAGTACCCTTAGGTTGAGAAAATTGGTTAAATTTTGTTTTCGTTCAATAAGGCTTTGTAGCGATGTTGCACAATCGGAAACTTGCAGCGCAACATGAATATGATGATTATAAGCCCGTAGTACCCTTAGGTTGAAAAAATCGGTCGAAATTTCTTTTCGTCCAATAAGGCTTTGTAGCGATGTCTCGCAATCGGACACTTGCAGCGCGACACGAATATGATGATTATAAGCCCGTAGTACCCTTAGGTTGAAAAAATTGGTCGAATTTTGTTTTCGTTTAATAACGCTTTGTAGCGATGTTGCACAATCGGACACTTGCAGCGCAACACGAATATGATGATTATAAGCCCGTAGTACCCTTAGGTTGACAAAATCGGTCGAAATTTTTTTTCGGCCAATAAGACTTTGTAGCGATGGCTCGCAATCGGAAATTTCCCGCGGAACACGAATATTATGATTATAAGCCCGTAGTATCCTTAGGTTGAAAAAATCGGTCGAATTTTGTTTTCGTTCAATAACGCTTTGTAGCGATGTTGCACAATCGGACACTTGCAGCGCAACACGAATATGATGATTATAAGCCCGTAGTACCCTTAGGTTGAAAAAATTGGTCGAATTTTGTTTTCGTTCAATAACGCTTTGTAGCGATGTTGCACAATCGGACACTTGCAGCGCAACACGAATATGATGATTATAAGCCCGTAGTACCCTTAGGTTGAAAAAATCGGTCGAATTTTTTTTTCGTTCAATAACGCTTTGTAGCGATGTTGCACAATCGGACACTTGCAGCGCAACACGAATATGATAATTATAAGCCCGTAGTATCCTTAGGTTGAAAAAATCGGTCGAATTTTTTTTTCGTTCAATAAGGCTTTGTAGCGATGTTGCACAATCAGACACTTGCAGCGCGACACGAATATCATGATTATAAGCCCGTAGTACCCTTAGGTTGAAAAAATTGGTCGAATTTTGTTTTCGTTTAATAACGCTTTGTAGCGATGTTGCACAATCGGACACTTGCAGCGCAACACGAATATGATGATTATAAGCCCGTAGTACCCTTAGGTTGAAAAAATCGGTCGAATTTTGTTTTCGTTCAATAACGCTTTGTAGCGATGTTGCACAATCGGACACTTGCAGCGCAACACGAATATGATGATTATAAGCCCGTAGTACCCTTAGGTTGAAAAAATCGGTCGAATTTTTTTTTCGTTCAATAACGCTTTGTAGCGATGTTGCACAATCGGACACTTGCAGCGCAACACGAATATGATAATTATAAGCCCGTAGTACCCTTAGGTTGAAAAAATCGGTCGAATTTTTGTTTCGTTCAATAAGGCTTTGTAGCGATGTTGCACAATCAGACACTTGCAGCGCGACACGAATATGATGATTATAAGCCCGTAGTACCCTTAGGTTGAGAAAATTGGTTAAATTTTTGTTTCGTTCAATAAGGCTTTGTAGCGATGTTGCGCAATCGGAAACTTGCAGCGCAACACGAATATGATGATTATAAGCCCGTAGTTCCCTTAGGTTGATAAAATCGGTCGAAATTTTGTTTCGTGCAATAAGGCCCTGTAGCGATGTGTCGCAATCGGACACTTGCAGGGCAACACGAATATGATGATTATAAGCCCGTAGTACCCTTAGGTTGACAAAATCGGTCGAAATTTGTTTTCGTCCAATAAGGCTTTGTAGCGATGTCTCGCAATCGGACACTTGCAGCGCAACACGAATATGATGATTATAAGCCCGTAGTACCCTTAGGTTGAAAAAATCGGTCGAATTTTTTTTTCGTTCAATAACGCTTTGTAGCGATGTTGCACAATCGGACACTTGCAGCGCAACCCGAATATGATGATTATAAGCCCGTAGTATCCTTAGGTTGAAAAAATCGGTCGAATTTTTTTTTCGTTCAATAACGCTTTGTAGCGATGTTGCACAATCGGACACTTGCAGCGCAACACGAATATGATAATTATAAGCCCGTAGTACCCTTAGGTTGAAAAAATCGGTCGAATTTTTGTTTCGTTCAATAAGGCTTTGTAGCGATGTTGCACAATCAGACACTTGCAGCGCGACACGAATATGATGATTATAAGCCCGTAGTACCCTTAGGTTGAAAAAATTGGTCGAATTTTGTTTTCGTTTAATAACGCTTTGTAGCGATGTTGCACAATCGGACACTTGCAGCGCAACACGAATATGATGATTATAAGCCCGTAGTACCCTTAGGTTGACAAAATCGGTCGAAATTTTTTTTCGTCCAATAAGGCTTTGTAGCGATGGCTCGCAATCGGAAATTTCCCGCGCAACACGAATATGATGATTATAAGCCCGTAGTACCCTTAGGTTGAAAAAATCGGTCGAATTTTTTTTTCGTTCAATAACGCTTTGTAGCGATGTTGCACAATCGGACACTTGCAGCGCAACACGAATATGATAATTATAAGCCCGTAGTACCCTTAGGTTGAAAAAATCGGTCGAATTTTTTTTTCGTTCAATAAGGCTTTGTAGCGATGTTGCACAATCAGACACTTGCAGCGCGACACGAATATGATGATTATAAGCCCGTAGTACCCTTAGGTTGACAAAATCGGTCGAAATTTCTTTTCGTCCAATAAGGCTTTGCAGCGATGTTGTGCAATCGGTCACTTGCAGCGCGACACGAATATCATGATTATAAGCCCGTAGTACCCTTAGGTTGAAAAAATTGGTCGAATTTTGTTTTCGTTTAATAACGCTTTGTAGCGATGTTGCACAATCGGACACTTGCAGCGCAACACGAATATGATGATTATAAGCCCGTAGTACCCTTAGGTTGACAAAATCGGTCGAAATTTTTTTTCGTCCAATAAGGCTTTGTAGCGATGGCTCGCAATCGGAAATTTCCCGCGGAACACGAATATTATGATTATAAGCCCGTAGTACCCTTAGGTTGAGAAAATTGGTTAAATTTTTGTTTCGTTCAATAAGGCTTTGTAGCGATGTTGCGCAATCGGAAACTTGCAGCGCAACACGAATATGATGATTATAAGCCCGTAGTTCCCTTAGGTTGATAAAATCGGTCGAAATTTTGTTTCGTGCAATAAGGCCCTGTAGCGATGTGTCGCATACGGACACTTGCAGGGCAACACGAATATGATGATTATAAGCCCGTAGTACCCTTAGGTTGACAAAATCGGTCGAAATTTGTTTTCGTCCAATAAGGCTTTGTAGCGATGTCTCGCAATCGGACACTTGCAGCGCAACACGAATATGATGATTATAAGCCCGTAGTACCCTTAGGTTGAAAAAATCGGTCGAATTTTTTTTTCGTTCAATAACGCTTTGTAGCGATGTTGCACAATCGGACACTTGCAGCGCAGCCCGAATATGATGATTATAAGCCCGTAGTACCCTTAGGTTGACAAAATCGGTCGAAATTTCTTTTCGTCCAATAAGGCTTTGCAGCGATGTTGTGCAATCGGTCACTTGCAGCGCAACACGAATATGATGATTATAAGCCCGTAGTACCCTTAGGTTGAGAAAATTGGTCTAAATTTTGTTTTCGTCCAATAACGCTTTACAGCGATGTTGCACAATCGGACACTTCCAGCACAACACGAATATGATGATTATAAGCCCGTAGTACCCTTAGGTTGAGAAAATTGGTTAAATTTTTTTTTCGTTCAATAAGGCTTTGTAGCGATGTTGCACAATCGGAAACTTGCAGCGCAACATGAATATGATGATTATAAGCCCGTAGTACCCTTAGGTTGACAAAATCGGTCGAAATTTCTTTTCGTCCAATAAGGCTTTGTAGCGATGTTGCACAATCGGACACTTGCAGCGCAACACGAATATGATGATTATAAGCCCGTAGTACCCTTAGGTTGAGAAAATCGGTCTAAATTTTTTTTTCGTTCAATAAGGCTTTGCAGCGATGTTGTGCAATCGGTCACTTGCAGCGCAACACGAATATGATGATTATAAGCCCGTAGTACCCTTAGGTTGAGAAAATTGGTCTAAATTTTGTTTTCGTCCAATAACGCTTTACAGCGATGTTGCACAATCGGACACTTCCAGCACAACACGAATATGATGATTATAAGCCCGTAGTACCCTTAGGTTGAGAAAATTGGTTAAATTTTTTTTTCGTTCAATAACGCTTTGTAGCGATGTTGCACAATCGGACACTTGCAGCGCAACACGAATATGATGATTATAAGCCCGTAGTACCCTTAGGTTGAAAAAATCGGTCGAATTTTTTTTTCGTTCAATAACGCTTTGTAGCGATGTTGCACGATCGGACACTTGCAGCGCAACACGAATATGATAATTATAAGCCCGTAGTACCCTTAGGTTGAAAAAATCGGTCGAATTTTTTTTTCGTTCAATAAGGCTTTGTAGCGATGTTGCACAATCGGAAACTTGCAGCGCAACATGAATATGATGATTATAAGCCCGTAGTACCCTTAGGTTGACAAAATCGGTCGAAATTTCTTTTCGTCCAATAAGGCTTTGTAGCGATGTTGCACAATCGGACACTTGCAGCGCAACACGAATATGATGATTATAAGCCCGTAGTACCCTTAGGTTGACAAAATCGGTCGAAATTTCTTTTCGTCCAATAAGGCTTTGTAGCGATGTTGCACAATCGGACACTTGCAGCGCAACACGAATATGATGATTATAAGCCCGTAGTACCCTTAGGATGAGAAAATCGGTCGAAATTTCTTTTCGTCCAATAACGCTTTGTAGCGATGTTGCACAATCGGACACTTGCAGCGCAACCCGAATATGATGATTATAAGCCCGTAGTATCCTTAGGTTGACAAAATCGGTCGAATTTTTTTTTCGTTCAATAACGCTTTGTAGCGATGTTGCACAATCGGACACTTGCAGCGCAACACGAATATGATAATTATAAGCCCGTAGTACCCTTAGGTTGAAAAAATCGGTCGAATTTTTGTTTCGTTCAACAAGGCTTTGTAGCGATGTTGCACAATCAGACACTTGCAGCGCGACACGAATATGATGATTATAAGCCCGTAGTACCCTTAGGTTGAAAAAATTGGTCGAATTTTGTTTTCGTTTAATAACGCTTTGTAGCGATGTTGCACAATCGGACACTTGCAGCGCAACACGAATATGATGATTATAAGCCCGTAGTACCCTTTGGTTGACAAAATCGGTCGAAATTTTTTTTCGTCCAATAAGGCTTTGTAGCGATGGCTCGCAATCGGAAATTTCCCGCGGAACACGAATATTATGATTATAAGCCCGTAGTACCCTTAGGTTGAGAAAATTGGTTACATTTTTTTTTCGTTAAATAAGGCTTTGTAGCGATGTTGCACAATCGGACACTTGCAGCGCAACACGAATATGATGATTATAAGCCCGTAGTACCCTTAGGTTGAAAAAATCGGTCGAATTTTTTTTTCGTTCAATAACGCTTTGTAGCGATGTTGCACAATCGGACACTTGCAGCGCAACACGAATATGATAATTATAAGCCCGTAGTACCCTTAGGTTGAAAAAATCGGTCGAATTTTTTTTTCGTTCAATAAGGCTTTGTAGCGATGTTGCACAATCAGACACTTGCAGCGCGACACGAATATGATGATTATAAGCCCGTAGTACCCTTAGGTTGACAAAATCGGTCGAAATTTCTTTTCGTCCAATAAGGCTTTGCAGCGATGTTGTGCAATCGGTCACTTGCAGCGCAACACGAATATGATGATTATAAGCCCGTAGTACCCTTAGGTTGAGAAAATTGGTCTAAATTTTGTTTTCGTCCAATAACGCTTTACAGCGATGTTGCACAATCGGACACTTCCAGCACAACACGAATATGATGATTATAAGCCCGTAGTACCCTTAGGTTGAGAAAATTGGTTAAATTTTTTTTTCGTTCAATAAGGCTTTGTAGCGATGTTGCACAATCGGAAACTTGCAGCGCAACATGAATATGATGATTATAAGCCCGTAGTACCCTTAGGTTGACAAAATCGGTCGAAATTTCTTTTCGTCCAATAAGGCTTTGTAGCGATGTTGCACAATCGGACACTTGCAGCGCAACACGAATATGATGATTATAAGCCCGTAGTACCCTTAGGTTGAGAAAATCGGTCTAAATTTGTTTTTCGTTCAATAAGGCTTTGCAGCGATGTTGTGCAATCGGTCACTTGCAGCGCAACACGAATATGATGATTATAAGCCCGTAGTACCCTTAGGTTGAGAAAATCGGTCGAAATTTCTTTTCGTCCAATAAGGCTTTGTAGCGATGTCTCGCAATCGGACACTTGCAGCGCGACACGAATATGATGATTATAAGCCCGTAGTACCCTTAGGTTGAAAAAATTGGTCGAATTTTGTTTTCGTTTAATAACGCTTTGTAGCGATGTTGCACAATCGGACACTTGCAGCGCAACACGAATATGATGATTATAAGCCCGTAGTACCCTTAGGTTGACAAAATCGGTCGAAATTTTTTTTCGTCCAATAAGGCTTTGTAGCGATGGCTCGCAATCGGAAATTTCCCGCGGAACACGAATATTATGATTATAAGCCCGTAGTACCCTTAGGTTGAGAAAATTGGTTACATTTTTTTTTCGTTAAATAAGGCTTTGTAGCGATGTTGCACAATCGGACACTTGCAGCGCAACACGAATATGATGATTATAAGCCCGTAGTACCCTTAGGTTGAAAAAATCGGTCGAATTTTTTTTTCGTTCAATAACGCTTTGTAGCGATGTTGCACAATCGGACACTTGCAGCGCAACACGAATATGATAATTATAAGCCCGTAGTACCCTTAGGTTGAAAAAATCGGTCGAATTTTTGTTTCGTTCAATAAGGCTTTGTAGCGATGTTGCACAATCAGACACTTGCAGCGCGACACGAATATGATGATTATAAGCCCGTAGTACCCTTAGGTTGAGAAAATTGGTTAAATTTTTGTTTCGTTCAATAAGGCTTTGTAGCGATGTTGCGCAATCGGAAACTTGCAGCGCAACACGAATATGATGATTATAAGCCCGTAGTTCCCTTAGGTTGATAAAATCGGTCGAAATTTTGTTTCGTGCAATAAGGCCCTGTAGCGATGTGTCGCAATCGGACACTTGCAGGGCAACACGAATATGATGATTATAAGCCCGTAGTACCCTTAGGTTGACAAAATCGGTCGAAATTTGTTTTCGTCCAATAAGGCTTTGTAGCGATGTCTCGCAATCGGACACTTGCAGCGCAACACGAATATGATGATTATAAGCCCGTAGTACCCTTAGGTTGAAAAAATCCGTCGAATTTTTTTTTCGTTCAATAACGCTTTGTAGCGATGTTGCACAATCGGACACTTGCAGCGCAACACGAATATGATGATTATAAGCCCGTAGTATCCTTAGGTTGAAAAAATCGGTCGAATTTTTTTTTCGTTCAATAACGCTTTGTAGCGATGTTGCACAATCGGACACTTGCAGCGCAACACGAATATGATAATTATAAGCCCGTAGTACCCTTAGGTTGAAAAAATCGGTCGAATTTTTGTTTCGTTCAATAAGGCTTTGTAGCGATGTTGCACAATCAGACACTTGCAGCGCGACACGAATATGATGATTATAAGCCCGTAGTACCCTTAGGTTGAAAAAATTGGTCGAATTTTGTTTTCGTTTAATAACGCTTTGTAGCGATGTTGCACAATCGGACACTTGCAGCGCAACACGAATATGATGATTATAAGCCCGTAGTACCCTTAGGTTGACAAAATCGGTCGAAATTTTTTTTCGTCCAATAAGGCTTTGTAGCGATGGCTCGCAATCGGAAATTTCCCGCGGAACACGAATATTATGATTATAAGCCCGTAGTACCCTTAGGTTGAGAAAATTGGTTACATTTTTTTTTCGTTAAATAAGGCTTTGTAGCGATGTTGCACAATCGGACACTTGCAGCGCAACACGAATATGATGATTATAAGCCCGTAGTACCCTTAGGTTGACAAAATCGGTCGAAATTTTTTTTCGTCCAATAAGGCTTTGTAGCGATGTCTCGCAATCGGACACTTGCAGCGCAACACGAATATGACGATTATAAGCCCGTAGTACCCTTAGGTTGATAAAATTGGTTAAATTTTTTTTTCGTTCAATAACGCTTTGTAGCGATGTTGCACAATCAGACACTTGCAGCGCGACACGAATATGATGATTATAAGCCCGTAGTACCCTTAGGTTGACAAAATCGGTCGAAATTTCTTTTCGTCCAATAAGGCTTTGCAGCGATGTTGTGCAATCAGACACTTGCAGCGCGACACGAATATGATGATTATAAGCCCGTAGTACCCTTAGGTTGAAAAAATTGGTCGAATTTTGTTTTCGTTTAATAACGCTTTGTAGCGATGTTGCACAATCGGACACTTGCAGCGCAACACGAATATGATGATTATAAGCCCGTAGTACCCTTAGGTTGACAAAATCGGTCGAAATTTTTTTTCGTCCAATAAGGCTTTGTAGCGATGGCTCGCAATCGGAAATTTCCCGCGGAACACGAATATTATGATTATAAGCCCGTAGTACCCTTAGGTTGAGAAAATTGGTTACATTTTTTTTTCGTTAAATAAGGCTTTGTAGCGATGTTGCACAATCGGACACTTGCAGCGCAACACGAATATGATGATTATAAGCCCGTAGTACCCTTAGGTTGACAAAATCGGTCGAAATTTTGTTTCGTCCAATAAGGCTTTGTAGCGATGTCTCGCAATCGGACACTTGCAGCGCAACACGAATATGATGATTATAAGCCCGTAGTACCCTTAGGTTGATAAAATTGGTTAAATTTTTTTTTCGTTCAATAACGCTTTGTAGCGATGTTGCACAATCAGACACTTGCAGCGCGACACGAATATGATGATTATAAGCCCGTAGTACCCTTAGGTTGACAAAATCGGTCGAAATTTCTTTTCGTCCAATAAGGCTTTGCAGCGATGTTGCACAATCGGACACTTCCAGCACAACACGAATATGATGATTATAAGCCCGTAGTACCCTTAGGTTGAGAAAATTGGTTAAATTTTTTTTTCGTTCAATAAGGCTTTGTAGCGATGTTGCACAATCGGAAACTTGCAGCGCAACATGAATATGATGATTATAAGCCCGTAGTACCCTTAGGTTGACAAAATCGGTCGAAATTTCTTTTCGTCCAATAAGGCTTTGTAGCGATGTTGCACAATCGGACACTTGCAGCGCAACACGAATATGATGATTATAAGCCCGTAGTACCCTTAGGTTGAGAAAATCGGTCTAAATTTTTTTTTCGTTCAATAAGGCTTTGCAGCGATGTTGTGCAATCGGTCACTTGCAGCGCAACACGAATATGATGATTATAAGCCCGTAGTACCCTTAGGTTGAGAAAATTGGTCTAAATTTTGTTTTCGTCCAATAACGCTTTACAGCGATGTTGCACAATCGGACACTTCCAGCACAACACGAATATGATGATTATAAGCCCGTAGTACCCTTAGGTTGAGAAAATTGGTTAAATTTTGTTTTCGTTCAATAAGGCTTTGTAGCGATGTTGCACAATCGGAAACTTGCAGCGCAACATGAATATGATGATTATAAGCCCGTAGTACCCTTAGGTTGAAAAAATCGGTCGAAATTTCTTTTCGTCCAATAAGGCTTTGTAGCGATGTCTCGCAATCGGACACTTGCAGCGCGACACGAATATGATGATTATAAGCCCGTAGTACCCTTAGGTTGAAAAAATTGGTCGAATTTTGTTTTCGTTTAATAACGCTTTGTAGCGATGTTGCACAATCGGACACTTGCAGCGCAACACGAATATGATGATTATAAGCCCGTAGTACCCTTAGGTTGACAAAATCGGTCGAAATTTTTTTTCGTCCAATAAGGCTTTGTAGCGATGGCTCGCAATCGGAAATTTCCCGCGGAACACGAATATTATGATTATAAGCCCGTAGTACCCTTAGGTTGAGAAAATTGGTTACATTTTTGTTTCGTTAAATAAGGCTTTGTAGCGATGTTGCACAATCGGACACTTGCAGCGCAACAGGAATATGATGATTATAAGCCCGTAGTACCCTTAGGTTGACAAAATCGGTCGAAATTTTGTTTCGTCCAATAAGGCTTTGTAGCGATGTCTCGCAATCGGACACTTGCAGCGCAACACGAATATGATGATTATAAGCCCGTAGTACCCTTAGGTTGATAAAATTGGTTAAATTTTTTTTTCGTTCAATAACGCTTTGTAGCGATGTTGCACAATCAGACACTTGCAGCGCGACACGAATATGATGATTATAAGCCCGTAGTACCCTTAGGTTGACAAAATCGGTCGAAATTTCTTTTCGTCCAATAAGGCTTTGCAGCGATGTTGCACAATCGGACACTTCCAGCACAACACGAATATGATGATTATAAGCCCGTAGTACCCTTAGGTTGAGAAAATTGGTTAAATTTTTTTTTCGTTCAATAAGGCTTTGTAGCGATGTTGCACAATCGGAAACTTGCAGCGCAACATGAATATGATGATTATAAGCCCGTAGTACCCTTAGGTTGACAAAATCGGTCGAAATTTCTTTTCGTCCAATAAGGCTTTGTAGCGATGTTGCACAATCGGACACTTGCAGCGCAACACGAATATGATGATTATAAGCCCGTAGTACCCTTAGGTTGAGAAAATCGGTCTAAATTTTTTTTTCGTTCAATAAGGCTTTGCAGCGATGTTGTGCAATCGGTCACTTGCAGCGCAACACGAATATGATGATTATAAGCCCGTAGTACCCTTAGGTTGAGAAAATTGGTCTAAATTTTGTTTTCGTCCAATAACGCTTTACAGCGATGTTGCACAATCGGACACTTCCAGCACAACACGAATATGATGATTATAAGCCCGTAGTACCCTTAGGTTGAGAAAATTGGTTAAATTTTGTTTTCGTTCAATAAGGCTTTGTAGCGATGTTGCACAATCGGAAACTTGCAGCGCAACATGAATATGATGATTATAAGCCCGTAGTACCCTTAGGTTGAAAAAATCGGTCGAAATTTCTTTTCGTCCAATAAGGCTTTGTAGCGATGTCTCGCAATCGGACACTTGCAGCGCGACACGAATATGATGATTATAAGCCCGTAGTACCCTTAGGTTGAAAAAATTGGTCGAATTTTGTTTTCGTTTAATAACGCTTTGTAGCGATGTTGCACAATCGGACACTTGCAGCGCAACACGAATATGATGATTATAAGCCCGTAGTACCCTTAGGTTGACAAAATCGGTCGAAATTTTTTTTCGTCCAATAAGGCTTTGTAGCGATGGCTCGCAATCGGAAATTTCCCGCGGAACACGAATATTATGATTATAAGCCCGTAGTACCCTTAGGTTGAGAAAATTGGTTACATTTTTGTTTCGTTAAATAAGGCTTTGTAGCGATGTTGCACAATCGGACACTTGCAGCGCAACAGGAATATGATGATTATAAGCCCGTAGTACCCTTAGGTTGACAAAATCGGTCGAAATTTGTTTTCGTCCAATAAGGCTTTGTAGCGATGTCTCGCAATCGGACACTTGCAGCGCAACACGAATATGATGATTATAAGCCCGTAGTACCCTTAGGTTGATAAAATTGGTTAAATTTTTTTTTCGTTCAATAACGCTTTATAGCGATGTTGCACAATCGGACACTTGCAGCGCAACACGAATATGATGATTATAAGCCCGTAGTACCCTTAGGTTGAAAAAATCGGTCGAATTTTTTTTTCGTTCAATAACGCTTTGTAGCGATGTTGCACAATCGGACACTTGCAGCGCAACACGAATATGATAATTATAAGCCCGTAGTACCCTTAGGTTGAAAAAATCGGTCGAATTTTTTTTTCGTTCAATAAGGCTTTGTAGCGATGTTGCACAATCGGAAACTTGCAGCGCAACATGAATATGATGATTATAAGCCCGTAGTACCCTTAGGTTGACAAAATCGGTCGAAATTTCTTTTCGTCCAATAAGGCTTTGTAGCGATGTTGCACAATCGGACACTTGCAGCGCAACACGAATATGATGATTATAAGCCCGTAGTACCCTTAGGATGAGAAAATTGATCTAAATTTTGTTTTCGTCCAATAACGCTTTACAGCGATGTTGCACAATCGGACACTTCCAGCACAACACGAATATGATGATTATAAGCCCGTAGTACCCTTAGGTTGAAAAAATCGGTCGAATTTTTTTTTCGTTCAATAACGCTTTGTAGCGATGTTGCACAATCGGACACTTGCAGCGCAACACGAATATGATAATTATAAGCCCGTAGTACCCTTAGGTTGAAAAAATCGGTCGAATTTTTTTTTCGTTCAATAAGGCTTTGTAGCGATGTTGCACAATCGGAAACTTGCAGCGCAACATGAATATGATGATTATAAGCCCGTAGTACCCTTAGGTTGACAAAATCGGTCGAAATTTCTTTTCGTCCAATAAGGCTTTGTAGCGATGTTGCACAATCGGACACTTGCAGCGCAACACGAATATGATGATTATAAGCCCGTAGTACCCTTAGGATGAGAAAATTGATCTAAATTTTGTTTTCGTCCAATAACGCTTTACAGCGATGTTGCACAATCGGACACTTCCAGCACAACACGAATATGATGATTATAAGCCCGTAGTACCCTTAGGTTGAGAAAATTGGTTAAATTTTTGTTTCGTTCAATAAGGCTTTGTAGCGATGTTGCGCAATCGGAAACTTGCAGCGCAACACGAATATGATGATTATAAGCCCGTAGTACCCTTAGGTTGAAAAAATCGGTCGAATTTTTGTTTCGTTCAATAAGGCTTTGTAGCGATGTTGCACAATCAGACACTTGCAGCGCGACACGAATATGATGATTATAAGCCCGTAGTACCCTTAGGTTGAAAAAATTGGTCGAATTTTGTTTTCGTTTAATAACGCTTTGTAGCGATGTTGCACAATCGGACACTTGCAGCGCAACACGAATATGATGATTATAAGCCCGTAGTACCCTTAGGTTGACAAAATCGGTCGAAATTTTTTTTCGTCCAATAAGGCTTTGTAGCGATGGCTCGCAATCGGAAATTTCCCGCGGAACACGAATATTATGATTATAAGCCCGTAGTACCCTTAGGTTGAGAAAATTGGTTACATTTTTTTTTCGTTAAATAAGGCTTTGTAGCGATGTTGCACAATCGGACACTTGCAGCGCAACACGAATATGATGATTATAAGCCCGTAGTACCCTTAGGTTGACAAAATCGGTCGAAATTTGTTTTCGTCCAATAAGGCTTTGTAGCGATGTCTCGCAATCGGACACTTGCAGCGCAACACGAATATGATGATTATAAGCCCGTAGTACCCTTAGGTTGAAAAAATCGGTCGAATTTTTTTTTCGTTCAATAACGCTTTGTAGCGATGTTGCACAATCGGACACTTGCAGCGCAACACGAATATGATGATTATAAGCCCGTAGTATCCTTAGGTTGAAAAAATCGGTCGAATTTTTTTTTCGTTCAATAACGCTTTGTAGCGATGTTGCACAATCGGACACTTGCAGCGCAACACGAATATGATAATTATAAGCCCGTAGTACCCTTAGGTTGAAAAAATCGGTCGAATTTTTGTTTCGTTCAATAAGGCTTTGTAGCGATGTTGCACAATCAGACACTTGCAGCGCGACACGAATATGATGATTATAAGCCCGTAGTACCCTTAGGTTGAAAAAATTGGTCGAATTTTGTTTTCGTTTAATAACGCTTTGTAGCGATGTTGCACAATCGGACACTTGCAGCGCAACACGAATATGATGATTATAAGCCCGTAGTACCCTTAGGTTGACAAAATCGGTCGAAATTTTTTTTCGTCCAATAAGGCTTTGTAGCGATGGCTCGCAATCGGAAATTTCCCGCGGAACACGAATATTATGATTATAAGCCCGTAGTACCCTTAGGTTGAGAAAATTGGTTACATTTTTTTTTCGTTAAATAAGGCTTTGTAGCGATGTTGCACAATCGGACACTTGCAGCGCAACACGAATATGATGATTATAAGCCCGTAGTACCCTTAGGTTGACAAAATCGGTCGAAAATTTTTTTCGTCCAATAAGGCTTTGTAGCGATGTCTCGCAATCGGACACTTGCAGCGCAACACGAATATGATGATTATAAGCCCGTAGTACCCTTAGGTTGATAAAATTGGTTAAATTTTTTTTTCGTTCAATAACGCTTTGTAGCGATGTTGCACAATCGGACACTTGCAGCGCAACACGAATATGATGATTATAAGCCCGTAGTACCCTTAGGTTGAAAAAATCGGTCGAATTTTTTTTTCGTTCAATAACGCTTTGTAGCGATGTTGCACAATCGGACACTTGCAGCGCAACACGAATATGATAATTATAAGCCCGTAGTACCCTTAGGTTGAAAAAATCGGTCGAATTTTTTTTTCGTTCAATAAGGCTTTGTAGCGATGTTGCACAATCAGACACTTGCAGCGCGACACGAATATGATGATTATAAGCCCGTAGTACCCTTAGGTTGACAAAATCGGTCGAAATTTCTTTTCGTCCAATAAGGCTTTGCAGCGATGTTGTGCAATCGGTCACTTGCAGCGCAACACGAATATGATGATTATAAGCCCGTAGTACCCTTAGGTTGAGAAAATTGGTCTAAATTTTGTTTTCGTCCAATAACGCTTTACAGCGATGTTGCACAATCGGACACTTCCAGCACAACACGAATATGATGATTATAAGCCCGTAGTACCCTTAGGTTGAGAAAATTGGTCTAAATTTTGTTTTCGTCTAATAACGCTTTACAGCGATGTTGCACAATCGGACACTTCCAGCACAACACGAATATGATGATTATAAGCCCGTAGTACCCTTACGTTGAGAAAATTGGTTAAATTTTGTTTTCGTTCAATAAGGCTTTGTAGCGATGTTGCACAATCGGAAACTTGCAGCGCAACATGAATATGATGATTATAAGCCCGTAGTACCCTTAGGTTGAAAAAATCGGTCGAAATTTCTTTTCGTCCAATAAGGCTTTGTAGCGATGTCTCGCAATCGGACACTTGCAGCGCGACACGAATATGATGATTATAAGCCCGTAGTACCCTTAGGTTGAAAAAATTGGTCGAATTTTGTTTTCGTTTAATAACGCTTTGTAGCGATGTTGCACAATCGGACACCTGCAGCGCAACACGAATATGATGATTATAAGCCCGTAGTACCCTTAGGTTGACAAAATCGGTCGAAATTTTTTTTCGTCCAATAAGGCTTTGTAGCGATGGCTCGCAATCGGAAATTTCCCGCGGAACACGAATATTATGATTATAAGCCCGTAGTACCCTTAGGTTGAGAAAATTGGTTACATTTTTTTTTCGTTAAATAAGGCTTTGTAGCGATGTTGCACAATCGGACACTTGCAGCGCAACACGAATATGATGATTATAAGCCCGTAGTACCCTTAGGTTGACAAAATCGGTCGAAATTTTTTTTCGTCCAATAAGGCTTTGTAGCGATGTCTCGCAATCGGACACTTGCAGCGCAACACGAATATGATGATTATAAGCCCGTAGTACCCTTAGGTTGATAAAATTGGTTAAATTTTTTTTTCGTTCAATAACGCTTTGTAGCGATGTTGCACAATCGGACACTTGCAGCGCAACACGAATATGATGATTATAAGCCCGTAGTACCCTTAGGTTGAAAAAATCGGTCGAATTTTTTTTTCGTTCAATAACGCTTTGTAGCGATGTTGCACAATCGGACACTTGCAGCGCAACACGAATATGATAATTATAAGCCCGTAGTACCCTTAGGTTGAAAAAATCGGTCGAATTTTTTTTTCGTTCAATAAGGCTTTGTAGCGATGTTGCACAATCAGACACTTGCAGCGCGACACGAATATGATGATTATAAGCCCGTAGTACCCTTAGGTTGACAAAATCGGTCGAAATTTCTTTTCGTCCAATAAGGCTTTGCAGCGATGTTGTGCAATCGGTCACTTGCAGCGCAACACGAATATGATGATTATAAGCCCGTAGTACCCTTAGGTTGAGAAAATTGGTCTAAATTTTGTTTTCGTCCAATAACGCTTTACAGCGATGTTGCACAATCGGACACTTCCAGCACAACACGAATATGATGATTATAAGCCCGTAGTACCCTTAGGTTGAGAAAATTGGTCTAAATTTTGTTTTCGTCTAATAACGCTTGACAGCGATGTTGCACAATCGGACACTTCCAGCACAACACGAATATGATGATTATAAGCCCGTAGTACCCTTACGTTGAGAAAATTGGTTAAATTTTGTTTTCGTTCAATAAGGCTTTGTAGCGATGTTGCACAATCGGAAACTTGCAGCGCAACATGAATATGATGATTATAAGCCCGTAGTACCCTTAGGTTGAAAAAATCGGTCGAAATTTCTTTTCGTCCAATAAGGCTTTGTAGCGATGTCTCGCAATCGGACACTTGCAGCGCGACACGAATATGATGATTATAAGCCCGTAGTACCCTTAGGTTGAAAAAATTGGTCGAATTTTGTTTTCGTTTAATAACGCTTTGTAGCGATGTTGCACAATCGGACACTTGCAGCGCAACACGAATATGATAATTATAAGCCCGTAGTACCCTTAGGTTGAAAAAATCGGTCGAATTTTTTTTCGTCCAATAAGGCTTTGTAGCGATGGCTCGCAATCGGAAATTTCCCGCGGAACACGAATATTATGATTATAAGCCCGTAGTACCCTTAGGTTGAGAAAATTGGTTACATTTTTGTTTCGTTAAATAAGGCTTTGTAGCGATGTTGCACAATCGGACACTTGCAGCGCAACAGGAATATGATGATTATAAGCCCGTAGTACCCTTAGGTTGACAAAATCGGTCGAAATTTGTTTTCGTCCAATAAGGCTTTGTAGCGATGTCTCGCAATCGGACACTTGCAGCGCAACACGAATATGATGATTATAAGCCCGTAGTACCCTTAGGTTGATAAAATTGGTTAATTTTTTTTTTCGTTCAATAACGCTTTGTAGCGATGTTGCACAATCGGACACTTGCAGCGCAACACGAATATGATGATTATAAGCCCGTAGTACCCTTAGGTTGAAAAAATCGGTCGAATTTTTTTTTCGTTCAATAACGCTTTGTAGCGATGTTGCACAATCGGACACTTCCAGCACAACACGAATATGATGATTATAAGCCCGTAGTACCCCTAGGTTGAGAAAATTGGTTAAATTTTTGTTTCGTTCAATAAGGCTTTGTAGCGATGTTGCGCAATCGGAAACTTGCAGCGCAACACGAATATGATGATTATAAGCCCGTAGTACCCTTAGGTTGAAAAAATCGGTCGAATTTTTGTTTCGTTCAATAAGGCTTTGTAGCGATGTTGCACAATCAGACACTTGCAGCGCGACACGAATATGATGATTATAAGCCCGTAGTACCCTTAGGTTGAAAAAATTGGTCGAATTTTGTTTTCGTTAAATAAGGCTTTGTAGCGATGTTGCACAATCGGACACTTGCAGCGCAACACGAATATGATGATTATAAGCCCGTAGTACCCTTAGGTTGACAAAATCGGTCGAAATTTTTTTTCGTCCAATAAGGCTTTGTAGCGATGTCTCGCAATCGGACACTTGCAGCGCAACACGAATATGATGATTATAAGCCCGTAGTACCCTTAGGTTGAAAAAATTGGTCGAATTTTGTTTTCGTTAAATAAGGCTTTGTAGCGATGTTGCACAATCGGACACTTGCAGCGCAACACGAATATGATGATTATAAGCCCGTAGTACCCTTAGGTTGACAAAATCGGTCGAAATTTTTTTTCGTCCAATAAGGCTTTGTAGCGATGTTGCACAATCGGAAACTTGCAGCGCAACATGAATATGATGATTATAAGCCCGTAGTACCCTTAGGTTGACAAAATCGGTCGAAATTTCTTTTCGTCCAATAAAGCTTTGTAGCGATGTTGCACAATCGGACACTTGCAGCGCAACACGAATATGATGATTATAAGCCCGTAGTACCCTTAGGATGAGAAAATTGATCTAAATTTTGTTTTCGTCCAATAACGCTTTACAGCGATGTTGCACAATCGGACACTTCCAGCACAACACGAATATGATGATTATAAGCCCGTAGTACCCCTAGGTTGAGAAAATTGGTTAAATTTTTGTTTCGTTCAATAAGGCTTTGTAGCGATGTTGCGCAATCGGAAACTTGCAGCGCAACACGAATATGATGATTATAAGCCCGTAGTACCCTTAGGTTGAAAAAATCGGTCGAATTTTTGTTTCGTTCAATAAGGCTTTGTAGCGATGTTGCACAATCAGACACTTGCAGCGCGACACGAATATGATGATTATAAGCCCGTAGTACCCTTAGGTTGAAAAAATTGGTCGAATTTTGTTTTCGTTAAATAAGGCTTTGTAGCGATGTTGCACAATCGGACACTTGCAGCGCAACACGAATATGATGATTATAAGCCCGTAGTACCCTTAGGTTGACAAAATCGGTCGAAATTTTTTTTCGTCCAATAAGGCTTTGTAGCGATGTCTCGCAATCGGACACTTGCAGCGCAACACGAATATGATGATTATAAGCCCGTAGTACCCTTAGGTTGATAAAATTGGTTAAATTTTGTTTTCGTTCAATAACGCTTTGTAGCGATATTGCACAATCGGACACTTGCAGCGCAACACGAATATGATGATTATAAGCCCGTAGTACCCTTAGGTTGAAAAAATCGGTCGAATTTTTTTTTCGTTCAATAACGCTTTGTAGCGATGTTGCACAATCGGACACTTGCAGCGCAACACGAATATGATAATTATAAGCCCGTCGTACCCTTAGGTTGACAAAATCGGTCGAATTTTGTTTTCGTTCAATAAGGCTTTGTAGCGATGTTGCACAATCAGACACTTGCAGCGCGACACGAATATGATGATTATAAGCCCGTAGTACCCTTAGGTTGAAAAAATTGGTCGAATTTTGTTTTCGTTTAATAACGCTTTGTAGCGATGTTGCACAATCGGACACTTGCAGCGCAACACGAATATGATGATTATAAGCCCGTAGTACCCTTAGGTTGACAAAATCGGTCGAAATTTTTTTTCGTCCAATAAGGCTTTGTAGCGATGGCTCGCAATCGGAAATTTCCCGCGGAACACGAATATTATGATTATAAGCCCGTAGTACCCTTAGGTTGAGAAAATTGGTTACATTTTTTTTCGTTAAATAAGGCTTTGTAGCGATGTTGCACAATCGGACACTTGCAGCGCAACACGAATATGATGATTATAAGCCCGTAGTACCCTTAGGTTGACAAAATCGGTCGAAATTTTTTTTCGTCCAATAAGGCTTTGTAGCGATGTCTCGCAATCGGACACTTGCAGCGCAACACGAATATGATGATTATAAGCCCGTAGTACCCTTAGGTTGATAAAATTGGTTAAATTTTTTTTTCGTTCAATAACGCTTTGTAGCGATGTTGCACAATCGGACACTTGCAGCGCAACACGAATATGATGATTATAAGCCCGTAGTACCCTTAGGTTGAAAAAATCGGTCGAATTTTTTTTTCGTTCAATAACGCTTTGTAGCGATGTTGCACAATCGGACACTTGCAGCGCAACACGAATATGATAATTATAAGCCCGTAGTACCCTTAGGTTCAAAAAATCGGTCGAATTTTTTTTTCGTTCAATAAGGCTTTGTAGCGATGTTGCACAATCAGACACTTGCAGCGCGACACGAATATGATGATTATAAGCCCGTAGTACCCTTAGGTTGACAAAATCGGTCGAAATTTCTTTTCGTCCAATAAGGCTTTGCAGCGATGGTGTGCAATCGGTCACTTGCAGCGCAACACGAATATGATGATTATAAGCCCGTAGTACCCTTAGGTTGAGAAAATTGGTCTAAATTTTGTTTTCGTCCAATAACGCTTTACAGCGATGTTGCACAATCGGACACTTCCAGCACAACACGAATATGATGATTATAAGCCCGTAGTACCCTTAGGTTGAGAAAATTGGTCTAAATTTTGTTTTCGTCTAATAACGCTTTACAGCGATGTTGCACAATCGGACACTTCCAGCACAACACGAATATGATGATTATAAGCCCGTAGTACCCTTACGTTGAGAAAATTGGTTAAATTTTGTTTTCGTTCAATAAGGCTTTGTAGCGATGTTGCACAATCGGAAACTTGCAGCGCAACATGAATATGATGATTATAAGCCCGTAGTACCCTTAGGTTGAAAAAATCGGTCGAAATTTCTTTTCGTCCAATAAGGCTTTGTAGCGATGTCTCGCAATCGGACACTTGCAGCGCGACACGAATATGATGATTATAAGCCCGTAGTACCCTTAGGTTGAAAAAATTGGTCGAATTTTGTTTTCGTTTAATAACGCTTTCTAGCGATGTTGCACAATCGGACACTTGCAGCGCAACACGAATATGATGATTATAAGCCCGTAGTACCCTTAGGTTGACAAAATCGGTCGAAATTTTTTTTCGTCCAATAAGGCTTTGTAGCGATGGCTCGCAATCGGAAATTTCCCGCGGAACACGAATATTATGATTATAAGCCCGTAGTACCCTTAGGTTGAGAAAATTGGTTACATTTTTGTTTCGTTAAATAAGGCTTTGTAGCGATGTCTCGCAATCGGACACTTGCAGCGCGACACGAATATGATGATTATAAGCCCGTAGTACCCTTAGGTTGAAAAAATTGGTCGAATTTTGTTTTCGTTTAATAACGCTTTGTAGCGATGTTGCACAATCGGACACTTGCAGCGCAACACGAATATGATGATTATAAGCCCGTAGTACCCTTAGGTTGACAAAATCGGTCGAAATTTTTTTTCGTCCAATAAGGCTTTGTAGCGATGGCTCGCAATCGGAAATTTCCCGCGGAACACGAATATTATGATTATAAGCCCGTAGTACCCTTAGGTTGAGAAAATTGGTTACATTTTTGTTTCGTTAAATAAGGCTTTGTAGCGATGTTGCACAATCGGACACTTGCAGCGCAACAGGAATATGATGATTATAAGCCCGTAGTACCCTTAGGTTGACAAAATCGGTCGAAATTTGTTTTCGTCCAATAACGCTTTACAGCGATGTTGCACAATCGGACACTTCCAGCACAACACGAATATGATGATTATAAGCCCGTAGTACCCTTACGTTGAGAAAATTGGTTAAATTTTGTTTTCGTTCAATAAGGCTTTGTAGCGATGTTGCACAATCGGAAACTTGCAGCGCAACATGAATATGATGATTATAAGCCCGTAGTACCCTTAGGTTGAAAAAATCGGTCGAAATTTCTTTTCGTCCAATAAGGCTTTGTAGCGATGTCTCGCAATCGGACACTTGCAGCGCGACACGAATATGATGATTATAAGCCCGTAGTACCCTTAGGTTGAAAAAATTGGTCGAATTTTGTTTTCGTTTAATAACGCTTTCTAGCGATGTTGCACAATCGGACACTTGCAGCGCAACACGAATATGATGATTATAAGCCCGTAGTACCCTTAGGTTGACAAAATCGGTCGAAATTTTTTTTCGTCCAATAAGGCTTTGTAGCGATGGCTCGCAATCGGAAATTTCCCGCGGAACACGAATATTATGATTATAAGCCCGTAGTACCCTTAGGTTGAGAAAATTGGTTACATTTTTGTTTCGTTAAATAAGGCTTTGTAGCGATGTCTCGCAATCGGACACTTGCAGCGCGACACGAATATGATGATTATAAGCCCGTAGTACCCTTAGGTTGAAAAAATTGGTCGAATTTTGTTTTCGTTTAATAACGCTTTGTAGCGATGTTGCACAATCGGACACTTGCAGCGCAACACGAATATGATGATTATAAGCCCGTAGTACCCTTAGGTTGACAAAATCGGTCGAAATTTTTTTTCGTCCAATAAGGCTTTGTAGCGATGGCTCGCAATCGGAAATTTCCCGCGGAACACGAATATTATGATTATAAGCCCGTAGTACCCTTAGGTTGAGAAAATTGGTTACATTTTTGTTTCGTTAAATAAGGCTTTGTAGCGATGTTGCACAATCGGACACTTGCAGCGCAACAGGAATATGATGATTATAAGCCCGTAGTACCCTTAGGTTGACAAAATCGGTCGAAATTTGTTTTCGTCCAATAAGGCTTTGTAGCGATGTCTCGCAATCGGACACTTGCAGCGCAACACGAATATGATGATTATAAGCCCGTAGTACCCTTAGGTTGATAAAATTGGTTAATTTTTTTTTTCGTTCAATAACGCTTTGTAGCGATGTTGCACAATCGGACACTTGCAGCGCAACACGAATATGATGATTATAAGCCCGTAGTACCCTTAGGTTGAAAAAATCGGTCGAATTTTTTTTTCGTTCAATAACGCTTTGTAGCGATGTTGCACAATCGGACACTTGCAGCGCAACACGAATATGATAATTATAAGCCCGTAGTACCCTTAGGTTGAAAAAATCGGTCGAATTTTTTTTTCGTTCAATAAGGCTTTGTAGCGATGTTGCACAATCGGAAACTTGCAGCGCAACATGAATATGATGATTATAAGCCCGTAGTACCCTTAGGTTGACAAAATCGGTCGAAATTTCTTTTCGTCCAATAAGGCTTTGTAGCGATGTTGCACAATCGGACACTTGCAGCGCAACACGAATATGATGATCATAAGCCCGTAGTACCCTTAGGATGAGAAAATTGATCTAAATTTTGTTTTCGTCCAATAACGCTTTACAGCGATGTTGCACAATCGGACACTTCCAGCACAACACGAATATGATGATTATAAGCCCGTAGTACCCTTAGGTTGAGAAAATTGGTTAAATTTTTGTTTCGTTCAATAAGGCTTTGTAGCGATGTTGCGCAATCGGAAACTTGCAGCGCAACACGAATATGATGATTATAAGCCCGTAGTACCCTTAGGTTGAAAAAATCGGTCGAATTTTTGTTTCGTTCAATAAGGCTTTGTAGCGATGTTGCACAATCAGACACTTGCAGCGCGACACGAATATGATGATTATAAGCCCGTAGTACCCTTAGGTTGAAAAAATTGGTCGAATTTTGTTTTCGTTTAATAACGCTTTGTAGCGATGTTGCACAATCGGACACTTGCAGCGCAACACGAATATGATGATTATAAGCCCGTAGTACCCTTAGGTTGACAAAATCGGTCGAAATTTTTTTTCGTCCAATAAGGCTTTGTAGCGATGGCTCGCAATCGGAAATTTCCCGCGGAACACGAATATTATGATTATAAGCCCGTAGTACCCTTAGGTTGAGAAAATTGGTTACATTTTTTTTTCGTTAAATAAGGCTTTGTAGCGATGTTGCACAATCGGACACTTGCAGCGCAACACGAATATGATGATTATAAGCCCGTAGTACCCTTAGGTTGACAAAATCGGTCGAAATTTTTTTTCGTCCAATAAGGCTTTGTAGCGATGTCTCGCAATCGGACACTTGCAGCGCAACACGAATATGATGATTATAAGCCCGTAGTACCCTTAGGTTGATAAAATTGGTTAAATTTTTTTTTCGTTCAATAACGCTTTGTAGCGATGTTGCACAATCGGACACTTGCAGCGCAACACGAATATGATGATTATAAGCCCGTAGTACCCTTAGGTTGAAAAAATCGGTCGAAATTTCTTTTCGTCCAATAAGGCTTTGTAGCGATGTCTCGCAATCGGACACTTGCAGCGCGACACGAATATGATGATTATAAGCCCGTAGTACCCTTAGGTTGAAAAAATTGGTCGAATTTTGTTTTCGTTTAATAACGCTTTCTAGCGATGTTGCACAATCGGACACTTGCAGCGCAACACGAATATGATGATTATAAGCCCGTAGTACCCTTAGGTTGACAAAATCGGTCGAAATTTTTTTTCGTCCAATAAGGCTTTGTAGCGATGGCTCGCAATCGGAAATTTCCCGCGGAACACGAATATTATGATTATAAGCCCGTAGTACCCTTAGGTTGAGAAAATTGGTTACATTTTTGTTTCGTTAAATAAGGCTTTGTAGCGATGTCTCGCAATCGGACACTTGCAGCGCGACACGAATATGATGATTATAAGCCCGTAGTACCCTTAGGTTGAAAAAATTGGTCGAATTTTGTTTTCGTTTAATAACGCTTTGTAGCGATGTTGCACAATCGGACACTTGCAGCGCAACACGAATATGATGATTATAAGCCCGTAGTACCCTTAGGTTGACAAAATCGGTCGAAATTTTTTTTCGTCCAATAAGGCTTTGTAGCGATGGCTCGCAATCGGAAATTTCCCGCGGAACACGAATATTATGATTATAAGCCCGTAGTACCCTTAGGTTGAGAAAATTGGTTACATTTTTGTTTCGTTAAATAAGGCTTTGTAGCGATGTTGCACAATCGGACACTTGCAGCGCAACAGGAATATGATGATTATAAGCCCGTAGTACCCTTAGGTTGACAAAATCGGTCGAAATTTGTTTTCGTCCAATAACGCTTTACAGCGATGTTGCACAATCGGACACTTCCAGCACAACACGAATATGATGATTATAAGCCCGTAGTACCCTTACGTTGAGAAAATTGGTTAAATTTTGTTTTCGTTCAATAAGGCTTTGTAGCGATGTTGCACAATCGGAAACTTGCAGCGCAACATGAATATGATGATTATAAGCCCGTAGTACCCTTAGGTTGAAAAAATCGGTCGAAATTTCTTTTCGTCCAATAAGGCTTTGTAGCGATGTCTCGCAATCGGACACTTGCAGCGCGACACGAATATGATGATTATAAGCCCGTAGTACCCTTAGGTTGAAAAAATTGGTCGAATTTTGTTTTCGTTTAATAACGCTTTCTAGCGATGTTGCACAATCGGACACTTGCAGCGCAACACGAATATGATGATTATAAGCCCGTAGTACCCTTAGGTTGACAAAATCGGTCGAAATTTTTTTTCGTCCAATAAGGCTTTGTAGCGATGGCTCGCAATCGGAAATTTCCCGCGGAACACGAATATTATGATTATAAGCCCGTAGTACCCTTAGGTTGAGAAAATTGGTTACATTTTTGTTTCGTTAAATAAGGCTTTGTAGCGATGTCTCGCAATCGGACACTTGCAGCGCGACACGAATATGATGATTATAAGCCCGTAGTACCCTTAGGTTGAAAAAATTGGTCGAATTTTGTTTTCGTTTAATAACGCTTTGTAGCGATGTTGCACAATCGGACACTTGCAGCGCAACACGAATATGATGATTATAAGCCCGTAGTACCCTTAGGTTGACAAAATCGGTCGAAATTTTTTTTCGTCCAATAAGGCTTTGTAGCGATGGCTCGCAATCGGAAATTTCCCGCGGAACACGAATATTATGATTATAAGCCCGTAGTACCCTTAGGTTGAGAAAATTGGTTACATTTTTGTTTCGTTAAATAAGGCTTTGTAGCGATGTTGCACAATCGGACACTTGCAGCGCAACAGGAATATGATGATTATAAGCCCGTAGTACCCTTAGGTTGACAAAATCGGTCGAAATTTGTTTTCGTCCAATAAGGCTTTGTAGCGATGTCTCGCAATCGGACACTTGCAGCGCAACACGAATATGATGATTATAAGCCCGTAGTACCCTTAGGTTGATAAAATTGGTTAATTTTTTTTTTCGTTCAATAACGCTTTGTAGCGATGTTGCACAATCGGACACTTGCAGCGCAACACGAATATGATGATTATAAGCCCGTAGTACCCTTAGGTTGAAAAAATCGGTCGAATTTTTTTTTCGTTCAATAACGCTTTGTAGCGATGTTGCACAATCGGACACTTGCAGCGCAACACGAATATGATAATTATAAGCCCGTAGTACCCTTAGGTTGAAAAAATCGGTCGAATTTTTTTTTCGTTCAATAAGGCTTTGTAGCGATGTTGCACAATCGGAAACTTGCAGCGCAACATGAATATGATGATTATAAGCCCGTAGTACCCTTAGGTTGACAAAATCGGTCGAAATTTCTTTTCGTCCAATAAGGCTTTGTAGCGATGTTGCACAATCGGACACTTGCAGCGCAACACGAATATGATGATTATAAGCCCGTAGTACCCTTAGGATGAGAAAATTGATCTAAATTTTGTTTTCGTCCAATAACGCTTTACAGCGATGTTGCACAATCGGACACTTCCAGCACAACACGAATATGATGATTATAAGCCCGTAGTACCCTTAGGTTGAGAAAATTGGTTAAATTTTTGTTTCGTTCAATAAGGCTTTGTAGCGATGTTGCGCAATCGGAAACTTGCAGCGCAACACGAATATGATGATTATAAGCCCGTAGTACCCTTAGGTTGAAAAAATCGGTCGAATTTTTGTTTCGTTCAATAAGGCTTTGTAGCGATGTTGCACAATCAGACACTTGCAGCGCGACACGAATATGATGATTATAAGCCCGTAGTACCCTTAGGTTGAAAAAATTGGTCGAATTTTGTTTTCGTTTAATAACGCTTTGTAGCGATGTTGCACAATCGGACACTTGCAGCGCAACACGAATATGATGATTATAAGCCCGTAGTACCCTTAGGTTGACAAAATCGGTCGAAATTTTTTTTCGTCCAATAAGGCTTTGTAGCGATGGCTCGCAATCGGAAATTTCCCGCGGAACACGAATATTATGATTATAAGCCCGTAGTACCCTTAGGTTGAGAAAATTGGTTACATTTTTTTTTCGTTAAATAAGGCTTTGTAGCGATGTTGCACAATCGGACACTTGCAGCGCAACACGAATATGATGATTATAAGCCCGTAGTACCCTTAGGTTGACAAAATCGGTCGAAATTTTTTTTCGTCCAATAAGGCTTTGTAGCGATGTCTCGCAATCGGACACTTGCAGCGCAACACGAATATGATGATTATAAGCCCGTAGTACCCTTAGGTTGATAAAATTGGTTAAATTTTTTTTTCGTTCAATAACGCTTTGTAGCGATGTTGCACAATCGGACACTTGCAGCGCAACACGAATATGATGATTATAAGCCCGTAGTACCCTTAGGTTGAAAAAATCGGTCGAATTTTTTTTTGGTTCAATAACGCTTTGTAGCGATGTTGCACAATCGGACACTTGCAGCGCAACACGAATATGATAATTATAAGCCCGTCGTACCCTTAGGTTGAAAAAATCGGTCGAATTTTTTTTTCGTTCAATAAGGCTTTGTAGCGATGTTGCACAATCAGACACTTGCAGCGCGACACGAATATGATGATTATAAGCCCGTAGTACCCTTAGGTTGACAAAATCGGTCGAAATTTCTTTTCGTCCAATAAGGCTTTGCAGCGATGTTGTGCAATCGGTCACTTGCAGCGCAACACGAATATGATGATTATAAGCCCGTAGTACCCTTAGGTTGAGAAAATTGGTCTAAATTTTGTTTTCGTCCAATAACGCTTTACAGCGATGTTGCACAATCGGACACTTCCAGCACAACACGAATATGATGATTATAAGCCCGTAGTACCCTTAGGTTGAGAAAATTGGTCAAATTTTTTTTTCGTTCAATAAGGCTTTGTAGCGATGTTGCACAATCGGAAACTTGCAGCGCAACATGAATATGATGATTATAAGCCCGTAGTACCCTTAGGTTGACAAAATCGGTCGAAATTTCTTTTCGTCCAATAAGGCTTTGTAGCGATGTTGCACAATCGGACACTTGCAGCGCAACACGAATATGATGATTATAAGCCCGTAGTACCCTTAGGTTGAGAAAATCGGTCTAAATTTTTTTTTCGTTCAATAAGGCTTTGTAGCGATGTTGCACAATCGGAAACTTCCCGCACAACACGAATGTGATAATTATAAGCCCGTAGTACCCTTAGGTAGATAAAATTGGTTAAATTTTTTTTTCGGTCAATAACGCTTTGTAGCGATGTTGCGCAATCGGAAACTTGCAGCGCAACACGAATATGATGATTATAAGCCCGTAGTACCCTTAGGTTGAGAAAATTGGTTAAATTTTGTTTTCGTTCAATAAGGCTTTGTAGCGATGTTGCACAATCAGACACTTGCAGCGCGACACGAATATTATGATTATAAGCCCGTAGTACCCTTAGGTTGAAAAAATTGGTCGAATTTTGTTTTCGTTTAATAACGCTTTGTAGCGATGTTGCACAATCGGACACTTGCAGCGCAACACGAATATGATGATTATAAGCCCGTAGTACCCTTAGGTTGACAAAATCGGTCGAAATTTTTTTTCGTCCAATAAGGCTTTGTAGCGATGGCTCGCAATCGGAAATTTCCCGCGGAACACGAATATTATGATTATAAGCCCGTAGTACCCTTAGGTTGAGAAAATTGGTTAAATTTTTGTTTCGTTCAATAAGGCTTTGTAGCGATGTTGCGCAATCGGAAACTTGCAGCGCAACACGAATATGATGATTATAAGCCCGTAGTACCCTTAGGTTGAAAAAATCGGTCGAATTTTTGTTTCGTTCAATAAGGCTTTGTAGCGATGTTGCACAATCAGACACTTGCAGCGCGACACGAATATGATGATTATAAGCCCGTAGTACCCTTAGGTTGAAAAAATTGGTCGAATTTTGTTTTCGTTTAATAACGCTTTGTAGCGATGTTGCACAATCGGACACTTGCAGCGCAACACGAATATGATGATTATAAGCCCGTAGTACCCTTAGGTTGACAAAATCGGTCGAAATTTTTTTTCGTCCAATAAGGCTTTGTAGCGATGGCTCGCAATCGGAAATTTCCCGCGGAACACGAATATTATGATTATAAGCCCGTAGTACCCTTAGGTTGAGGAAATTGGTTACATTTTTTTTTCGTTAAATAAGGCTTTGTAGCGATGTTGCACAATCGGACACTTGCAGCGCAACACGAATATGATGATTATAAGCCCGTAGTACCCTTAGGTTGACAAAATCGGTCGAAATTTTTTTTCGTCCAATAAGGCTTTGTAGCGATGTCTCGCAATCGGACACTTGCAGCGCAACACGAATATGATGATTATAAGCCCGTAGTACCCTTAGGTTGATAAAATTGGTTAAATTTTTTTTTCGTTCAATAACGCTTTGTAGCGATGTTGCACAATCGGACACTTGCAGCGCAACACGAATATGATGATTATAAGCCCGTAGTACCCTTAGGTTGAAAAAATCGGTCGAATTTTTTTTTGGTTCAATAACGCTTTGTAGCGATGTTGCACAATCGGACACTTGCAGCGCAACACGAATATGATAATTATAAGCCCGTCGTACCCTTAGGTTGAAAAAATCGGTCGAATTTTTTTTTCGTTCAATAAGGCTTTGTAGCGATGTTGCACAATCAGACACTTGCAGCGCGACACGAATATGATGATTATAAGCCCGTAGTACCCTTAGGTTGACAAAATCGGTCGAAATTTCTTTTCGTCCAATAAGGCTTTGCAGCGATGTTGTGCAATCGGTCACTTGCAGCGCAACACGAATATGATGATTATAAGCCCGTAGTACCCTTAGGTTGAGAAAATTGGTCTAAATTTTGTTTTCGTCCAATAACGCTTTACAGCGATGTTGCACAATCGGACACTTCCAGCACAACACGAATATGATGATTATAAGCCCGTAGTACCCTTAGGTTGAGAAAATTGGTTAAATTTTGTTTTCGTTCAATAAGGCTTTGTAGCGATGTTGCACAATCAGACACTTGCAGCGCGACACGAATATTATGATTATAAGCCCGTAGTACCCTTAGGTTGAAAAAATTGGTCGAATTTTGTTTTCGTTTAATAACGCTTTGTAGCGATGTTGCACAATCGGACACTTGCAGCGCAACACGAATATGATGATTATAAGCCCGTAGTACCCTTAGGTTGACAAAATCGGTCGAAATTTTTTTTCGTCCAATAAGGCTTTGTAGCGATGGCTCGCAATCGGAAATTTCCCGCGGAACACGAATATTATGATTATAAGCCCGTAGTACCCTTAGGTTGAGAAAATTGGTTACATTTTTGTTTCGTTAAATAAGGCTTTGTAGCGATGTTGCACAATCGGACACTTGCAGCGCAACAGGAATATGATGATTATAAGCCCGTAGTACCCTTAGGTTGACAAAATCGGTCGAAATTTGTTTTCGTCCAATAAGGCTTTGTAGCGATGTCTCGCAATCGGACACTTGCAGCGCAACACGAATATGATGATTATAAGCCCGTAGTACCCTTAGGTTGATAAAATTGGTTAAATTTTTTTTTCGTTCAATAACGCTTTGTAGCGATGTTGCACAATCGGACACTTGCAGCGCAACACGAATATGATGATTATAAGCCCGTAGTACCCTTAGGTTGAAAAAATCGGTCGAATTTTTTTTTCGTTCAATAACGCTTTGTAGCGATGTTGCACAATCGGACACTTGCAGCGCAACACGAATATGATAATTATAAGCCCGTAGTACCCTTAGGTTGAAAAAATCGGTCGAATTTTTGTTTCGTTCAATAAGGCTTTGTAGCGATGTTGCACAATCGGAAACTTGCAGCGCAACATGAATATGATGATTATAAGCCCGTAGTACCCTTAGGTTGACAAAATCGGTCGAAATTTCTTTTCGTCCAATAAGGCTTTGTAGCGATGTTGCACAATCGGACACTTGCAGCGCAACACGAATATGATGATTATAAGCCCGTAGTACCCTTAGGATGAGAAAATTGATCTAAATTTTGTTTTCGTCCAATAACGCTTTACAGCGATGTTGCACAATCGGACACTTCCAGCACAACACGAATATGATGATTATAAGCCCGTAGTACCCTTAGGTTGAGAAAATTGGTTAAATTTTTGTTTCGTTCAATAAGGCTTTGTAGCGATGTTGCGCAATCGGAAACTTGCAGCGCAACACGAATATGATGATTATAAGCCCGTAGTTCCCTTAGGTTGATAAAATCGGTCGAAATTTTGTTTCGTGCAATAAGGCTCTGTAGCGATGTGTCGCAATCGGACACTTGCAGCGCAACACGAATATGATGATTATAAGCCCGTAGTACCCTTAGGTTGAAAAAATCGGTCGAATTTTTTTTTCGTTCAATAACGCTTTGTAGCGATGTTGCACAATCGGACACTTGCAGCGCAACACGAATATGATGATTATAAGCCCGTAGTACCCTTAGGTTGAAAAAATCGGTCGAATTTTGTTTTCGTCCAATAACGCTTTACAGCGATGTTGCACAATCGGACACTTGCAGCGCAACACGAATATGATGATCATAAGCCCGTAGTACCCTTAGGTTGAGAAAATTGGTTAAATTTTGTTTTCGTTCAATAAGGCTTTGTAGCGATGTTGCACAATCAGACACTTGCAGCGCGACACGAATATTATGATTATAAGCCTGTAGTACCCTTAGGTTGAAAAAATTGGTCGAATTTTGTTTTCGTTTAATAACGCTTTGTAGCGATGTTGCACAATCGGACACTTGCAGCGCAACACGAATATGATGATTATAAGCCCGTAGTACCCTTAGGTTGACAAAATCGGTCGAAATTTTTTTTCGTCCAATAAGGCTTTGTAGCGATGGCTCGCAATCGGAAATTTCCCGCGGAACACGAATATTATGATTATAAGCCCGTAGTACCCTTAGGTTGAGAAAATTGGTTACATTTTTGTTTCGTTAAATAAGGCCTTGTAGCGATGTTGCACAATCGGACACTTGCAGCGCAACAGGAATATGATGATTATAAGCCCGTAGTACCCTTAGGTTGACAAAATCGGTCGAAATTTGTTTTCGTCCAATAAGGCTTTGTAGCGATGTCTCGCAATCGGACACTTGCAGCGCAACACGAATATGATGATTATAAGCCCGTAGTACCCTTAGGTTGATAAAATTGGTTAAATTTTTTTTTCGTTCAATAACGCTTTGTAGCGATGTTGCACAATCGGACACTTGCAGCGCAACACGAATATGATAATTATAAGCCCGTAGTACCCTTAGGTTGAAAAAATCGGTCGAATTTTTGTTTCGTTCAATAAGGCTTTGTAGCGATGTTGCACAATCGGAAACTTGCAGCGCAACATGAATATGATGATTATAAGCCCGTAGTACCCTTAGGTTGACAAAATCGGTCGAAATTTCTTTTCGTCCAATAAGGCTTTGTAGCGATGTTGCACAATCGGACACTTGCAGCGCAACACGAATATGATGATTATAAGCCCGTAGTACCCTTAGGATGAGAAAATTGATCTAAATTTTGTTTTCGTCCAATAACGCTTTACAGCGATGTTGCACAATCGGACACTTCCAGCACAACACGAATATGATGATTATAAGCCCGTAGTACCCTTAGGTTGAGAAAATTGGTTAAATTTTTGTTTCGTTCAATAAGGCTTTGTAGCGATGTTGCGCAATCGGAAACTTGCAGCGCAACACGAATATGATGATTATAAGCCCGTAGTTCCCTTAGGTTGATAAAATCGGTCGAAATTTTGTTTCGTGCAATAAGGCCCTGTAGCGATGTGTCGCAATCGGACACTTGCAGCGCAACACGAATATGATGATTATAAGCCCGTAGTACCCTTAGGTTGAAAAAATCGGTCGAATTTTTTTTTCGTTCAATAACGCTTTGTAGCGATGTTGCACAATCGGACACTTGCAGCGCAACACGAATATGATGATTATAAGCCCGTAGTACCCTTAGGTTGAAAAAATCGGTCGAATTTTTTTTTCGTTCAATAACGCTTTGTAGCGATGTTGCACAATCGGACACTTGCAGCGCAACACGAATATGATAATTATAAGCCCGTAGTACCCTTAGGTTGAAAAAATCGGTCGAATTTTGTTTTCGTTCAATAAGGCTTTGAAGCGATGTTGCACAATCAGACACTTGCAGCGCGACACGAATATGATGATTATAAGCCCGTAGTACCCTTAGGTTGAAAAAATTGGTCGAATTTTGTTTTCGTTTAATAACGCTTTGTAGCGATGTTGCACAATCGGACACTTGCAGCGCAACACGAATATGATGATTATAAGCCCGTAGTACCCTTAGGTTGACAAAATCGGTCGAAATTTTTTTTCGTCCAATAAGGCTTTGTAGCGGTGGCTCGCAATCGGAAATTTCCCGCGGAACACGAATATTATGATTATAAGCCCGTAGTACCCTTAGGTTGCGAAAATTGGTTACATTTTTTTTTCGTTAAATAAGGCTTTGTAGCGATGTTGCACAATCGGACACTTGCAGCGCAACACGAATATGATGATTATAAGCCCGTAGTACCCTTAGGTTGACAAAATCGGTCGAAATTTTGTTTCGTCCAATAAGGCTTTGTAGCGATGTCTCGCAATCGGACACTTGCAGCGCAACACGAATATGATTATTATAAGCCCGTAGTACCCTTATGTTGATAAAATTGGTTAAATTTTTTTTGCGTTCAATAACGCTTTGTAGCGATGTTGCACAATCGGACACTTGCAGCGCAACACGAATATGATGATTATAAGCCCGTAGTACCCTTAGGTTGAAAAAATCGGTCGAATTTTTGTTTCGTTCAATAAGGCTTTGTAGCGATGTTGCACAATCAGACACTTGCAGCGCGACACGAATATGATGATTATAAGCCCGTAGTACCCTTAGGTTGAAAAAATTGGTCGAATTTTGTTTTCGTTTAATAACGCTTTGTAGCGATGTTGCACAATCGGACACTTGCAGCGCAACACGAATATGATGATTATAAGCCCGTAGTACCCTTAGGTTGACAAAATCGGTCGAAATTTTGTTTCGTCCAATAAGGCTTTGTAGCGATGGCTCGCAATCGGAAATTTCCCGCGGAACACGAATATTATGATTATAAGCCCGTAGTACCCTTAGGTTGAGAAAATTGGTTAAATTTTTTTTTCGTTAAATAAGGCTTTGTAGCGATGTTGCACAATCGGACACTTGCAGCGCAACACGAATATGATGATTATAAGCCCGTAGTACCCTTAGGTTGACAAAATCGGTCGAAATTTCTTTTCGTCCAATAAGGCTTTGTAGCGATGTTGCACAATCGGACACTTGCAGCGCAACAGGAATATGATGATTATAAGCCCGTAGTACCCTTAGGTTGACAAAATCGGTCGAAATTTGTTTTCGTCCAATAAGGCTTTGTAGCGATGTTGCACAATCGGACACTTGCAGCGCAACAGGAATATGATGATTATAAGCCCGTAGTACCCTTAGGTTGACAAAATCGGTCGAAATTTGTTTTCGTCCAATAAGGCTTTGTAGCGATGTCTCGCAATCGGACACTTGCAGCGCAACACGAATATGATGATTATAAGCCCGTAGTACCCTTAGGTTGATAAAATTGGTTAAATTTTTTTTTCGTTCAATAACGCTTTGTAGCGATGTTGCACAATCGGACACTTGCAGCGCAACACGAATATGATGATTATAAGCCCGTAGTACCCTTAGGTTGAAAAAATCGGTCGAATTTTTTTTTCGTTCAATAACGCTTTGTAGCGATATTGCACAATCGGACACTTGCAGCGCAACACGAATATGATAATTATAAGCCCGTAGTACCCTTAGGTTGAAAAAATCGGTCGAATTTTTTTTTCGTTCAATAAGGCTTTGTAGCGATGTTGCACAATCAGACACTTGCAGCGCGACACGAATATGATGATTATAAGCCCGTAGTACCCTTAGGTTGACAAAATCGGTCGAAATTTCTTTTCGTCCAATAAGGCTTTGCAGCGATGTTGTGCAATCGGTCACTTGCAGCGCAACACGAATATGATGATTATAAGCCCGTAGTACCGTTAGGTTGAGAAAATTGGTCTAAATTTTGTTTTCGTCCAATAACGCTTTACAGCGATGTTGCACAATCGGACACTTCCAGCACAACACGAATATGATGATTATAAGCCCGTAGTACCCTTAGGTTGAGAAAATTGGTTAAATTTTTTTTTCGTTCAATAAGGCTTTGTAGCGATGTTGCACAATCGGAAACTTGCAGCGCAACATGAATATGATGATTATAAGCCCGTAGTACCCTTAGGTTGACAAAATCGGTCGAAATTTCTTTTCGTCCAATAAGGCTTTGTAGCGATGTTGCACAATCGGACACTTGCAGCGCAACATGAATATGATGATTATAAGCCCGTAGTACCCTTAGGTTGACAAAATCGGTCGAAATTTCTTTTCGTCCAATAAGGCTTTGTAGCGATGTTGCACAATCGGACACTTGCAGCGCAACACGAATATGATGATTATAAGCCCGTAGTACCCTTAGGTTGAGAAAATCGGTCTAAATTTTTTTTTCGTTCAATAAGGCTTTGTAGCGATGTTGCACAATCGGAAACTTCCCGCACAACACGAATGTGATAATTATAAGCCCGTAGTACCCTAAGGTTGATAAAATTGGTTAAATTTTTTTTTCAGTCAATAACGCTTTGTAGCGATGTTGCGCAATCGGAAACTTGCAGCGCAACACGAATATGATGATTATAAGCCCGTAGTTCCCTTAGGTTGATAAAATCGGTCGAAATTTTGTTTCGTGCAATAAGGCCCTGTAGCGATGTGTCGCAATCGGACACTTGCAGCGCAACGCGAGTATGATGATTATAAGCCCGTTGTACCCTTAGGTTGACAAAATCGGTCGAATTTTTTTTTCGATCAATAAGGCTTTGCAGCGATGTTGTGCAATCGGTCACTTGCAGCGCAACACGAATATGATGATTATAAGCCCGTAGTACCCTTAGGTTGAGAAAATTGGTCTAAATTTTGTTTTCGTCCAATAACGCTTTACAGCGATGTTGCACAATCGGACACTTCCAGCACAACACGAATATGATGATTATAAGCCCGTAGTACCCTTAGGTTGAGAAAATTGGTTAAATTTTTTTTTCGTTCAATAAGGCTTTGTAGCGATGTTGCACAATCGGAAACTTGCAGCGCAACATGAATATGATGATTATAAGCCCGTAGTACCCTTAGGTTGACAAAATCGGTCGAAATTTCTTTTCGTTCAATAACGCTTTGTAGCGATGTTGCACAATCAGACACTTGCAGCGCGACACGAATATGATGATTATAAGCCCGTAGTACCCTTAGGTTGACAAAATCGGTCGAAATTTCTTTTCGTCCAATAAGGCTTTGCAGCGATGTTGTGCAATCGGTCACTTGCAGCGCAACACGAATATGATGATTATAAGCCCGTAGTACCCTTAGGTTGAGAAAATTGGTCTAAATTTTGTTTTCGTCCAATAACGCTTTACAGCGATGTTGCACAATCGGACACTTCCAGCACAACACGAATATGATGATTATAAGCCCGTAGTACCCTTAGGTTGAGAAAATTGGTTAAATTTTTTTTTCGTTCAATAAGGCTTTGTAGCGATGTTGCACAATCGGAAACTTGCAGCGCAACATGAATATGATGATTATAAGCCCGTAGTACCCTTAGGTTGACAAAATCGGTCGAAATTTCTTTTCGTCCAATAAGGCTTTGTAGCGATGTTGCACAATCGGACACTTGCAGCGCAACACGAATATGATGATTATAAGCCCGTAGTACCCTTAGGTTGAGAAAATCGGTCTAAATTTTTTTTTCGTTCAATAAGGCTTTGTAGCGATGTTGCACAATCGGAAACTTCCCGCACAACACGAATGTGATAATTATAAGCCCGTAGTACCCTAAGGTTGATAAAATTGGTTAAATTTTTTTTTCAGTCAATAACGCTTTGTAGCGATGTTGCGCAATCGGAAACTTGCAGCGCAACACGAATATGATGATTATAAGCCCGTAGTTCCCTTAGGTTGATAAAATCGGTCGAAATTTTGTTTCGCGCAATAAGGCCCTGTAGCGATGTGTCGCAATCGGACACTTGCAGCGCAACGCGAGTATGATGATTATAAGCCCGTAGTACCCTTAGGTTGACAAAATCGGTCGAATTTTTTTTTCGATCAATAAGGCTTTGCAGCGATGTTGTGCAATCGGTCACTTGCAGCGCAACACGAATATGATGATTATAAGCCCGTAGTACCCTTAGGTTGAGAAAATTGGTCTAAATTTTGTTTTCGTCCAATAACGCTTTACAGCGATGTTGCACAATCGGACACTTCCAGCACAACACGAATATGATGATTATAAGCCCGTAGTACCCTTAGGTTGAGAAAATTGGTTTAATTTTTTTTTCGTTCAATAAGGCTTTGTAGCGATGTTGCACAATCGGAAACTTGCAGCGCAACATGAATATGATGATTATAAGCCCGTAGTACCCTTAGGTTGACAAAATCGGTCGAAATTTCTTTTCGTCCAATAAGGCTTTGTAGCGATGTTGCACAATCGGACACTTGCAGCGCAACACGAATATGATGATTATAAGCCCGTAGTACCCTTAGGTTGAAAAAATCGGTCGAATTTTTTTTTCGTTCAATAACGCTTTGTAGCGATATTGCACAATCGGACACTTGCAGCGCAACACGAATATGATAATTATAAGCCCGTAGTACCCTTAGGTTGAAAAAATCGGTCGAATTTTTTTTTCGTTCAATAAGGCTTTGTAGCGATGTTGCACAATCAGACACTTGCAGCGCGACACGAATATGATGATTATAAGCCCGTAGTACCCTTAGGTTGACAAAATCGGTCGAAATTTCTTTTCGTCCAATAAGGCTTTGCAGCGATGTTGTGCAATCGGTCACTTGCAGCGCAACACGAATATGATGATTATAAGCCCGTAGTACCGTTAGGTTGAGAAAATTGGTCTAAATTTTGTTTTCGTCCAATAACGCTTTACAGCGATGTTGCACAATCGGACACTTCCAGCACAACACGAATATGATGATTATAAGCCCGTAGTACCCTTAGGTTGAGAAAATTGGTTAAATTTTTTTTTCGTTCAATAAGGCTTTGTAGCGATGTTGCACAATCGGAAACTTGCAGCGCAACATGAATATGATGATTATAAGCCCGTAGTACCCTTAGGTTGACAAAATCGGTCGAAATTTCTTTTCGTCCAATAAGGCTTTGTAGCGATGTTGCACAATCGGACACTTGCAGCGCAACATGAATATGATGATTATAAGCCCGTAGTACCCTTAGGTTGACAAAATCGGTCGAAATTTCTTTTCGTCCAATAAGGCTTTGTAGCGATGTTGCACAATCGGACACTTGCAGCGCAACACGAATATGATGATTATAAGCCCGTAGTACCCTTAGGTTGAGAAAATCGGTCTAAATTTTTTTTTCGTTCAATAAGGCTTTGTAGCGATGTTGCACAATCGGAAACTTCCCGCACAACACGAATGTGATAATTATAAGCCCGTAGTACCCTAAGGTTGATAAAATTGGTTAAATTTTTTTTTCAGTCAATAACGCTTTGTAGCGATGTTGCGCAATCGGAAACTTGCAGCGCAACACGAATATGATGATTATAAGCCCGTAGTTCCCTTAGGTTGATAAAATCGGTCGAAATTTTGTTTCGTGCAATAAGGCCCTGTAGCGATGTGTCGCAATCGGACACTTGCAGCGCAACGCGAGTATGATGATTATAAGCCCGTTGTACCCTTAGGTTGACAAAATCGGTCGAATTTTTTTTTCGATCAATAAGGCTTTGCAGCGATGTTGTGCAATCGGTCACTTGCAGCGCAACACGAATATGATGATTATAAGCCCGTAGTACCCTTAGGTTGAGAAAATTGGTCTAAATTTTGTTTTCGTCCAATAACGCTTTACAGCGATGTTGCACAATCGGACACTTCCAGCACAACACGAATATGATGATTATAAGCCCGTAGTACCCTTAGGTTGAGAAAATTGGTTAAATTTTTTTTTCGTTCAATAAGGCTTTGTAGCGATGTTGCACAATCGGAAACTTGCAGCGCAACATGAATATGATGATTATAAGCCCGTAGTACCCTTAGGTTGACAAAATCGGTCGAAATTTCTTTTCGTTCAATAACGCTTTGTAGCGATGTTGCACAATCAGACACTTGCAGCGCGACACGAATATGATGATTATAAGCCCGTAGTACCCTTAGGTTGACAAAATCGGTCGAAATTTCTTTTCGTCCAATAAGGCTTTGCAGCGATGTTGTGCAATCGGTCACTTGCAGCGCAACACGAATATGATGATTATAAGCCCGTAGTACCCTTAGGTTGAGAAAATTGGTCTAAATTTTGTTTTCGTCCAATAACGCTTTGTAGCGATGTTGCACAATCGGAAACTTGCAGCGCAACATGAATATGATGATTATAAGCCCGTAGTACCCTTAGGTTGACAAAATCGGTCGAAATTTCTTTTCGTCCAATAAGGCTTTGTAGCGATGTTGCACAATCGGACACTTGCAGCGCAACATGAATATGATGATTATAAGCCCGTAGTACCCTTAGGTTGACAAAATCGGTCGAAATTTCTTTTCGTCCAATAAGGCTTTGTAGCGATGTTGCACAATCGGACACTTGCAGCGCAACACGAATATGATGATTATAAGCCCGTAGTACCCTTAGGTTGAGAAAATCGGTCTAAATTTTTTTTTCGTTCAATAAGGCTTTGTAGCGATGTTGCACAATCGGAAACTTCCCGCACAACACGAATGTGATAATTATAAGCCCGTAGTACCCTAAGGTTGATAAAATTGGTTAAATTTTTTTTTCAGTCAATAACGCTTTGTAGCGATGTTGCGCAATCGGAAACTTGCAGCGCAACACGAATATGATGATTATAAGCCCGTAGTTCCCTTAGGTTGATAAAATCGGTCGAAATTTTGTTTCGTGCAATAAGGCCCTGTAGCGATGTGTCGCAATCGGACACTTGCAGCGCAACGCGAGTATGATGATTATAAGCCCGTTGTACCCTTAGGTTGACAAAATCGGTCGAATTTTTTTTTCGATCAATAAGGCTTTGCAGCGATGTTGTGCAATCGGTCACTTGCAGCGCAACACGAATATGATGATTATAAGCCCGTAGTACCCTTAGGTTGAGAAAATTGGTCTAAATTTTGTTTTCGTCCAATAACGCTTTACAGCGATGTTGCACAATCGGACACTTCCAGCACAACACGAATATGATGATTATAAGCCCGTAGTACCCTTAGGTTGAGAAAATTGGTTAAATTTTTTTTTCGTTCAATAAGGCTTTGTAGCGATGTTGCACAATCGGAAACTTGCAGCGCAACATGAATATGATGATTATAAGCCCGTAGTACCCTTAGGTTGACAAAATCGGTCGAAATTTCTTTTCGTTCAATAACGCTTTGTAGCGATGTTGCACAATCAGACACTTGCAGCGCGACACGAATATGATGATTATAAGCCCGTAGTACCCTTAGGTTGACAAAATCGGTCGAAATTTCTTTTCGTCCAATAAGGCTTTGCAGCGATGTTGTGCAATCGGTCACTTGCAGCGCAACACGAATATGATGATTATAAGCCCGTAGTACCCTTAGGTTGAGAAAATTGGTCTAAATTTTGTTTTCGTCCAATAACGCTTTACAGCGATGTTGCACAATCGGACACTTCCAGCACAACACGAATATGATGATTATAAGCCCGTAGTACCCTTAGGTTGAGAAAATTGGTTAAATTTTTTTTTCGTTCAATAAGGCTTTGTAGCGATGTTGCACAATCGGAAACTTGCAGCGCAACATGAATATGATGATTATAAGCCCGTAGTACCCTTAGGTTGACAAAATCGGTCGAAATTTCTTTTCGTCCAATAAGGCTTTGTAGCGATGTTGCACAATCGGACACTTGCAGCGCAACACGAATATGATGATTATAAGCCCGTAGTACCCTTAGGTTGAGAAAATCGGTCTAAATTTTTTTTTCGTTCAATAAGGCTTTGTAGCGATGTTGCACAATCGGAAACTTCCCGCACAACACGAATGTGATAATTATAAGCCCGTAGTACCCTAAGGTTGATAAAATTGGTTAAATTTTTTTTTCAGTCAATAACGCTTTGTAGCGATGTTGCGCAATCGGAAACTTGCAGCGCAACACGAATATGATGATTATAAGCCCGTAGTTCCCTTAGGTTGATAAAATCGGTCGAAATTTTGTTTCGCGCAATAAGGCCCTGTAGCGATGTGTCGCAATCGGACACTTGCAGCGCAACGCGAGTATGATGATTATAAGCCCGTAGTACCCTTAGGTTGACAAAATCGGTCGAATTTTTTTTTCGATCAATAAGGCTTTGCAGCGATGTTGTGCAATCGGTCACTTGCAGCGCAACACGAATATGATGATTATAAGCCCGTAGTACCCTTAGGTTGAGAAAATTGGTCTAAATTTTGTTTTCGTCCAATAACGCTTTACAGCGATGTTGCACAATCGGACACTTCCAGCACAACACGAATATGATGATTATAAGCCCGTAGTACCCTTAGGTTGAGAAAATTGGTTTAATTTTTTTTTCGTTCAATAAGGCTTTGTAGCGATGTTGCACAATCGGAAACTTGCAGCGCAACATGAATATGATGATTATAAGCCCGTAGTACCCTTAGGTTGACAAAATCGGTCGAAATTTCTTTTCGTCCAATAAGGCTTTGTAGCGATGTTGCACAATCGGACACTTGCAGCGCAACACGAATATGATGATTATAAGCCCGTAGTACCCTTAGGTTGAAAAAATCGGTCGAATTTTTTTTTCGTTCAATAACGCTTTGTAGCGATGTTGCACAATCGGACACTTGCAGCGCACCACGAATATGATAATTATAAGCCCGTAGTACCCTTAGGTTGAAAAAATCGGTCGAATTTTTTTTTCGTTCAATAAGGCTTTGTAGCGATGTTGCACAATCAGACACTTGCAGCGCGACACGAATATGATGATTATAAGCCCGTAGTACCCTTAGGTTGACAAAATCGGTCGAAATTTCTTTTCGTCCAATAAGGCTTTGCAGCGATGTTGTGCAATCGGTCACTTGCAGCGCAACACGAATATGATGATTATAAGCCCGTAGTACCCTTAGGTTGAGAAAATTGGTCTAAATTTTGTTTTCGTCCAATAACGCTTTACAGCGATGTTGCACAATCGGACACTTCCAGCACAACACGAATATGATGATTATAAGCCCGTAGTACCCTTAGGTTGAGAAAATTGGTTAAATTTTTTTTTCGTTCAATAAGGCTTTGTAGCGATGTTGCACAATCGGAAACTTGCAGCGCAACATGAATATGATGATTATAAGCCCGTAGTACCCTTAGGTTGACAAAATCGGTCGAAATTTCTTTTCGTCCAATAAGGCTTTGTAGCGATGTTGCACAATCGGACACTTGCAGCGCAACACGAATATGATGATTATAAGCCCGTAGTACCCTTAGGTTGAGAAAATCGGTCTAAATTTTTTTTTCGTTCAATAAGGCTTTGTAGCGATGTTGCACAATCGGAAACTTCCCGCACAACACGAATGTGATAATTATAAGCCCGTAGTACCCTAAGGTTGATAAAATTGGTTAAATTTTTTTTTCAGTCAATAACGCTTTGTAGCGATGTTGCGCAATCGGAAACTTGCAGCGCAACACGAATATGATGATTATAAGCCCGTAGTTCCCTTAGGTTGATAAAATCGGTCGAAATTTTGTTTCGCGCAATAAGGCCCTGTAGCGATGTGTCGCAATCGGACACTTGCAGCGCAACGCGAGTATGATGATTATAAGCCCGTAGTACCCTTAGGTTGACAAAATCGGTCGAATTTTTTTTTCGATCAATAAGGCTTTGCAGCGATGTTGTGCAATCGGTCACTTGCAGCGCAACACGAATATGATGATTATAAGCCCGTAGTACCCTTAGGTTGAGAAAATTGGTCTAAATTTTGTTTTCGTCCAATAACGCTTTACAGCGATGTTGCACAATCGGACACTTCCAGCACAACACGAATATGATGATTATAAGCCCGTAGTACCCTTAGGTTGAGAAAATTGGTTAAATTTTTTTTTCGTTCAATAAGGCTTTGTAGCGATGTTGCACAATCGGAAACTTGCAGCGCAACATGAATATGATGATTATAAGCCCGTAGTACCCTTAGGTTGACAAAATCGGTCGAAATTTCTTTTCGTCCAATAAGGCTTTGTAGCGATGTTGCACAATCGGACACTTGCAGCGCAACACGAATATGATGATTATAAGCCCGTAGTACCCTTAGGTTGAGAAAATCGGTCTAAATTTTTTTTTCGTTCAATAAGGCTTTGTAGCGATGTTGCACAATCGGAAACTTCCCGCACAACACGAATGTGATAATTATAAGCCCGTAGTACCCTTAGGTTGATAAAATTGGTTAAATTTTTTTTTCAGTCAATAACGCTTTGTAGCGATGTTGCGCAATCGGAAACTTGCAGCGCAACACGAATATGATGATTATAAGCCCGTAGTTCCCTTAGGTTGATAAAATCGGTCGAAATTTTGTTTCGTGCAATAAGGCCCTGTAGCGATGTGTCGCAATCGGACACTTGCAGCGCAACGCGAGTATGATGATTATAAGCCCGTAGTACCCTTAGGTTGACAAAATCGGTCGAATTTTTTTTTCGATCAATAAGGCTTTGCAGCGATGTTGTGCAATCGGTCACTTGCAGCGCAACACGAATATGATGATTATAAGCCCGTAGTACCCTTAGGTTGAGAAAATTGGTCTAAATTTTGTTTTCGTCCAATAACGCTTTACAGCGATGTTGCACAATCGGACACTTCCAGCACAACACGAATATGATGATTATAAGCCCGTAGTACCCTTAGGTTGAAAAAATCGGTCGAATTTTTTTTTCGTTCAATAAGGCTTTGTAGCGATGTTGCACAATCAGACACTTGCAGCGCGACACGAATATGATGATTATAAGCCCGTAGTACCCTTAGGTTGAAAAAATTGGTCGAATTTTGTTTTCGTTTAATAACGCTTTGTAGCGATGTTGCACAATCGGACACTTGCAGCGCAACACGAATATGATGATTATAAGCCCGTAGTACCCTTAGGTTGACAAAATCGGTCGAAATTTTTTTTCGTCCAATAAGGCTTTGTAGCGATGGCTCGCAATCGGAAATTTCCCGCGGAACACGAATATTATGATTATAAGCCCGTAGTACCCTTAGGTTGAGAAAATTGGTTACATTTTTGTTTCGTTAAATAAGGCTTTGTAGCGATGTTGCACAATCGGACACTTGCAGCGCAACAGGAATATGATGATTATAAGCCCGTAGTACCCTTAGGTTGACAAAATCGGTCGAAATTTGTTTTCGTCCAATAAGGCTTTGTAGCGATGTCTCGCAATCGGACACTTGCAGCGCAACACGAATATGATGATTATAAGCCCGTAGTACCCTTAGGTTGATAAAATAGGTTAAATTTTTTTTTCGTTCAATAACGCTTTGTAGCGATGTTGCACAATCGGACACTTGCAGCGCAACACGAATATGATGATTATAAGCCCGTAGTACCCTTAGGTTGAAAAAATCGGTCGAATTTTTTTTTCGTTCAATAACGCTTTGTAGCGATGTTGCACAATCGGACACTTGCAGCGCAACATGAATATGATGATTATAAGCCCGTAGTACCCTTAGGTTGAAAAAATCGGTCGAATTTTTTTTTCGTTCAATAAGGCTTTGTAGCGATGTTGCACAATCAGACACTTGCAGCGCGACACGAATATGATGATTATAAGCCCGTAGTACCCTTAGGTTGAAAAAATTGGTCGAATTTTGTTTTCGTTTAATAACGCTTTGTAGCGATGTTGCACAATCGGACACTTGCAGCGCAACACGAATATGATGATTATAAGCCCGTAGTACCCTTAGGTTGACAAAATCGGTCGAAATTTTTTTTCGTCCAATAAGGCTTTGTAGCGATGGCTCGCAATCGGAAATTTCCCGCGGAACACGAATATTATGATTATAAGCCCGTAGTACCCTTAGGTTGAGAAAATTGGTTACATTTTTGTTTCGTTCAATAAGGCTTTGTAGCGATGTTGCACAATCGGAAACTTCCCGCACAACACGAATGTGATAATTATAAGCCCGTAGTACCCTTAGGTTGATAAAATTGGTTAAATTTTTTTTTCAGTCAATAACGCTTTGTAGCGATGTTGCGCAATCGGAAACTTGCAGCGCAACACGAATATGATGATTATAAGCCCGTAGTTCCCTTAGGTTGATAAAATCGGTCGAAATTTTGTTTCGCGCAATAAGGCCCTGTAGCGATGTGTCGCAATCGGACACTTGCAGCGCAACGCGAGTATGATGATTATAAGCCCGTAGTACCCTTAGGTTGACAAAATCGGTCGAATTTTTTTTTCGATCAATAAGGCTTTGCAGCGATGTTGTGCAATCGGTCACTTGCAGCGCAACACGAATATGATGATTATAAGCCCGTAGTACCCTTAGGTTGAGAAAATTGGTCTAAATTTTGTTTTCGTCCAATAACGCTTTACAGCGATGTTGCACAATCGGACACTTCCAGCACAACACGAATATGATGATTATAAGCCCGTAGTACCCTTAGGTTGAGAAAATTGGTTAAATTTTTTTTTCGTTCAATAAGGCTTTGTAGCGATGTTGCACAATCGGAAACTTGCAGCGCAACATGAATATGATGATTATAAGCCCGTAGTACCCTTAGGTTGACAAAATCGGTCGAAATTTCTTTTCGTCCAATAAGGCTTTGTAGCGATGTTGCACAATCGGACACTTGCAGCGCAACACGAATATGATGATTATAAGCCCGTAGTACCCTTAGGTTGAGAAAATCGGTCTAAATTTTTTTTTCGTTCAATAAGGCTTTGTAGCGATGTTGCACAATCGGAAACTTCCCGCACAACACGAATGTGATAATTATAAGCCCGTAGTACCCTTAGGTTGATAAAATTGGTTAAATTTTTTTTTCAGTCAATAACGCTTTGTAGCGATGTTGCGCAATCGGAAACTTGCAGCGCAACACGAATATGATGATTATAAGCCCGTAGTTCCCTTAGGTTGATAAAATCGGTCGAAATTTTGTTTCGTGCAATAAGGCCCTGTAGCGATGTGTCGCAATCGGACACTTGCAGCGCAACGCGAGTATGATGATTATAAGCCCGTAGTACCCTTAGGTTGACAAAATCGGTCGAATTTTTTTTTCGATCAATAAGGCTTTGCAGCGATGTTGTGCAATCGGTCACTTGCAGCGCAACACGAATATGATGATTATAAGCCCGTAGTACCCTTAGGTTGAGAAAATTGGTCTAAATTTTGTTTTCGTCCAATAACGCTTTACAGCGATGTTGCACAATCGGACACTTCCAGCACAACACGAATATGATGATTATAAGCCCGTAGTACCCTTAGGTTGAAAAAATCGGTCGAATTTTTTTTTCGTTCAATAAGGCTTTGTAGCGATGTTGCACAATCAGACACTTGCAGCGCGACACGAATATGATGATTATAAGCCCGTAGTACCCTTAGGTTGAAAAAATTGGTCGAATTTTGTTTTCGTTTAATAACGCTTTGTAGCGATGTTGCACAATCGGACACTTGCAGCGCAACACGAATATGATGATTATAAGCCCGTAGTACCCTTAGGTTGACAAAATCGGTCGAAATTTTTTTTCGTCCAATAAGGCTTTGTAGCGATGGCTCGCAATCGGAAATTTCCCGCGGAACACGAATATTATGATTATAAGCCCGTAGTACCCTTAGGTTGAGAAAATTGGTTACATTTTTGTTTCGTTAAATAAGGCTTTGTAGCGATGTTGCACAATCGGACACTTGCAGCGCAACAGGAATATGATGATTATAAGCCCGTAGTACCCTTAGGTTGACAAAATCGGTCGAAATTTGTTTTCGTCCAATAAGGCTTTGTAGCGATGTCTCGCAATCGGACACTTGCAGCGCAACACGAATATGATGATTATAAGCCCGTAGTACCCTTAGGTTGATAAAATAGGTTAAATTTTTTTTTCGTTCAATAACGCTTTGTAGCGATGTTGCACAATCGGACACTTGCAGCGCAACACGAATATGATGATTATAAGCCCGTAGTACCCTTAGGTTGAAAAAATCGGTCGAATTTTTTTTTCGTTCAATAACGCTTTGTAGCGATGTTGCACAATCGGACACTTGCAGCGCAACATGAATATGATGATTATAAGCCCGTAGTACCCTTAGGTTGAAAAAATCGGTCGAATTTTTTTTTCGTTCAATAAGGCTTTGTAGCGATGTTGCACAATCAGACACTTGCAGCGCGACACGAATATGATGATTATAAGCCCGTAGTACCCTTAGGTTGAAAAAATTGGTCGAATTTTGTTTTCGTTTAATAACGCTTTGTAGCGATGTTGCACAATCGGACACTTGCAGCGCAACACGAATATGATGATTATAAGCCCGTAGTACCCTTAGGTTGACAAAATCGGTCGAAATTTTTTTTCGTCCAATAAGGCTTTGTAGCGATGGCTCGCAATCGGAAATTTCCCGCGGAACACGAATATTATGATTATAAGCCCGTAGTACCCTTAGGTTGAGAAAATTGGTTACATTTTTGTTTCGTTCAATAAGGCTTTGTAGCGATGTTGCACAATCGGAAACTTCCCGCACAACACGAATGTGATAATTATAAGCCCGTAGTACCCTTAGGTTGATAAAATTGGTTAAATTTTTTTTTCAGTCAATAACGCTTTGTAGCGATGTTGCGCAATCGGAAACTTGCAGCGCAACACGAATATGATGATTATAAGCCCGTAGTTCCCTTAGGTTGATAAAATCGGTCGAAATTTTGTTTCGTGCAATAAGGCCCTGTAGCGATGTGTCGCAATCGGACACTTGCAGCGCAACGCGAGTATGATGATTATAAGCCCGTAGTACCCTTAGGTTGACAAAATCGGTCGAATTTTTTTTTCGATCAATAAGGCTTTGCAGCGATGTTGTGCAATCGGTCACTTGCAGCGCAACACGAATATGATGATTATAAGCCCGTAGTACCCTTAGGTTGAGAAAATTGGTCTAAATTTTGTTTTCGTCCAATAACGCTTTACAGCGATGTTGCACAATCGGACACTTCCAGCACAACACGAATATGATGATTATAAGCCCGTAGTACCCTTAGGTTGAGAAAATTGGTTAAATTTTGTTTTCGTTCAATAAGGCTTTGTAGCGATGTTGCACAATCAGACACTTGCAGCGCGACACGAATATTATGATTATAAGCCCGTAGTACCCTTAGGTTGAAAAAATTGGTCGAATTTTGTTTTCGTTTAATAACGCTTTGTAGCGATGTTGCACAATCGGACACTTGCAGCGCAACACGAATATGATGATTATAAGCCCGTAGTACCCTTAGGTTGACAAAATCGGTCGAAATTTTTTTTCGTCCAATAAGGCTTTGTAGCGATGGCTCGCAATCGGAAATTTCCCGCGGAACACGAATATTATGATTATAAGCCCGTAGTACCCTTAGGTTGAGAAAATTGGTTACATTTTTGTTTCGTTAAATAAGGCTTTGTAGCGATGTTGCACAATCGGACACTTGCAGCGCAACAGGAATATGATGATTATAAGCCCGTAGTACCCTTAGGTTGACAAAATCGGTCGAAATTTGTTTTCGTCCAATAAGGCTTTGTAGCGATGTCTCGCAATCGGACACTTGCAGCGCAACACGAATATGATGATTATAAGCCCGTAGTACCCTTAGGTTGATAAAATTGGTTAAATTTTTTTTTCGTTCAATAACGCTTTGTAGCGATGTTGCACAATCGGACACTTGCAGCGCAACACGAATATGATGATTATAAGCCCGTAGTACCCTTAGGTTGAAAAAATCGGTCGAATTTTTTTTTCGTTCAATAACGCTTTGTAGCGATGTTGCACAATCGGACACTTGCAGCGCAACACGAATATGATAATTATAAGCCCGTAGTACCCTTAGGTTGAAAAAATCGGTCGAATTTTTGTTTCGTTCAATAAGGCTTTGTAGCGATGTTGCACAATCGGAAACTTGCAGCGCAACATGAATATGATGATTATAAGCCCGTAGTACCCTTAGGTTGACAAAATCGGTCGAAATTTCTTTTCGTCCAATAAGGCTTTGTAGCGATGTTGCACAATCGGACACTTGCAGCGCAACACGAATATGATGATTATAAGCCCGTAGTACCCTTAGGATGAGAAAATTGATCTAAATTTTGTTTTCGTCCAATAACGCTTTACAGCGATGTTGCACAATCGGACACTTCCAGCACAACACGAATATGATGATTATAAGCCCGTAGTACCCTTAGGTTGAGAAAATTGGTTAAATTTTTGTTTCGTTCAATAAGGCTTTGTAGCGATGTTGCGCAATCGGAAACTTGCAGCGCAACACGAATATGATGATTATAAGCCCGTAGTTCCCTTAGGTTGATAAAATCGGTCGAAATTTTGTTTCGTGCAATAAGGCCCTGTAGCGATGTGTCGCAATCGGACACTTGCAGCGCAACACGAATATGATGATTATAAGCCCGTAGTACCCTTAGGTTGACAAAATCGGTCGAAATTTGTTTTCGTCCAATAAGGCTTTGTAGCGATGTCTCGCAATCGGACACTTGCAGCGCAACACGAATATGATGATTATAAGCCCGTAGTACCCTTAGGTTGAAAAAATCGGTCGAATTTTTTTTTCGTTCAATAACGCTTTGTAGCGATGTTGCACAATCGGACACTTGCAGCGCAACACGAATATGATGATTATAAGCCCGTAGTACCCTTAGGTTGAAAAAATCGGTCGAATTTTTGTTTCGTTCAATAACGCTTTGTAGCGATGTTGCACAATCGGACACTTGCAGCGCAACACGAATATGATAATTATAAGCCCGTAGTACCCTTAGGTTGAAAAAATCGGTCGAATTTTGTTTTCGTTCAATAAGGCTTTGTAGCGATGTTGCACAATCAGACACTTGCAGCGCGACACGAATATGATGATTATAAGCCCGTAGTACCCTTAGGTTGAAAAAATTGGTCGAATTTTGTTTTCGTTTAATAACGCTTTGTAGCGATGTTGCACAATCGGACACTTGCAGCGCAACACGAATATGATGATTATAAGCCCGTAGTACCCTTAGGTTGACAAAATCGGTCGAAATTTTTTTTCGTCCAATAAGGCTTTGTAGCGATGACTCGCAATCGGAAATTTCCCGCGGAACACGAATATTATGATTATAAGCCCGTAGTACCCTTAGGTTGCGAAAATTGGTTACATTTTTTTTTCGTTAAATAAGGCTTTGTAGCGATGTTGCACAATCGGACACTTGCAGCGCAACACGAATATGATGATTATAAGCCCGTAGTACCCTTAGGTTGACAAAATCGGTCGAAATTTTGTTTCGTCCAATAAGGCTTTGTAGCGACGTCTCGCAATCGGACACTTGCAGCGCAACACGAATATGATTATTATAAGCCCGTAGTACCCTTAGGTTGATAAAATTGGTTAAATTTTTTTTGCGTTCAATAACGCTTTGTAGCGATGTTGCACAATCGGACACTTGCAGCGCAACACGAATATGATGATTATAAGCCCGTAGTACCCTTAGGTTGAAAAAATCGGTCGAATTTTTTTTTCGTTCAATAACGCTTTGTAGCGATGTTGCACAATCGGACACTTGCAGCGCAACACGAATATGATGATTATAAGCCCGTAGTACCCTTAGGTTGAAAAAATCGGTCGAATTTTTTTTTCGTTCAATAACGCTTTGTAGCGATGTTGCACAATCGGACACTTGCAGCGCAACACGAATATGATAATTATAAGCCCGTAGTACCCTTAGGTTGAAAAAATCGGTCGAATTTTTGTTTCGTTCAATAAGGCTTTGTAGCGATGTTGCACAATCGGACACTTGCAGCGCGACACGAATATGATGATTATAAGCCCGTAGTACCCTTAGGTTGACAAAATCGGTCGAAATTTCTTTTCGTCCAATAAGGCTTTGCAGCGATGTTGTGCAATCGGTCACTTGCAGCGCAACACGAATATGATGATTATAAGCCCGTAGTACCCTTAGGTTGAGAAAATTGGTCTAAATTTTGTTTTCGTCCAATAACGCTTTACAGCGATGTTGCACAATCGGACACTTCCAGCACAACACGAATATGATGATTATAAGCCCGTAGTACCCTTAGGTTGAGAAAATTGGTTAAATTTTTTTTTCGTTCAATAAGGCTTTGTAGCGATGTTGCACAATCGGAAACTTGCAGCGCAACATGAATATGATGATTATAAGCCCGTAGTACCCTTAGGTTGACAAAATCGGTCGAAATTTCTTTTCGTCCAATAAGGCTTTGTAGCGATGTTGCACAATCGGACACTTGCAGCGCAACACGAATATGATGATTATATGCCCGTAGTACCCTTAGGTTGAGAAAATCGGTCTAAATTTTTTTTTCGTTCAATAAGGCTTTGTAGCGATGTTGCACAATCGGAAACTTCCCGCACAACACGAATGTGATAATTATAAGCCCGTAGTACCCTTAGGTTGACAAAATCGGTCGAATTTTTTTTTCGATCAATAAGGCTTTGCAGCGATGTTGTGCAATCGGTCACTTGCAGCGCAACACGAATATGATGATTATAAGCCCGTAGTACCCTTAGGTTGAGAAAATTGGTCTAAATTTTGTTTTCGTCCAATAACGCTTTACAGCGATGTTGCACAATCGGACACTTCCAGCACAACACGAATATGATGATTATAAGCCCGTAGTACCCTTAGGTTGAGAAAATTGGTTAAATTTTGTTTTCGTTCAATAAGGCTTTGTAGCGATGTTGCACAATCAGACACTTGCAGCGCGACACGAATATTATGATTATAAGCCCGTAGTACCCTTAGGTTGAAAAAATTGGTCGAATTTTGTTTTCGTTTAATAACGCTTTGTAGCGATGTTGCACAATCGGACACTTGCAGCGCAACACGAATATGATGATTATAAGCCCGTAGTACCCTTAGGTTGACAAAATCGGTCGAAATTTTTTTTCGTCCAATAAGGCTTTGTAGCGATGGCTCGCAATCGGAAATTTCCCGCGGAACACGAATATTATGATTATAAGCCCGTAGTACCCTTAGGTTGAGAAAATTGGTTACATTTTTGTTTCGTTAAATAAGGCTTTGTAGCGATGTTGCACAATCGGACACTTGCAGCGCAACAGGAATATGATGATTATAAGCCCGTAGTACCCTTAGGTTGACAAAATCGGTCGAAATTTGTTTTCGTCCAATAAGGCTTTGTAGCGATGTCTCGCAATCGGACACTTGCAGCGCAACACGAATATGATGATTATAAGCCCGTAGTACCCTTAGGTTGATAAAATTGGTTAAATTTTTTTTTCGTTCAATAACGCTTTGTAGCGATGTTGCACAATCGGAAACTTGCAGCGCAACACGAATATGATGATTATAAGCCCGTAGTACCCTTAGGTTGAAAAAATCGGTCGAATTTTTTTTTCGTTCAATAACGCTTTGTAGCGATGTTGCACAATCGGACACTTGCAGCGCAACACGAATATGATAATTATAAGCCCGTAGTACCCTTAGGTTGAAAAAATCGGTCGAATTTTTGTTTCGTTCAATAAGGCTTTGTAGCGATGTTGCACAATCGGAAACTTGCAGCGCAACATGAATATGATGATTATAAGCCCGTAGTACCCTTAGGTTGACAAAATCGGTCGAAATTTCTTTTCGTCCAATAAGGCTTTGTAGCGATGTTGCACAATCGGACACTTGCAGCGCAACACGAATATGATGATTATAAGCCCGTAGTACCCTTAGGATGAGAAAATTGATCTAAATTTTGTTTTCGTCCAATAACGCTTTACAGCGATGTTGCACAATCGGACACTTCCAGCACAACACGAATATGATGATTATAAGCCCGTAGTACCCTTAGGTTGAGAAAATTGGTTAAATTTTTGTTTCGTTCAATAAGGCTTTGTAGCGATGTTGCGCAATCGGAAACTTGCAGCGCAACACGAATATGATGATTATAAGCCCGTAGTTCCCTTAGGTTGATAAAATCGGTCGAAATTTTGTTTCGTGCAATAAGGCCCTGTAGCGATGTGTCGCAATCGGACACTTGCAGCGCAACACGAATATGATGATTATAAGCCCGTAGTACCCTTAGGTTGACAAAATCGGTCGAAATTTGTTTTCGTCCAATAAGGCTTTGTAGCGATGTCTCGCAATCGGACACTTGCAGCGCAACACGAATATGATGATTATAAGCCCGTAGTACCCTTAGGTTGAAAAAATCGGTCGAATTTTGTTTTCGTTCAATAAGGCTTTGTAGCGATGTTGCACAATCAGACACTTGCAGCGCGACACGAATATGATGAATATAAGCCCGTATTACCCTTAGGTTGAAAAAATTGGTCGAATTTTGTTTTCGTTTAATAACGCTTTGTAGCGATGTTGCACAATCGGACACTTGCAGCGCAACACGAATATGATGATTATAAGCCCGTAGTACCCTTAGGTTGACAAAATCGGTCGAATTTTTTTTTCGTCCAATAAGGCTTTGTAGCGATGACTCGCAATCGGAAATTTCCCGCGGAACACGAATATTATGATTATAAGCCCGTAGTACCCTTAGGTTGCGAAAATTGGTTACATTTTTTTTTCGTTAAATAAGGCTTTGTAGCGATGTTGCACAATCGGAAACTTGCAGCGCAACACGAATATGATGATTATAAGCCCGTAGTACCCTTAGGTTGACAAAATCGGTCGAAATTTTGTTTCGTCCAATAAGGCTTTGTAGCGATGTCTCGCAATCGGACACTTGCAGCGCAACACGAATATGATTATTATAAGCCCGTAGTACCCTTAGGTTGATAAAATTGGTTAAATTTTTTTTGCGTTCAATAACGCTTTGTAGCGATGTTGCACAATCGGACACTTGCAGCGCAACACGAATATGATGATTATAAGCCCGTAGTACCCTTAGGTTGAAAAAATCGGTCGAATTTTTTTTTCGTTCAATAACGCTTTGTAGCGATGTTGCACAATCGGACACTTGCAGCGCAACACCAATATGATGATTATAAGCCCGTAGTACCCTTAGGTTGAAAAAATCGGTCGAATTTTTTTTTCGTTCAATAACGCTTTGTAGCGATGTTGCACAATCGGACACTTGCAGCGCAACACGAATATGATAATTATAAGCCCGTAGTACCCTTAGGTTGAAAAAATCGGTCGAATTTTTGTTTCGTTCAATAAGGCTTTGTAGCGATGTTGCACAATCGGACACTTGCAGCGCGACACGAATATGATGATTATAAGCCCGTAGTACCCTTAGGTTGACAAAATCGGTCGAAATTTCTTTTCGTCCAATAAGGCTTTGCAGCGATGTTGTGCAATCGGTCACTTGCAGCGCAACACGAATATGATGATTATAAGCCCGTAGTACCCTTAGGTTGAGAAAATTGATCTAAATTTTGTTTTCGTCCAATAACGCTTTACAGCGATGTTGCACAATCGGACACTTCCAGCACAACACGAATATGATGATTATAAGCCCGTAGTACCCTTAGGTTGAGAAAATTGGTTAAATTTTTTTTTCGTTCAATAAGGCTTTGTAGCGATGTTGCACAATCGGAAACTTGCAGCGCAACATGAATATGATGATTATAAGCCCGTAGTACCCTTAGGTTGACAAAATCGGTCGAAATTTCTTTTCGTCCAATAAGGCTTTGTAGCGATGTTGCACAATCGGACACTTGCAGCGCAACACGAATATGATGATTATAAGCCCGTAGTACCCTTAGGTTGAGAAAATCGGTCTAAATTTTTTTTTCGTTCAATAAGGCTTTGTAGCGATGTTGCACAATCGGAAACTTCCCGCACAACACGAATGTGATAATTATAAGCCCGTAGTACCCTTAGGTTGATAAAATTGGTTAAATTTTTTTTTCAGTCAATAACGCTTTGTAGCGATGTTGCGCAATCGGAAACTTGCAGCGCAACACGAATATGATGATTATAAGCCCGTAGTTCCCTTAGGTTGATAAAATCGGTCGAAATTTTGTTTCGTGCAATAAGGCCCTGTAGCGATGTGTCGCAATCGGACACTTGCAGCGCAACGCGAGTATGATGATTATAAGCCCGTAGTACCCTTAGGTTGACAAAATCGGTCGAATTTTTTTTTCGATCAATAAGGCTTTGCAGCGATGTTGTGCAATCGGTCACTTGCAGCGCGACACGAATATGATGATTATAAGCCCGTAGTACCCTTAGGTTGAAACAATTGGTCGAATTTTGTTTTCGTTTAATAACGCTTTGTAGCGATGTTGCACAATCGGACACTTGCAGCGCAACACGAATATGATGATTATAAGCCCGTAGTACCCTTAGGTTGACAAAATCGGTCGAAATTTTTTTTCGTCCAATAAGGCTTTGTAGCGATGGCTCGCAATCAGAAATTTCCCGCGGAACACGAATATTATGATTATAAGCCCGTAGTACCCTTAGGTTGAGAAAATTGGTTACATTTTTGTTTCGTTAAATAAGGCTTTGTAGCGATGTTGCACAATCGGACACTTGCAGCGCAACAGGAATATGATGATTATAAGCCCGTAGTACCCTTAGGTTGACAAAATCGGTCGAAATTTGTTTTCGTCCAATAAGGCTTTGTAGCGATGTCTCGCAATCGGACACTTGCAGCGCAACACGAATATGATGATTATAAGCCCGTAGTACCCTTAGGTTGAAAAAATCGGTCGAATTTTTTTTTCGTTCAATAACGCTTTGTAGCGATGTTGCACAATCGGACACTTGCAGCGCAACACGAATATGATGATTATAAGCCCGTAGTACCCTTAGGTTGAAACAATTGGTCGAATTTTGTTTTCGTTTAATAACGCTTTGTAGCGATGTTGCACAATCGGACACTTGCAGCGCAACACGAATATGATGATTATAAGCCCGTAGTACCCTTAGGTTGACAAAATCGGTCGAAATTTTTTTTCGTCCAATAAGGCTTTGTAGCGATGGCTCGCAATCAGAAATTTCCCGCGGAACACGAATATTATGATTATAAGCCCGTAGTACCCTTAGGTTGAGAAAATTGGTTACATTTTTGTTTCGTTAAATAAGGCTTTGTAGCGATGTTGCACAATCGGACACTTGCAGCGCAACAGGAATATGATGATTATAAGCCCGTAGTACCCTTAGGTTGACAAAATCGGTCGAAATTTGTTTTCGTCCAATAAGGCTTTGTAGCGATGTCTCGCAATCGGACACTTGCAGCGCAACACGAATATGATGATTATAAGCCCGTAGTACCCTTAGGTTGAAAAAATCGGTCGAATTTTTTTTTCGTTCAATAACGCTTTGTAGCGATGTTGCACAATCGGACACTTGCAGCGCAACACGAATATGATGATTATAAGCCCGTAGTACCCTTAGGTTGAAAAAATCGGTCGAATTTTTTTTTCGTTCAATAACGCTTTGTAGCGATGTTGCACAATCGGACACTTGCAGCGCAACACGAATATGATAATTATAAGCCCGTAGTACCCTTAGGTTGAAAAAATCGGTCGAATTTTGTTTTCGTTCAATAAGGCTTTGTAGCGATGTTGCACAATCAGACACTTGCAGCGCGACACGAATATGATGAATATAAGCCCGTAGTACCCTTAGGTTGAAAAAATTGGTCGAATTTTGTTTTCGTTTAATAACGCTTTGTAGCGATGTTGCACAATCGGACACTTGCAGCGCAACACGAATATGATGATTATAAGCCCGTAGTACCCTTAGGTTGACAAAATCGGTCGAATTTTTTTTTCGTCCAATAAGGCTTTGTAGCGATGACTCGCAATCGGAAATTTCCCGCGGAACACGAATATTATGATTATAAGCCCGTAGTACCCTTAGGTTGCGAAAATTGGTTACATTTTTTTTTCGTTAAATAAGGCTTTGTAGCGATGTTGCACAATCGGAAACTTGCAGCGCAACACGAATATGATGATTATAAGCCCGTAGTACCCTTAGGTTGACAAAATCGGTCGAAATTTTGTTTCGTCCAATAAGGCTTTGTAGCGATGTCTCGCAATCGGACACTTGCAGCGCAACACGAATATGATTATTATAAGCCCGTAGTACCCTTAGGTTGATAAAATTGGTTAAATTTTTTTTGCGTTCAATAACGCTTTGTAGCGATGTTGCACAATCGGACACTTGCAGCGCAACACGAATATGATGATTATAAGCCCGTAGTACCCTTAGGTTGAAAAAATCGGTCGAATTTTTTTTTCGTTCAATAACGCTTTGTAGCGATGTTGCACAATCGGACACTTGCAGCGCAACACGAATATGATGATTATAAGCCCGTAGTACCCTTAGGTTGAAAAAATCGGTCGAATTTTTTTTTCGTTCAATAACGCTTTGTAGCGATGTTGCACAATCGGACACTTGCAGCGCAACACGAATATGATAATTATAAGCCCGTAGTACCCTTAGGTTGAAAAAATCGGTCGAATTTTTGTTTCGTTCAATAAGGCTTTGTAGCGATGTTGCACAATCGGACACTTGCAGCGCGACACGAATATGATGATTATAAGCCCGTAGTACCCTTAGGTTGACAAAATCGGTCGAAATTTCTTTTCGTCCAATAAGGCTTTGCAGCGATGTTGTGCAATCGGTCACTTGCAGCGCAACACGAATATGATGATTATAAGCCCGTAGTACCCTTAGGTTGAGAAAATTGGTCTAAATTTTGTTTTCGTCCAATAACGCTTTACAGCGATGTTGCACAATCGGACACTTCCAGCACAACACGAATATGATGATTATAAGCCCGTAGTACCCTTAGGTTGAGAAAATTGGTTAAATTTTTTTTTCGTTCAATAAGGCTTTGTAGCGATGTTGCACAATCGGAAACTTGCAGCGCAACATGAATATGATGATTATAAGCCCGTAGTACCCTTAGGTTGACAAAATCGGTCGAAATTTCTTTTCGTCCAATAAGGCTTTGTAGCGATGTTGCACAATCGGACACTTGCAGCGCAACACGAATATGATGATTATAAGCCCGTAGTACCCTTAGGTTGAGAAAATCGGTCTAAATTTTTTTTTCGTTCAATAAGGCTTTGTAGCGATGTTGCACAATCGGAAACTTCCCGCACAACACGAATGTGATAATTATAAGCCCGTAGTTCCCTTAGGTTGATAAAATCGGTCGAAATTTTGTTTCGTGCAATAAGGCCCTGTAGCGATGTGTCGCAATCGGACACTTGCAGCGCAACGCGAGTATGATGATTATAAGCCCGTAGTACCCTTAGGTTGACAAAATCGGTCGAATTTTTTTTTCGATCAATAAGGCTTTGCAGCGATGTTGTGCAATCGGTCACTTGCAGCGCGACACGAATATGATGATTATAAGCCCGTAGTACCCTTAGGTTGAAACAATTGGTCGAATTTTGTTTTCGTTTAATAACGCTTTGTAGCGATGTTGCACAATCGGACACTTGCAGCGCAACACGAATATGATGATTATAAGCCCGTAGTACCCTTAGGTTGACAAAATCGGTCGAAATTTTTTTTCGTCCAATAAGGCTTTGTAGCGATGGCTCGCAATCGGAAATTTCCCGCGGAACACGAATATTATGATTATAAGCCCGTAGTACCCTTAGGTTGAGAAAATTGGTTACATTTTTGTTTCGTTAAATAAGGCTTTGTAGCGATGTTGCACAATCGGACACTTGCAGCGCAACAGGAATATGATGATTATAAGCCCGTAGTACCCTTAGGTTGACAAAATCGGTCGAAATTTGTTTTCGTCCAATAAGGCTTTGTAGCGATGTCTCGCAATCGGACACTTGCAGCGCAACACGAATATGATGATTATAAGCCCGTAGTACCCTTAGGTTGATAAAATTGGTTAAATTTTTTTTTCGTTCAATAACGCTTTGTAGCGATGTTGCACAATCGGACACTTGCAGCGCAACACGAATATGATGATTATAAGCCCGTAGTACCCTTAGGTTGAAAAAATCGGTCGAATTTTTTTTTCGTTCAATAACGCTTTGTAGCGATGTTGCACAATCGGACACTTGCAGCGCAACATGAATATGATGATTATAAGCCCGTAGTACCCTTAGGTTGAAAAAATCGGTCGAATTTTTTTTTCGTTCAATAAGGCTTTGTAGCGATGTTGCACAATCAGACACTTGCAGCGCGACACGAATATGATGATTATAAGCCCGTAGTACCCTTAGGTTGAAAAAATTGGTCGAATTTTGTTTTCGTTTAATAACGCTTTGTAGCGATGTTGCACAATCGGACACTTGCAGCGCAACACGAATATGATGATTATAAGCCCGTAGTACCCTTAGGTTGACAAAATCGGTCGAAATTTTTTTTCGTCCAATAAGGCTTTGTAGCGATGGCTCGCAATCGGAAATTTCCCGCGGAACACGAATATTATGATTATAAGCCCGTAGTACCCTTAGGTTGAGAAAATTGGTTACATTTTTGTTTCGTTAAATAAGGCTTTGTAGCGATGTTGCACAATCGGACACTTGCAGCGCAACAGGAATATGATGATTATAAGCCCGTAGTACCCTTAGGTTGAGAAAATCGGTCTAAATTTTTTTTTCGTTCAATAAGGCTTTGTAGCGATGTTGCACAATCGGAAACTTCCCGCACAACACGAATGTGATAATTATAAGCCCGTAGTACCCTTAGGTTGATAAAATTGGTTAAATTTTTTTTTCAGTCAATAACGCTTTGTAGCGATGTTGCGCAAACGGAAACTTGCAGCGCAACACGAATATGATGATTATAAGCCCGTAGTTCCCTTAGGTTGATAAAATCGGTCGAAATTTTGTTTCGTGCAATAAGGCCCTGTAGCGATGTGTCGCAATCGGACACTTGCAGCGCAACGCGAGTATGATGATTATAAGCCCGTAGTACCCTTAGGTTGACAAAATCGGTCGAATTTTTTTTTCGATCAATAAGGCTTTGCAGCGATGTTGTGCAATCGGTCACTTGCAGCGCAACACGAATATGATGATTATAAGCCCGTAGTACCCTTAGGTTGAGAAAATTGGTCTAAATTTTGTTTTCGTCCAATAACGCTTTACAGCGATGTTGCACAATCGGACACTTCCAGCACAACACGAATATGATGATTATAAGCCCGTAGTACCCTTAGGTTGAGAAAATTGGTTAAATTTTGTTTTCGTTCAATAAGGCTTTGTAGCGATGTTGCACAATCAGACACTTGCAGCGCGACACGAATATTATGATTATAAGCCCGTAGTACCCTTAGGTTGAAAAAATTGGTCGAATTTTGTTTTCGTTTAATAACGCTTTGTAGCGATGTTGCACAATCGGACACTTGCAGCGCAACACGAATATGATGATTATAAGCCCGTAGTACCCTTAGGTTGACAAAATCGGTCGAAATTTTTTTTCGTCCAATAAGGCTTTGTAGCGATGGCTCGCAATCGGAAATTTCCCGCGGAACACGAATATTATGATTATAAGCCCGTAGTACCCTTAGGTTGAGAAAATTGGTTACATTTTTGTTTCGTTAAATAAGGCTTTGTAGCGATGTTGCACAATCGGACACTTGCAGCGCAACAGGAATATGATGATTATAAGCCCGTAGTACCCTTAGGTTGACAAAATCGGTCGAAATTTGTTTTCGTCCAATAAGGCTTTGTAGCGATGTCTCGCAATCGGACACTTGCAGCGCAACACGAATATGATGATTATAAGCCCGTAGTACCCTTAGGTTGATAAAATTGGTTAAATTTTTTTTTCGTTCAATAACGCTTTGTAGCGATGTTGCACAATCGGACACTTGCAGCGCAACACGAATATGATGATTATAAGCCCGTAGTACCCTTAGGTTGAAAAAATCGGTCGAATTTTTTTTTCGTTCAATAACGCTTTGTAGCGATGTTGCACAATCGGACACTTGCAGCGCAACACGAATATGATAATTATAAGCCCGTAGTACCCTTAGGTTGAAAAAATCGGTCGAATTTTTGTTTCGTTCAATAAGGCTTTGTAGCGATGTTGCACAATCGGAAACTTGCAGCGCAACATGAATATGATGATTATAAGCCCGTAGTACCCTTAGGTTGACAAAATCGGTCGAAATTTCTTTTCGTCCAATAAGGCTTTGCAGCGATGTTGCACAATCGGACACTTGCAGCGCAACACGAATATGATGATTATAAGCCCGTAGTACCCTTAGGATGAGAAAATTGATCTAAATTTTGTTTTCGTCCAATAACGCTTTACAGCGATGTTGCACAATCGGACACTTCCAGCACAACACGAATATGATGATTATAAGCCCGTAGTACCCTTAGGTTGAGAAAATTGGTTAAATTTTTGTTTCGTTCAATAAGGCTTTGTAGCGATGTTGCGCAATCGGAAACTTGCAGCGCAACACGAATATGATGATTATAAGCCCGTAGTTCCCTTAGGTTGATAAAATCGGTCGAAATTTTGTTTCGTGCAATAAGGCCCTGTAGCGATGTGTCGCAATCGGACACTTGCAGCGCAACACGAATATGATGATTATAAGCCCGTAGTACCCTTAGGTTGACAAAATCGGTCGAAATTTGTTTTCGTCCAATAAGGCTTTGTAGCGATGTCTCGCAATCGGACACTTGCAGCGCAACACGAATATGATGATTATAAGCCCGTAGTACCCTTAGGTTGAAAAAATCGGTCGAATTTTTTTTTCGTTCAATAACGCTTTGTAGCGATGTTGCACAATCGGACACTTGCAGCGCAACACGAATATGATGATTATAAGCCCGTAGTACCCTTAGGTTGAAAAAATCGGTCGAATTTTTTTTTCGTTCAATAACGCTTTGTAGCGATGTTGCACAATCGGACACTTGCAGCGCAACACGAATATGATAATTATAAGCCCGTAGTACCCTTAGGTTGAAAAAATCGGTCGAATTTTTGTTTCGTTCAATAAGGCTTTGTAGCGATGTTGCACAATCGGAAACTTGCAGCGCAACATGAATATGATGATTATAAGCCCGTAGTACCCTTAGGTTGACAAAATCGGTCGAAATTTCTTTTCGTCCAATAAGGCTTTGTAGCGATGTTGCACAATCGGACACTTGCAGCGCAACACGAATATGATGATTATAAGCCCGTAGTACCCTTAGGATGAGAAAATTGATCTAAATTTTGTTTTCGTCCAATAACGCTTTACAGCGATGTTGCACAATCGGACACTTCCAGCACAACACGAATATGATGATTATAAGCCCGTAGTACCCTTAGGTTGAGAAAATTGGTTAAATTTTTGTTTCGTTCAATAAGGCTTTGTAGCGATGTTGCGCAATCGGAAACTTGCAGCGCAACACGAATATGATGATTATAAGCCCGTAGTTCCCTTAGGTTGATAAAATCGGTCGAAATTTTGTTTCGTGCAATAAGGCCCTGTAGCGATGTGTCGCAATCGGACACTTGCAGCGCAACACGAATATGATGATTATAAGCCCGTAGTACCCTTAGGTTGACAAAATCGGTCGAAATTTGTTTTCGTCCAATAAGGCTTTGTAGCGATGTCTCGCAATCGGACACTTGCAGCGCAACAGGAATATGATGATTATAAGCCCGTAGTACCCTTAGGTTGAAAAAATCGGTCGAATTTTTTTTTCGTTCAATAACGCTTTGTAGCGATGTTGCACAATCGGACACTTGCAGCGCAACACGAATATGATGATTATAAGCCCGTAGTACCCTTAGGTTGAAAAAATCGGTCGAATTTTTTTTTCGTTCAATAACGCTTTGTAGCGATGTTGCACAATCGGACACTTGCAGCGCAACACGAATATGATGATTATAAGCCCGTAGTACCCTTAGGTTGAAAAAATCGGTCGAATTTTTTTTTCGTTCAATAAGGCTTTGTAGCGATGTTGCACAATCAGACACTTGCAGCGCGACACGAATATGATGATTATAAGCCCGTAGTACCCTTAGGTTGAGAAAATTGGTCGAATTTTGTTTTCGTTTAATAACGCTTTGTAGCGATGTTGCACAATCGGACACTTGCAGCGCAACACGAATATGATGATTATAAGCCCGTAGTACCCTTAGGTTGACAAAATCGGTCGAAATTTTTTTTCGTCCAATAAGGCTTTGTAGCGATGGCTCGCAATCGGAAATTTCCCGCGGAACACGAATATTATGATTATAAGCCCGTAGTACCCTTAGGTTGAGAAAATTGGTTACATTTTTTTTTCGTTCAATAACGCTTTGTAGCGATGTTGCACAATCGGACACTTGCAGCGCAACACGAATATGATGATTATAAGCCCGTAGTACCCTTAGGTTGAAAAAATCGGTCGAATTTTTTTTTCGTTCAATAACGCTTTGTAGCGATGTTGCACAATCGGACACTTGCAGCGCAACACGAATATGATAATTATAAGCCCGTAGTACCCTTAGGTTGAAAAAATCGGTCGAATTTTTTTTTCGTTCAATAAGGCTTTGTAGCGATGTTGCACAATCGGAAACTTGGAGCGCAACATGAATATGATGATTATAAGCCCGTAGTACCCTTAGGTTGAGAAAATTGGTCTAAATTTTGTTTTCGTCCAATAACGCTTTACAGCGATGTTGCACAATCGGACACTTCCAGCACAACACGAATATGATGATTATAAGCCCGTAGTACCCTTAGGTTGAGAAAATTGGTTAAATTTTTTTGTCGTTCAATAAGGCTTTTTAGCGATGTTGCACAATCGGAAACTTCCCGCACAACACGAATATGATAATTATAAGCCCGTAGTACCCTTAGGTTGATAAAATTGGTTAAATTTTTTTTCGGTCAATAACGCTTTGTAGCGATGTTGCGCAATCGGAAACTTGCAGCGCAACACGAATATGATGATTATAAGCCCGCAGTTCCCTTAGGTTGATAAAATCGGTCGAAATTTTGTTTCGTCCAATAAGGCCCTGTAGCGATGTGTCGCAATCGCACACTTGCAGCGCAACACGGATATGATAATTATAAGCCCGTAGTACCCTTAGGTTGATAAAATTGGTTAAATTTTGTTTTCGTTCAATAACGCTTTGTAGCGATGTTGCACAATCGGACACTTGCAGCGCAACGCGAGTATGATGATTATAAGCCCGTAGTACCCTTAGGTTGACAAAATCGGTCGAATTTTTTTTTCGTTCAATAAGGCTTTGCAGCGATGTTGTGCAATCGGTCACTTGCAGCGCAACACGAATATGATGATTATAAGCCCGTAGTACCCTTAGGTTGAGAAAATTGGTTAAATTTTGTTGAGTTCAATAACGCTTTGTAGCGATGTTGCACAATCGGACACTTGCAGCGCAACACGAATATGATGATTATAAGCCCGTAGTACCCTTAGGTTGAAAAAATTGGTCAAATTTTGTTTTCGTTTAATAACGCTTTGTAGCGATGTTGCACAATCGGACACTTGCAGCGCAACACGAATATGATGATTATAAGCCCGTAGTACCCTTAGGTTGACAAAATCGGTCGAAATTTTTTTTCGTCCAATAAGGCTTTGTAGCGATGGCTCGCAATCGGAAATTTCCCGCGGAACACGAATATTATGATTATAAGCCCGTAGTACCCTTAGGTTGAGAAAATTGGTTACATTTTTTTTTCGTTCAATAACGCTTTGTAGCGATGTTTCACAATCGGACACTTGCAGCGCAACACGAATATGATGATTATAAGCCCGTAGTACCCTTAGGTTGAAAAAATCGGTCGAATTTTTTTTTCGTTCAATAACGCTTTGTAGCGATGTTGCACAATCGGATACTTGCAGCGCAACACGAATATGATAATTATAAGCCCGTAGTACCCTTAGGTTGAAAAAATCGGTCGAATTTTTTTTTCGTTCAATAAGGCTTTGTAGCGATGTTGCACAATCGGAAACTTGGAGCGCAACACGAATATGATGATTATAAGCCCGCAGTTCCCTTAGGTTGATAAAATCGGTCGAAATTTTGTTTCGTCCAATAAGGCCCTGTAGCGATGTGTCGCAATCGCACACTTGCAGCGCAACACGGATATGATAATTATAAGCCCGTAGTACCCTTAGGTTGATAAAATTGGTTAAATTTTGTTTTCGTTCAATAACGCTTTGTAGCAATGTTGCACAATCGGACACTTGCAGCGCAACGCGAGTATGATGATTATAAGCCCGTAGTACCCTTAGGTTGACAAAATCGGTCGAATTTTTTTTTCGTTCAATAAGGCTTTGCAGCGATGTTGTGCAATCGGTCACTTGCAGCGCAACACGAATATCATGATTATAAGCCCGTAGTACCCTTAGGTTGAGAAAATTGGTTAAATTTTGTTGAGTTCAATAACGCTTTGTAGCGATGTTGCACAATCGGACACTTGCAGCGCAACACGAATATGATGATTATAAGCCCGTAGTACCCTTAGGTTGACAAAATCGGTCGAAATTTTTTTTCGTCCAATAAGGCTTTGTAGCGATGTCTCGCAATCGGGCACTTGCAGCGCAACACGAATATGATGATTATAAGCCCGTAGTACCCTTAGGTTGATAAAATTGGTTAAATTTTGTTTTCGTTCAATAACGCATTGTAGCGATGTTGCACAATCGGACACTTGCAGCGCAACACGAATATGATGATTATAAGCCCGTAGTACCCTTAGGTTGAAAAAATCGGTCGAATTTTTTTTTCGTTCAATAACGCTTTGTAGCGATGTTGCACAATCGGACACTTGCAGCGCGACACGAATATGATGATTATAAGCCCGTAGTACCCTTAGGTTGAAAAAATTGGTCAAATTTTGTTTTCGTTTAATAACGCTTTGTAGCGATGTTGCACAATCGGACACTTGCAGCGCAACACGAATATGATGATTATAAGCCCGTAGTACCCTTAGGTTGACAAAATCGGTCGAAATTTTTTTTCGTCCAATAAGGCTTTGTAGCGATGGCTCGCAATCGGAAATTTCCCGCGGAACACGAATATTATGATTATAAGCCCGTAGTACCCTTAGGTTGAGAAAATTGGTTACATTTTTTTTTCGTTCAATAACGCTTTGTAGCGATGTTGCACAATCGGACACTTGCAGCGCAACACGAATATGATGATTATAAGCCCGTAGTACCCTTAGGTTGAAAAAATCGGTCGAATTTTTTTTTCGTTCAATAACGCTTTGTAGCGATGTTGCACAATCGGACACTTGCAGCGCAACACGAATATGATGATTATAAGCCCGTAGTACCCTTAGGTTGAAAAAATCGGTCGAATTTTTTTTTCGTTCAATAACGCTTTGTAGCGATGTTGCACAATCGGACACTTGCAGCGCAACACGAATATGATAATTATAAGCCCGTAGTACCCTTAGGTTGAAAAAATCGGTCGAATTTTTTTTTCGTTCAATAAGGCTTTGTAGCGATGTTGCACAATCGGAAACTTGGAGCGCAACATGAATATGATGATTATAAGCCCGTAGTACCCTTAGGTTGACAAAATCGGTCGAAATTTCTTTTCGTCCAATAAGGCTATGTAGCGATGTTGCACAATCGGACACTTGCAGCGCAACACGAATATGATGATTATAAGCCCGTAGTACCCTTAGGTTGAGAAAATTGGTCTAAATTTTGTTTTCGTCCAATAACGCTTTACAGCGATGTTGCACAATCGGACACTTCCAGCACAACACGAATATGATGATTATAAGCCCGTAGTACCCTTAGGTTGAGAAAATTGGTTAAATTTTTTTTTCGTTCAATAAGGCTTTTTAGCGATGTTGCACAATCGGAAACTTCCCGCACAACACGAATATGATAATTATAAGCCCGTAGTACCCTTAGGTTGATAAAATTGGTTAAATTTTTTTTCGGTCAATAACGCTTTGTAGCGATGTTGCGCAATCGGAAACTTGCAGCGCAACACGAATATGATGATTATAAGCCCGTAGTTCCCTTAGGTTGATAAAATCGGTCGAAATTTTGTTTCGTCCAATAAGGCCCTGTAGCGATGTGTCGCAATCGCACACTTGCAGCGCAACACGGATATGATAATTATAAGCCCGTAGTACCCATAGGTTGATAAAATTGGTTAAATTTTGTTTTCGTTCAATAACGCTTTGTAGCGATGTTGCACAATCGGACACTTGCAGCGCAACGCGAGTATGATGATTATAAGCTTGTAGTACCCTTAGGTTGACAAAATCGGTCGAATTTTTTTTTCGTTCAATAAGGCTTTGCAGCGATGTTGTGCAATCGGTCACTTGCAGCGCAACACGAATATGATGATTATAAGCCCGTAGTACCCTTAGGTTGAGAAAATTGGTTAAATTTTGTTGAGTTCAATAACGCTTTGTAGCGATGTTGCACAATCGGACACTTGCAGCGCAACACGAATATGATGATTATAAGCCCGTAGTACCCTTAGGTTGACAAAATCGGTCGAAATTTTTTTTCGTTCAATAACGCTTTGTAGCGATGTTGCACAATCGGACACTTGCAGCGCAACACGAATATGATGATTATAAGCCCGTAGTACCCTTAGGTTGAAAAAATCGGTCGAATTTTTTTTTCGTTCAATAACGCTTTGTAGCGATGTTGCACAATCGGACACTTGCAGCGCAACACGAATATGATAATTATAAGCCCGTAGTACCCTTAGGTTGAAAAAATCGGTCGAATTTTTTTTTCGTTCAATAAGGCTTTGTAGCGATGTTGCACAATCGGAAACTTGGAGCGCAACATGAATATGATGATTATAAGCCCGTAGTACTCTTAGGTTGACAAAATCGGTCGAAATTTCTTTTCGTCCAATAAGGCTATGTAGCGATGTTGCACAATCGGACACTTGCAGCGCAACACGAATATGATGATTATAAGCCCGTAGTACCCTTAGGTTGAGAAAATTGGTCTAAATTTTGTTTTCGTCCAATAACGCTTTACAGCGATGTTGCACAATCGGACACTTCCAGCACAACACGAATATGATGATTATAAGCCCGTAGTACCCTTAGGTTGAGAAAATTGGTTAAATTTTTTTTTCGTTCAATAAGGCTTTTTAGCGATGTTGCACAATCGGAAACTTCCCGCACAACACGAATATGATAATTATAAGCCCGTAGTACCCTTAGGTTGATAAAATTGGTTAAATTTTTTTTCGGTCAATAACGCTTTGTAGCGATGTTGCGCAATCGGAAACTTGCAGCGCAACACGAATATGATGATTATAAGCCCGTAGTTCCCTTAGGTTGATAAAATCGGTCGAAATTTTGTTTCGTCCAATAAGGCCCTGTAGCGATGTGTCGCAATCGCACACTTGCAGCGCAACACGGATATGATAATTATAAGCCCGTAGTACCCATAGGTTGATAAAATTGGTTAAATTTTGTTTTCGTTCAATAACGCTTTGTAGCGATGTTGCACAATCGGACACTTGCAGCGCAACGCGAGTATGATGATTATAAGCTTGTAGTACCCTTAGGTTGACAAAATCGGTCGAATTTTTTTTTCGTTCAATAAGGCTTTGCAGCGATGTTGTGCAATCGGTCACTTGCAGCGCAACACGAATATGATGATTATAAGCCCGTAGTACCCTTAGGTTGAGAAAATTGGTTAAATTTTGTTGAGTTCAATAACGCTTTGTAGCGATGTTGCACAATCGGACACTTGCAGCGCAACACGAATATGATGATTATAAGCCCGTAGTACCCTTAGGTTGACAAAATCGGTCGAAATTTTTTTTCGTCCAATAAGGCTTTGTAGCGATGTCTCGCAATCGGGCACTTGCAGCGCAACACGAATATGATGATTATAAGCCCGTAGTACCCTTAGGTTGATAAAATTGGTTAAATTTTGTTTTCGTTCAATAACGCTTTGTAGCGATGTTGCACAATCGGACACTTGCAGCGCAACACGAATATGATGATTATAAGCCCGTAGTACCCTTAGGTTGAAAAAATCGGTCGAATTTTTTTTTCGTTCAATAACGCTTTGTAGCGATGTTGCACAATCGGACACTTGCAGCGCAACACGAATATGATGATTATAAGCCCGTAGTACCCTTAGGTTGACAAAATCGGTCGAAATTTTTTTTCGTCCAATAAGGCTTTGTAGCGATGTCTCGCAATCGGGCACTTGCAGCGCAACACGAATATGATGATTATAAGCCCGTAGTACCCTTAGGTTGATAAAATTGGTTAAATTTTGTTTTCGTTCAATAACGCTTTGTAGCGATGTTGCACAATCGGACACTTGCAGCGCAACACGAATATGATGATTATAAGCCCGTAGTACCCTTAGGTTGAAAAAATCGGTCGAATTTTTTTTTCGTTCAATAACGCTTTGTAGCGATGTTGCACAATCGGACACTTGCAGCGCAACACGAATATGATGATTATAAGCCCGTAGTACCCTTAGGTTGACAAAATCGGTCGAAATTTTTTTTCGTCCAATAAGGCTTTGTAGCGATGGCTCGCAATCGGAAATTTCCCGCGGAACACGAATATTATGATTATAAGCCCGTAGTACCCTTAGGTTGACAAAATCGGTCGAAATTTTTTTTCGTCCAATAAGGCTTTGTAGCGATGGCTCGCAATCGGAAATTTCCCGCGGAACACGAATATTATGATTATAAGCCCGTAGTACCCTTAGGTTGAGAAAATTGGTTACATTTTTTTTTCGTTCAATAACGCTTTGTAGCGATGTTGCACAATCGGACACTTGCAGCGCAACACGAATATGATTATTATAAGCCCGTAGTACCCTTAGGTTGAAAAAATCGGTCGAATTTTTTTTTCGTTCAATAACGCTTTGTAGCGATGTTGCACAATCGGACACTTGCAGCGCAACACGAATATGATAATTATAAGCCCGTAGTACCCTTAGGTTGAAAAAATCGGTCGAATTTTTTTTTCGTTCAATAAGGCTTTGTAGCGATGTTGCACAATCGGAAACTTGGAGCGCAACATGAATATGATGATTATAAGCCCGTAGTACCCTTAGGTTGACAAAATCGGTCGAAATTTCTTTTCGTCCAATAAGGCTATGTAGCGATGTTGCACAATCGGACACTTGCAGCGCAACACGAATATGATGATTATAAGCCCGTAGTACCCTTAGGTTGAGAAAATTGGTTAAATTTTGTTGAGTTCAATAACGCTTTGTAGCGATGTTGCACAATCGGACACTTGCAGCGCAACACGAATATGATGATTAAAAGCCCGTAGTACCCTTAGGTTGACAAAATCGGTCGAAATTTTTTTTCGTCCAATAAGGCTTTGTAGCGATGTCTCGCAATCGGGCACTTGCAGCGCAACACGAATATGATGATTATAAGCCCGTAGTACCCTTAGGTTGATAAAATTGGTTAAATTTTGTTTTCGTTCAATAACGCTTTGTAGCGATGTTGCACAATCGGACACTTGCAGCGCAACACGAATATGATGATTATAAGCCCGTAGTACCCTTAGGTTGAAAAAATCGGTCGAATTTTTTTTTCGTTCAATAACGCTTTGTAGCGATGTTGCACAATCGGACACTTGCAGCGCAACACGAATATGATGATTATAAGCCCGTAGTACCCTTAGGTTGACAAAATCGGTCGAAATATTTTTTCGTCCAATAAGGCTTTGTAGCGATGACTCGCAATCGGGCACTTGCAGCGCAACACGAATATGATGATTATAAGCCCGTAGTACCCTTAGGTTGATAAAATTGGTTAAATTTTGTTTTCGTTCAATAACGCTTTGTAGCGATGTTGCACAATCGGACACTTGCAGCGCAACACGAATATGATGATTATAAGCCCGTAGTACCCTTAGGTTGATAAAATCGGTCGAAATTTTGTTTCGTCCAATAAGGCCCTGTAGCGATGTGTCGCAATCGCACACTTGCAGCGCAACACGGATATGATAATTATAAGCCCGTAGTACCCATAGGTTGATAAAATTGGTTAAATTTTGTTTTCGTTCAATAACGCTTTGTAGCGATGTTGCACAATCGGACACTTGCAGCGCAACGCGAGTATGATGATTATAAGCTTGTAGTACCCTTAGGTTGACAAAATCGGTCGAATTTTTTTTTCGTTCAATAAGGCTTTGCAGCGATGTTGTGCAATCGGTCACTTGCAGCGCAACACGAATATGATGATTATAAGCCCGTAGTACCCTTAGGTTGAGAAAATTGGTTAAATTTTGTTGAGTTCAATAACGCTTTGTAGCGATGTTGCACAATCGGACACTTGCAGCGCAACACGAATATGATGATTATAAGCCCGTAGTACCCTTAGGTTGACAAAATCGGTCGAAATTTTTTTTCGTCCAATAAGGCTTTGTAGCGATGTCTCGCAATCGGGCACTTGCAGCGCAACACGAATATGATGATTATAAGCCCGTAGTACCCTTAGGTTGATAAAATTGGTTAAATTTTGTTTTCGTTCAATAACGCTTTGTAGCGATGTTGCACAATCGGACACTTGCAGCGCAACACGAATATGATGATTATAAGCCCGTAGTACCCTTAGGTTGAAAAAATCGGTCGAATTTTTTTTTCGTTCAATAACGCTTTGTAGCGATGTTGCACAATCGGACACTTGCAGCGCAACACGAATATGATGATTATAAGCCCGTAGTACCCTTAGGTTGACAAAATCGGTCGAAATTTTTTTTCGTCCAATAAGGCTTTGTAGCGATGTCTCGCAATCGGGCACTTGCAGCGCAACACGAATATGATGATTATAAGCCCGTAGTACCCTTAGGTTGATAAAATTGGTTAAATTTTGTTTTCGTTCAATAACGCTTTGTAGCGATGTTGCACAATCGGACACTTGCAGCGCAACACGAATATGATGATTATAAGCCCGTAGTACCCTTAGGTTGAAAAAATCGGTCGAATTTTTTTTTCGTTCAATAACGCTTTGTAGCGATGTTGCACAATCGGACACTTGCAGCGCAACACGAATATGATGATTATAAGCCCGTAGTACCCTTAGGTTGACAAAATCGGTCGAAATTTTTTTTCGTCCAATAAGGCTTTGTAGCGATGGCTCGCAATCGGAAATTTCCCGCGGAACACGAATATTATGATTATAAGCCCGTAGTACCCTTAGGTTGACAAAATCGGTCGAAATTTTTTTTCGTCCAATAAGGCTTTGTAGCGATGGCTCGCAATCGGAAATTTCCCGCGGAACACGAATATTATGATTATAAGCCCGTAGTACCCTTAGGTTGAGAAAATTGGTTACATTTTTTTTTCGTTCAATAACGCTTTGTAGCGATGTTGCACAATCGGACACTTGCAGCGCAACACGAATATGATTATTATAAGCCCGTAGTACCCTTAGGTTGAAAAAATCGGTCGAATTTTTTTTTCGTTCAATAACGCTTTGTAGCGATGTTGCACAATCGGACACTTGCAGCGCAACACGAATATGATAATTATAAGCCCGTAGTACCCTTAGGTTGAAAAAATCGGTCGAATTTTTTTTTCGTTCAATAAGGCTTTGTAGCGATGTTGCACAATCGGAAACTTGGAGCGCAACATGAATATGATGATTATAAGCCCGTAGTACCCTTAGGTTGACAAAATCGGTCGAAATTTCTTTTCGTCCAATAAGGCTATGTAGCGATGTTGCACAATCGGACACTTGCAGCGCAACACGAATATGATGATTATAAGCCCGTAGTACCCTTAGGTTGAGAAAATTGGTTAAATTTTGTTGAGTTCAATAACGCTTTGTAGCGATGTTGCACAATCGGACACTTGCAGCGCAACACGAATATGATGATTAAAAGCCCGTAGTACCCTTAGGTTGACAAAATCGGTCGAAATTTTTTTTCGTCCAATAAGGCTTTGTAGCGATGTCTCGCAATCGGGCACTTGCAGCGCAACACGAATATGATGATTATAAGCCCGTAGTACCCTTAGGTTGATAAAATTGGTTAAATTTTGTTTTCGTTCAATAACGCTTTGTAGCGATGTTGCACAATCGGACACTTGCAGCGCAACACGAATATGATGATTATAAGCCCGTAGTACCCTTAGGTTGAAAAAATCGGTCGAATTTTTTTTTCGTTCAATAACGCTTTGTAGCGATGTTGCACAATCGGACACTTGCAGCGCAACACGAATATGATGATTATAAGCCCGTAGTACCCTTAGGTTGACAAAATCGGTCGAAATTTTTTTTCGTCCAATAAGGCTTTGTAGCGATGACTCGCAATCGGGCACTTGCAGCGCAACACGAATATGATGATTATAAGCCCGTAGTACCCTTAGGTTGATAAAATTGGTTAAATTTTGTTTTCGTTCAATAACGCTTTGTAGCGATGTTGCACAATCGGACACTTGCAGCGCAACACGAATATGATGATTATAAGCCCGTAGTACCCTTAGGTTGAAAAAATCGGTCGAATTTTGTTTTCGTTCAATAACGCTTTGTAGCGATGTTGCACAATCGGACACTTGCAGCGCAACACGAATATGATGATTATAAGCCCGTAGTACCCTTAGGTTGACAAAATCGGTCGAAATTTTTTTTCGTCCAATAAGGCTTTGTAGCGATGGCTCGCAATCGGAAATTTCCCGCGGAACACGAATATTATGATTATAAGCCCGTAGTACCCTTAGGTTGACAAAATCGGTCGAAATTTTTTTTCGTCCAATAAGGCTTTGTAGCGATGGCTCGCAATCGGAAATTTCCCGCGGAACACGAATATTATGATTATAAGCCCGTAGTACCCTTAGGTTGAGAAAATTGGTTACATTTTTTTTTCGTTCAATAACGCTTTGTAGCGATGTTGCACAATCGGACACTTGCAGCGCAACACGAATATGATTATTATAAGCCCGTAGTACCCTTAGGTTGAAAAAATCGGTCGAATTTTTTTTTCGTTCAATAACGCTTTGTAGCGATGTTGCACAATCGGACACTTGCAGCGCAACACGAATATGATAATTATAAGCCCGTAGTACCCTTAGGTTGAAAAAATCGGTCGAATTTTTTTTTCGTTCAATAACGCTTTGTAGCGATGTTGCACAATCGGAAACTTGGAGCGCAACATGAATATGATGATTATAAGCCCGTAGTACCCTTAGGTTGACAAAATCGGTCGAAATTTCTTTTCGTCCAATAAGGCTATGTAGCGATGTTGCACAATCGGACACTTGCAGCGCAACACGAATATGATGATTATAAGCCCGTAGTACCCTTAGGTTGACAAAATCGGTCGAATTTTTTTTTCGTTCAATAAGGCTTTGCAGCGATGTTGTGCAATCGGTCACTTGCAGCGCAACACGAATATGATGATTATAAGCCCGTAGTACCCTTAGGTTGAGAAAATTGGTTAAATTTTGTTGAGTTCAATAACGCTTTGTAGCGATGTTGCACAATCGGACACTTGCAGCGCAACACGAATATGATGATTATAAGCCCGTAGTACCCTTAGGTTGACAAAATCGGTCGAAATTTTTTTTCGTCCAATAAGGCTTTGTAGCGATGTCTCGCAATCGGGCACTTGCAGCGCAACACGAATATGATGATTATAAGCCCGTAGTACCCTTAGGTTGATAAAATTGGTTAAATTTTGTTTTCGTTCAATAACGCTTTGTAGCGATGTTGCACAATCGGACACTTGCAGCGCAACACGAATATGATGATTATAAGCCCGTAGTACCCTTAGGTTGAAAAAATCGGTCGAATTTTTTTTTCGTTCAATAACGCTTTGTAGCGATGTTGCACAATCGGACACTTGCAGCGCAACACGAATATGATGATTATAAGCCCGTAGTACCCTTAGGTTGACAAAATCGGTCGAAATTTTGTTTCGTCCAATAAGGCTTTGTAGCGATGTCTCGCAATCGGGCACTTGCAGCGCAACACGAATATGATGATTATAAGCCCGTAGTACCCTTAGGTTGATAAAATTGGTTAAATTTTGTTTTCGTTCAATAACGCTTTGTAGCGATGTTGCACAATCGGACACTTGGAGCGCAACATGAATATGATGATTATAAGCCCGTAGTACCCTTAGGTTGACAAAATCGGTCGAAATTTCTTTTCGTCCAATAAGGCTATGTAGCGATGTTGCACAATCGGACACTTGCAGCGCAACACGAATATGATGATTATAAGCCCGTAGTACCCTTAGGTTGAGAAAATTGGTTAAATTTTGTTGAGTTCAATAACGCTTTGTAGCGATGTTGCACAATCGGACACTTGCAGCGCAACACGAATATGATGATTATAAGCCCGTAGTACCCTTAGGTTGACAAAATCGGTCGAAATTTTTTTTCGTCCAATAAGGCTTTGTAGCGATGACTCGCAATCGGGCACTTGCAGCGCAACACGAATATGATGATTATAAGCCCGTAGTACCCTTAGGTTGATAAAATTGGTTAAATTTTGTTTTCGTTCAATAACGCTTTGTAGCGATGTTGCACAATCGGACACTTGCAGCGCAACACGAATATGATGATTATAAGCCCGTAGTACCCTTAGGTTGAAAAAATCGGTCGAATTTTGTTTTCGTTCAATAACGCTTTGTAGCGATGTTGCACAATCGGACACTTGCAGCGCAACACGAATATGATGATTATAAGCCCGTAGTACCCTTAGGTTGACAAAATCGGTCGAAATTTTTTTTCGTCCAATAAGGCTTTGTAGCGATGGCTCGCAATCGGAAATTTCCCGCGGAACACGAATATTATGATTATAAGCCCGTAGTACCCTTAGGTTGACAAAATCGGTCGAAATTTTTTTTCGTCCAATAAGGCTTTGTAGCGATGGCTCGCAATCGGAAATTTCCCGCGGAACACGAATATTATGATTATAAGCCCGTAGTACCCTTAGGTTGAGAAAATTGGTTACATTTTTTTTTCGTTCAATAACGCTTTGTAGCGATGTTGCACAATCGGACACTTGCAGCGCAACACGAATATGATTATTATAAGCCCGTAGTACCCTTAGGTTGAAAAAATCGGTCGAATTTTTTTTTCGTTCAATAACGCTTTGTAGCGATGTTGCACAATCGGACACTTGCAGCGCAACACGAATATGATAATTATAAGCCCGTAGTACCCTTAGGTTGAAAAAATCGGTCGAATTTTTTTTTCGTTCAATAACGCTTTGTAGCGATGTTGCACAATCGGAAACTTGGAGCGCAACATGAATATGATGATTATAAGCCCGTAGTACCCTTAGGTTGACAAAATCGGTCGAAATTTCTTTTCGTCCAATAAGGCTATGTAGCGATGTTGCACAATCGGACACTTGCAGCGCAACACGAATATGATGATTATAAGCCCGTAGTACCCTTAGGTTGACAAAATCGGTCGAATTTTTTTTTCGTTCAATAAGGCTTTGCAGCGATGTTGTGCAATCGGTCACTTGCAGCGCAACACGAATATGATGATTATAAGCCCGTAGTACCCTTAGGTTGAGAAAATTGGTTAAATTTTGTTGAGTTCAATAACGCTTTGTAGCGATGTTGCACAATCGGACACTTGCAGCGCAACACGAATATGATGATTATAAGCCCGTAGTACCCTTAGGTTGACAAAATCGGTCGAAATTTTTTTTCGTCCAATAAGGCTTTGTAGCGATGTCTCGCAATCGGGCACTTGCAGCGCAACACGAATATGATGATTATAAGCCCGTAGTACCCTTAGGTTGATAAAATTGGTTAAATTTTGTTTTCGTTCAATAACGCTTTGTAGCGATGTTGCACAATCGGACACTTGCAGCGCAACACGAATATGATGATTATAAGCCCGTAGTACCCTTAGGTTGAAAAAATCGGTCGAATTTTTTTTTCGTTCAATAACGCTTTGTAGCGATGTTGCACAATCGGACACTTGCAGCGCAACACGAATATGATGATTATAAGCCCGTAGTACCCTTAGGTTGACAAAATCGGTCGAAATTTTGTTTCGTCCAATAAGGCTTTGTAGCGATGTCTCGCAATCGGGCACTTGCAGCGCAACACGAATATGATGATTATAAGCCCGTAGTACCCTTAGGTTGATAAAATTGGTTAAATTTTGTTTTCGTTCAATAACGCTTTGTAGCGATGTTGCACAATCGGACACTTGGAGCGCAACATGAATATGATGATTATAAGCCCGTAGTACCCTTAGGTTGACAAAATCGGTCGAAATTTCTTTTCGTCCAATAAGGCTATGTAGCGATGTTGCACAATCGGACACTTGCAGCGCAACACGAATATGATGATTATAAGCCCGTAGTACCCTTAGGTTGAGAAAATTGGTTAAATTTTGTTGAGTTCAATAACGCTTTGTAGCGATGTTGCACAATCGGACACTTGCAGCGCAACACGAATATGATGATTATAAGCCCGTAGTACCCTTAGGTTGACAAAATCGGTCGAAATTTTTTTTCGTCCAATAAGGCTTTGTAGCGATGTCTCGCAATCGGGCACTTGCAGCGCAACACGAATATGATGATTATAAGCCCGTAGTACCCTTAGGTTGATAAAATTGGTTAAATTTTGTTTTCGTTCAATAACGCTTTGTAGCGATGTTGCACAATCGGACACTTGCAGCGCAACACGAATATGATGATTATAAGCCCGTAGTACCCTTAGGTTGAAAAAATCGGTCGAATTTTTTTTTCGTTCAATAACGCTTTGTAGCGATGTTGCACAATCGGACACTTGCAGCGCAACACGAATATGATGATTATAAGCCCGTAGTACCCTTAGGTTGACAAAATCGGTCGAAATTTTTTTTCGTCCAATAAGGCTTTGTAGCGATGACTCGCAATCGGGCACTTGCAGCGCAACACGAATATGATGATTATAAGCCCGTAGTACCCTTAGGTTGATAAAATTGGTTAAATTTTGTTTTCGTTCAATAACGCTTTGTAGCGATGTTGCACAATCGGACACTTGCAGCGCAACACGAATATGATGATTATAAGCCCGTAGTACCCTTAGGTTGAAAAAATCGGTCGAATTTTTTTTTCGTTCAATAACGCTTTGTAGCGATGTTGCACAATCGGACACTTGCAGCGCAACACGAATATGATGATTATAAGCCCGTAGTACCCTTAGGTTGACAAAATCGGTCGAAATTTTTTTTCGTCCAATAAGGCTTTGTAGCGATGGCTCGCAATCGGAAATTTCCCGCGGAACACGAATATTATGATTATAAGCCCGTAGTACCCTTAGGTTGACAAAATCGGTCGAAATTTTTTTTCGTCCAATAAGGCTTTGTAGCGATGGCTCGCAATCGGAAATTTCCCGCGGAACACGAATATTATGATTATAAGCCCGTAGTACCCTTAGGTTGAGAAAATTGGTTACATTTTTTTTTCGTTCAATAACGCTTTGTAGCGATGTTGCACAATCGGACACTTGCAGCGCAACACGAATATGATTATTATAAGCCCGTAGTACCCTTAGGTTGAAAAAATCGGTCGAATTTTTTTTTCGTTCAATAACGCTTTGTAGCGATGTTGCACAATCGGACACTTGCAGCGCAACACGAATATGATAATTATAAGCCCGTAGTACCCTTAGGTTGAAAAAATCGGTCGAATTTTTTTTTCGTTCAATAACGCTTTGTAGCGATGTTGCACAATCGGAAACTTGGAGCGCAACATGAATATGATGATTATAAGCCCGTAGTACCCTTAGGTTGACAAAATCGGTCGAAATTTCTTTTCGTCCAATAAGGCTATGTAGCGATGTTGCACAATCGGACACTTGCAGCGCAACACGAATATGATGATTATAAGCCCGTAGTACCCTTAGGTTGACAAAATCGGTCGAATTTTTTTTTCGTTCAATAAGGCTTTGCAGCGATGTTGTGCAATCGGTCACTTGCAGCGCAACACGAATATGATGATTATAAGCCCGTAGTACCCTTAGGTTGAGAAAATTGGTTAAATTTTGTTGAGTTCAATAACGCTTTGTAGCGATGTTGCACAATCGGACACTTGCAGCGCAACACGAATATGATGATTATAAGCCCGTAGTACCCTTAGGTTGACAAAATCGGTCGAAATTTTTTTTCGTCCAATAAGGCTTTGTAGCGATGTCTCGCAATCGGGCACTTGAAGCGCAACACGAATATGATGATTATAAGCCCGTAGTACCCTTAGGTTGATAAAATTGGTTAAATTTTGTTTTCGTTCAATAACGCTTTGTAGCGATGTTGCACAATCGGACACTTGCAGCGCAACACGAATATGATGATTATAAGCCCGTAGTACCCTTAGGTTGAAAAAATCGGTCGAATTTTTTTTTCGTTCAATAACGCTTTGTAGCGATGTTGCACAATCGGACACTTGCAGCGCAACACGAATATGATGATTATAAGCCCGTAGTACCCTTAGGTTGACAAAATCGGTCGAAATTTTTTTTCGTCCAATAAGGCTTTGTAGCGATGTCTCGCAATCGGGCACTTGCAGCGCAACACGAATATGGTGATTATAAGCCCGTAGTACCCTTAGGTTGATAAAATTGGTTAAATTTTGTTTTCGTTCAATAACGCTTTGTAGCGATGTTGCACAATCGGACACTTGCAGCGCAACACGAATATGATGATTATAAGCCCGTAGTACCCTTAGGTTGAAAAAATCGGTCGAATTTTTTTTTCGTTCAATAACGCTTTGTAGCGATGTTGCACAATCGGACACTTGCAGCGCAACACGAATATGATGATTATAAGCCCGTAGTACCCTTAGGTTGACAAAATCGGTCGAAATTTCTTTTCGTCCAATAAGGCTATGTAGCGATGTTGCACAATCGGACACTTGCAGCGCAACACGAATATGATGATTATAAGCCCGTAGTACCCTTAGGTTGAGAAAATTGGTCTAAATTTTGTTTTCGTCCAATAACGCTTTACAGCGATGTTGCACAATCGGACACTTCCAGCACAACACGAATATGATGATTATAAGCCCGTAGTACCCTTAGGTTGATAAAATTGGTTAAATTTTTTTTCGGTCAATAACGCTTTGTAGCGATGTTGCGCAATCGGAAACTTGCAGCGCAACACGAATATGATGATTATAAGCCCGTAGTTCCCTTAGGTTGATAAAATCGGTCGAAATTTTGTTTCGTCCAATAAGGCCCTGTAGCGATGTGTCGCAATCGCACACTTGCAGCGCAACACGGATATGATAATTATAAGCCCGTAGTACCCTTAGGTTGATAAAATTGGTTACATTTTGTTTTCGTTCAATAACGCTTTGTAGCGATGTTGCACAATCGGACACTTGCAGCGCAACGCGAGTATGATGATTATAAGCTTGTAGTACCCTTAGGTTGACAAAATCGGTCGAATTTTTTTTTCGTTCAATAAGGCTTTGCAGCGATGTTGTGCAATCGGTCACTTGCAGCCCAACACGAATATGATGATTATAAGCCCGTAGTACCCTTAGGTTGAGAAAATTGGTTAAATTTTGTTGAGTTCAATAACGCTTTGTAGCGATGTTGCACAATCGGACACTTGCAGCGCAACACGAATATGATGATTATAAGCCCGTAGTACCCTTAGGTTGACAAAATCGGTCGAAATTTTTTTTCGTCCAATAAGGCTTTGTAGCGATGTCTCGCAATCGGGCACTTGCAGCGCAACACGAATATGATGATTATAAGCCCGTAGTACCCTTAGGTTGATAAAATTGGTTAAATTTTGTTTTCGTTCAATAACGCTTTGTAGCGATGTTGCACAATCGGACACTTGCAGCGCAACACGAATATGATGATTCTAAGCCCGTAGTACCCTTAGGTTGAAAAAATCGGTCGAATTTTTTTTTCGTTCAATAACGCTTTGTAGCGATGTTGCACAATCGGACACTTGCAGCGCAACACGAATATGATAATTATAAGCCCGTAGTACCCTTAGGTTGAAAAAATCGGTCGAATTTTTGTTTCGTTCAATAAGGCTTTGTAGCGATATTGCACAATCAGACACTTGCAGCGCGACACGAATATGATGATTATAAGCCCGTAGTACCCTTAGGTTGAAAAAATTGGTCAAATTTTGTTTTCGTTTAATAACGCTTTGTAGCGATGTTGCACAATCGGACACTTGCAGCGCAACACGAATATGATGATTATAAGCCCGTAGTACCCTTAGGTTGACAAAATCGGTCGAAATTTTTTTTCGTCCAATAAGGCTTTGTAGCGATGGCTCGCAATCGGAAATTTCCCGCGGAACACGAATATTATGATTATAAGCCCGTAGTACCCTTAGGTTGAGAAAATTGGTTACATTTTTTTTCGTTAAATAAGGCTTTGTAGCGATGTTGCACAATCGGACACTTGCAGCGCAACACGAATATGATAATTATAAGCCCGTAGTACCCTTAGGTTGAAAAAATCGGTCGAATTTTTGTTTCGTTCAATAAGGCTTTGTAGCGATGTTGCACAATCGGAAACTTGGAGCGCAACATGAATATGATGATTATAAGCCCGTAGTACCCTTAGGTTGACAAAATCGGTCGAATTTTGTTTTCGTTCAATAAGGCTTTGTAGCGATGTTGCACAATCGGAAACTTGGAGCGCAACATGAATATGATGATTATAAGCCCGTAGTACCCTTAGGTTGACAAAATCGGTCGAAATTTCTTTTCGTCCAATAAGGCTTTGTAGCGATGTTGCACAATCGGACACTTGCAGCGCAACACGAATATGATGATTATAAGCCCGTAGTGCCCTTAGGTTGAGAAAATTGGTCTAAATTTTGTTTTCGTCCAATAACGCTTTACAGCGATGTTGCACAATCGGACACTTCCAGCACAACACGAATATGATGATTATAAGCCCGTAGTACCCTTAGGTTGAGAAAATTGGTTAAATTTTTTTTCGGTCAATAACGTTTTGTAGCGATGTTGCGCAATCGGAAACTTGCAGCGCAACACGAATATGATGATTATAAGCCCGTAGTTCCCTTAGGTTGATAAAATCGGTCGAAATTTTGTTTCGTCCAATAAGGCCCTGTAGCGATGTGTCGCAATCGCACACTTGCAGCGCAACACGGATATGATAATTATAAGCCCGTAGTACCCTTAGGTTGATAAAATTGGTTAAATTTTGTTTTCGTTCAATAACGCTTTGTAGCGATGTTGCACAATCGGACACTTGCAGCGCAACGCGAGTATGATGATTATAAGCCCGTAGTACCCTTAGGTTGACAAAATCGGTCGAATTTTTTTTTCGTTCAATAAGGCTTTGCAGCGATGTTGTGCAATCGGTCACTTGCAGCGCAACACGAATATGATGATTATAAGCCCGTAGTACCCTTAGGTTGAGAAAATTGGTTAAATTTGGTTGAGTTCAATAACGCTTTGTAGCGATGTTGCACAATCGGACACTTGCAGCGCAACACGAATATGATGATTATAAGCCCGTAGTACCCTTAGGTTGACAAAATCGGTCGAAATTTTTTTTCGTCCAATAAGGCTTTGTAGCGATGTCTCGCAATCGGGCACTTGCAGCGCAACACGAATATGATGATTATAAGCCCGTAGTACCCTTAGGTTGATAAAATTGGTTAAATTTTGTTTTCGTTCAATAACGCTTTGTAGCGATGTTGCACAATCGGACACTTGCAGCGCAACACGAATATGATGATTATAAGCCCGTAGTACCCTTAGGTTGAAAAAATCGGTCGAATTTTTTTTTCGTTCAATAACGCTTTGTAGCGATGTTGCACAATCGGACACTTGCAGCGCAACACGAATATGATAATTATAAGCCCGTAGTACCCTTAGGTTGAAAAAATCGGTCGAATTTTTTTTTCGTTCAATAAGGCTTTGTAGCGATATTGCACAATCAGACACTTGCAGCGCGACACGAATATGATGATTATAAGCCCGTAGTACCCTTAGGTTGAAAAAATTGGTCAAATTTTGTTTTCGTTTAATAACGCTTTGTAGCGATGTTGCACAATCGGACACTTGCAGCGCAACACGAATATGATGATTATAAGCCCGTAGTACCCTTAGGTTGACAAAATCGGTCGAAATTTTTTTTCGTCCAATAAGGCTTTGTAGCGATGGCTCGCAATCGGAAATTCCCCGCGGAACACGAATATTATGATTATAAGCCCGTAGTACCCTTAGGTTGAGAAAATTGGTTACATTTTTTTTTCGTTAAATAAGGCTTTGTAGCGATGTTGCACAATCGGACACTTGCAGCGCAACAGGTATATGATGATTATAAGCCCGTAGTACCCTTAGGTTGAGAAAATTGGTTAAATTTTGTTGAGTTCAATAACGCTTTGTAGCGATGTTGCACAATCGGACACTTGCAGCGCAACACGAATATGATAATTATAAGCCCGTAGTACCCTTAGGTTGAAAAAATCGGTCGAATTTTTTTTTCGTTCAATAAGGCTTTGTAGCGATGTTGCACAATCGGAAACTTGCAGCGCAACATGAATATGATGATTATAAGCCCGTAGTACCCTTAGCTTGACAAAATCGGTCGAAATTTCTTTTCGTCCAATAAGGCTTTGTAGCGATGTTGCACAATCGGACACTTGCAGCGCAACACGAATATGATGATTATAAGCCCGTAGTACCCTTAGGTTGAGAAAATTGGTCTAAATTTTGTTTTCGTCCAATAACGCTTTACAGCGATGTTGCACAATCGGACACTTCCAGCACAACACGAATATGATGATTATAAGCCCGTAGTACCCTTAGGTTGAGAAAATTGGTTAAATTTTTTTTTCGTTCAAAAAGGCTTTGTAGCGATGTTGCACAATCGGAAACTTCCCGCACAACACGAATATGATAATTATAAGCCCGTAGTACCCTTAGGTTGATAAAATTGGTTAAATTTTGTTTCGGTCAATAACGCTTTGTAGCGATGTTGCGCAATCGGAAACTTGCAGCGCAACACGAATATGATGATTATAAGCCCGTAGTTCCCTTAGGTTGATAAAATCGGTCGAAATTTTGTTTCGTCCAATAAGGCCCTGTAGCGATGTGTCGCAATCGCACACTTGCAGCGCAACACGAATATGATAATTATAAGCCCGTAGTACCCTTAGGTTGATAAAATTGGTTAAATTTTGTTTTCGTTCAATAACGCTTTGTAGCGATGTTGCACAATCGGACACTTGCAGCGCAACGCGAGTATGATGATTATAAGCCCGTAGTACCCTTAGGTTGACAAAATCGGTCGAATTTTTTTTTCGTTCAATAAGGCTTTGCAGCGATGTTGTGCAATCGGTCACTTGCAGCGCAACACGAATATGATGATTATAAGCCCGTAGTACCCTTAGGTTGAGAAAATTGGTCTAAATTTTGTTTTCGTCCAATAACGCTTTACAGCGATGTTGCACAATCGGACACTTCCGGCACAACACGAATATGATGATTATAAGCCCGTAGTACCCTTAGGTTGAGAAAATTGGTTAAATTTTGTTGAGTTCAATAACGCTTTGTAGCGATGTTGCACAATCGGACACTTGCAGCGCAACACGAATATGATGATTATAAGCCCGTAGTACCCTTAGGTTGACAAAATCGGTCGAAATTTTGTTTCGTCCAATAAGGCTTTGTAGCGATGTCTCGCAATCGGACACTTGCAGCGCAACACGAATATGATGATTATAAGCCCGTAGTACCCTTAGGTTGAAAAAATCGGTCGAATTTGTTTTTCGTTCAATAACGCTTTGTAGCGATGTTGCACAATCGGACACTTGCAGCGCAACACGAATATGATAATTATAAGCCCGTAGTACCCTTAGGTTGAAAAAATCGGTCGAATTTTTTTTTCGTTCAATAAGGCTTTGTAGCGATGTTGCACAATCAGACACTTGCAGCGCGACACGAATATGATGATTATAAGCCCGTAGTACCCTTAGGTTGAAAAAATTGGTCGAATTTTGTTTTCGTTTAATAACGCTTTGTAGCGATGTTGCACAATCGGACACTTGCAGCGCAACACGAATATGATGATTATAAGCCCGTAGTACCCTTAGGTTGACAAAATCGGTCGAAATTTTTTTTCGTCCAATAAGGCTTTGTAGCGATGGCTCGCAATCGGAAATTTCCCGCGGAACACGAATATTATGATTATAAGCCCGTAGTACCCTTAGGTTGAGAAAATTGGTTAAATTTTTTTTTCGTTCAATAAGGCTTTGTAGCGATGTTGCACAATCGGAAACTTCCCGCACAACACGAATATGATAATTATAAGCCCGTAGTACCCTTAGGTTGATAAAATTGGTTAAATTTTTTTTTCGGTCAATAACGCTTTGTAGCGACGTTGCGCAATCGGAAACTTGCAGCGCAACACGAATATGATGATTATAAGCCCGTAGTTCCCTTAGGTTGACAAAATCGGTCGAAATTTCTTTTCGTCCAATAAGGCTTTGTAGCGATGTTGCACAATCGGACACTTGCAGCGCAACACGAATATGATAATTATAAGCCCGTAGTACCCTTAGGTTGAAAAAAACGGTCGAATTTTTTTTTCGTTCAATAAGGCTTTGTAGCGATGTTGCACAATCGGAAACTTGCAGCGCAACATGAATATGATGATTATAAGCCCGTACTACCCTTAGGTTGACAAAATCGGTCGAAATTTCTTTTCGTCCAATAAGGCTTTGTAGCGATGTTGCACAATCGGACACTTGCAGCGCAACACGAATATGATGATTATAAGCCCGTAGTACCCTTAGGTTGAGAAAATTGGTCTAAATTTTGTTTTCGTCCAATAACGCTTTACAGCGATGTTGCACAATCGGACACTTCCAGCACAACACGAATATGATTATTATAAGCCCGTAGTACCCTTAGGTTGAGAAAATTGGTTAAATTTTTTTTTCGTTCAATAAGGCTTTGTAGCGATGTTGCACAATCGGAAACTTCCCGCACAACACGAATATGATAATTATAAGCCCGTAGTACCCTTAGGTTGATAAAATTGGTTAAATTTTTTTTTCGGTCAATAAGGCTTTGCAGCGATGTTGTGCAATCGGTCACTTGCAGCGCAACACGAATATGATGATTATAAGCCCGTAGTACCCTTAGGTTGAGAAAATTGGTCTAAATTTTGTTTTCTTCCAATAACGTTTTACAGCGATGTTGCACAATCGGACACTTCCGGCACAACACGAATATGATGATTATAAGCCCGTAGTACCCTTAGGTTGAGAAAATTGGTTAAATTTTGTTGAGTTCAATAACGCTTTGTAGCGATGTTGCACAATCGGACACTTGCAGCGCAACACGAATATGATGATTATAAGCCCGTAGTACCCTTAGGTTGACAAAATCGGTCGAAATTTTGTTTCGTCCAATAAGGCTTTGTAGCGATGTCTCGCAATCGGACACTTGCAGCGCAACACGAATATGATGATTATAAGCCCGTAGTACCCTTAGGTTGAAAAAATCGGTCGAATTTGTTTTTCGTTCAATAACGCTTTGTAGCGATGTTGCACAATCGGACACTTGCAGCGCAACACGAATATGATGATTATAAGCCCGTAGTTCCCTTAGGTTGACAAAATCGGTCGAAATTTCTTTTCGTCCAATAAGGCTTTGTAGCGATGTTGCACAATCGGACACTTGCAGCGCAACACGAATATGATAATTATAAGCCCGTAGTACCCTTAGGTTGAAAAAAACGGTCGAATTTTTTTTTCGTTCAATAAGGCTTTGTAGCGATGTTGCACAATCGGAAACTTGCAGCGCAACATGAATATGATGATTATAAGCCCGTAGTACCCTTAGGTTGAGAAAATTGGTCTAAATTTTGTTTTCGTCCAATAACGCTTTACAGCGATGTTGCACAATCGGACACTTCCAGCACAACACGAATATGATTATTATAAGCCCGTAGTACCCTTAGGTTGAGAAAATTGGTTAAATTTTTTTTTCGTTCAATAAGGCTTTGTAGCGATGTTGCACAATCGGAAACTTCCCGCACAACACGAATATGATAATTATAAGCCCGTAGTACCCTTAGGTTGATAAAATTGGTTAAATTTTTTTTTCGGTCAATAACGCTTTGTAGCGATGTTGCGCAATCGGAAACTTGCAGCGCAACACGAATATGATGATTATAAGCCCGTAGTTCCCTTAGGTTGATAAAATCGGTCGAAATTTTGTTTCGTCCAATAAGGCCCTGTAGCGATGTGTCGCAATTGCACACTTGCAGCGCAACACGAATATGATAATTATAAGCCCGTAGTACCCTTAGGTTGATAAAATTGGTTAAATTTTGTTTTCGTCCAATAACGCTTTACAGCGATGTTGCACAATCGGACACTTCCAGCACAACACGAATATGATTATTATAAGCCCGTAGTACCCTTAGGTTGAGAAAATTGGTTAAATTTTGTTTTCGTTCAATAAGGCTTTGTAGCGATGTTGCACAATCGGAAACTTCCCGCACAACACGAATATGATAATTATAAGCCCGTAGTACCCTTAGGTTGATAAAATTGGTTAAATTTTTTTTTCGGTCAATAACGCTTTGTAGCGATGTTGCGCAATCGGAGACTTGCAGCGCAACACGAATATGATGATTATAAGCCCGTAGTTCCCGTAGGTTGATAAAATCGGTCGAAATTTTGTTTCGTCCAATAAGGCCCTGTAGCGATGTGTCGCAATCGCACACTTGCAGCGCAACACGAATATGATAATTATAAGCCCGTAGTACCCTTAGGTTGATAAAATTGGTTAAATTTTGTTTTCGTTCAATAACGCTTTGTAGCGATGTTGCACAATCGGACACTTGCAGCGCAACGCGAGATGATGATTATAAGCCCGTAGTACCCTTAGGTTGACAAAATCGGTCGAATTTTTGTTTCGTTCAATAAGGCTTTGCAGCGATGTTGTGCAATCGGTCACTTGCAGCGCAACACGAATATGATGATTATAAGCCCGTAGTACCCTTAGGTTGAGAAAATTGGTCTAAATTTTGTTTTCGTCCAATAACGCTTTACAGCGATGTTGCACAATCGGACACTTCCAGCACAACACGAATATGATGATTATAAGCCCGTAGTACCCTTAGATTGAGAAAATTGGTTAAATTTTGTTGAGTTCAATAACGCTTTGTAGCGATGTTGCACAATCGGACACTTGCAGCGCAACACGAATATGATAATTATAAGCCCGTAGTACCCTTAGGTTGAAAAAATCGGTCGAATTTTTTTTCGTTCAATAAGGCTTTGTAGCGATGTTGCACAATCGGACACTTGCAGCGCAACACGAATATGATGATTATAAGCCCGTAGTACCCTTAGGTTGAGAAAATTGGTCTAAATTTTGTTTTCGTCCAATAACGCTTTACAGCGATGTTGCACAATCGGACACTTCCAGCACAACACGAATATGATTATTATAAGCCCGTAGTACCCTTAGGTTGAGAAAATTGGTTAAATTTTTTGTTCGTTCAATAAGGCTTTGTAGCGATGTTGCACAATCGGAAATTCCCGCACAGCACGAATATGATAATTATAAGCCCGTAGTAGCCTTAGGTTGATAAAATTGGTTAAATTTTTGTTTCGGTCAATAACGCTTTGTAGCGATGTTGCGCAATCGGAAACTTGCAGCGCAACACGAATATGATGATTATAAGCCCGTAGTTCCCTTAGGTTGATAAAATCGGTCGAAATTTTGTTTCGTCCAATAAGGCCCTGTAGCGATGTGTCGCAATCGCACACTTGCAGCGCAACACGAATATGATAATTATAAGCCCGTAGTACCCTTAGGTTGATAAAATTGGTTAAATTTTGTTTTCGTTCAATAACGCTTTGTAGCGATGTTGCACAATCGGACACTTGCAGCGCAACGCGAGTATGATGATTATAAGCCCGTAGTACCCTTAGGTTGAAAAAATCGGTCGAATTTTTTTTTCGTTCAATAAGGCTTTGCAGCGATGTTGTGCAATCGGTCACTTGCAGCGCAACACGAATATGATGATTATAAGCCCGTAGTACCCTTAGGTTGAGAAAATTGGTCTAAATTTTGTTTTCGTCCAATAACGCTTTACAGCGATGTTGCACAATCGGACACTTCCAGCACAACACGAATATGATGATTATAAGCCCGTAGTACCCTTAGGTTGAGAAAATTGGTTAAATTTTGTTGAGTTCAATAACGCTTTGTAGCGATGTTGCACAATCGGACACTTGCAGCGCAACACGAATATGATAATTATAAGCCCGTAGTACCCTTAGGTTGAAAAAATCGGTCGAATTTGTTTTTCGTTCAATAAGGCTTTGTAGCGATGTTGCACAATCAGACACTTGCAGCGCGACACGAATATGATGATTATAAGCCCGTAGTACCCTTAGGTTGAAAAAATTGGTCGACTTTTGTTTTCGTTTAATAACGCTTTGTAGCGATGTTGCACAATCGGACACTTGCAGCGCAACACGAATATAATGATTATAAGCCCGTAGTACCCTTAGGTTGACAAAATCGGTCGAAATTTTTTTTCGTCCAATAAGGCTTTGTAGCGATGTCTAGCAATCGGACACTTGCAGCGCAACACGAATATGATGATTATAAGCCCGTAGTACCCTTAGGTTGATAAAATTGGTTAAATTTTGTTTTCGTTCAATAACGCTTTGTAGCGATGTTGCACAATCGGACACTTGCAGCGCAACACGAATATGATGATTATAAGCCCGTAGTACCCTTAGGTTGAGAAAATTGGTCTAAATTTTGTTTTCGTCCAATAACGCTTTACAGCGATGTTGCACAATCGGACACTTCCAGCACAACACGAATATGATGATTATAAGCCCGTAGTACCCTTAGGTTGAGAAAATTGGTTAAATTTTGTTGAGTTCAATAACGCTTTGTAGCGATGTTGCACAATCGGACACTTGCAGCGCAACACGAATATGGTGATTATAAGCCCGTAGTACCCTTAGGTTGACAAAATCGGTCGAAATTTTGTTTCGTCCAATAAGGCTTTGTAGCGATGTCTCGCAATCGGACACTTGCAGCGCAACACGAATATGATGATTATAAGCCCGTAGTACCCTTAGGTTGATAAAATTGGTTAAATTTTTTTTTCGTTCAATAACGCTTTGTAGCGATGTTGCACAATCGGACCCTTGCAGCGCAACACGAATATGATGATTATAAGCCCGTAGTACCCTTAGGTTGAAAAAATTGGTTAAATTTTTTTTTCGTTCAATAAGGCTTTGTAGCGATGTTGCGCAATCGGAAACTTGCAGCGCAACACGAATATGATGATTATAAGCCCGTAGTTCCCTTAGGTTGATAAAATCGGTCGAAATTTTGTTTCGTCCAATAAGGCCCTGTAGCGATGTGTCGCAATCGCACACTTGCAGCGCAACACGAATATGATAATTATAAGCCCGTAGTACCCTTAGGTTGATAAAATTGGTTAAATTTTGTTTTCGTTCAATAACGCTTTGTAGCGATGTTGCACAATCGGACACTTGCAGCGCAACGCGAGTATGACGATTATAAGCCCGTAGTACCCTTAGGTTGACAAAATCGGTCGAATTTTTTTTTCGTTCAATAAGGCTTTGCAGCGATGTTGTGCAATCGGTCACTTGCAGCGCAACACGAATATGATGATTATAAGCCCGTAGTACCCTTAGGTTGAGAAAATTGGTCTAAATTTTGTTTTCGTCCAATAACGCTTTACAGCGATGTTGCACAATCGGACACTTCCAGCACAACACGAATATGATGATTATAAGCCCGTAGTACCCTTAGGTTGAGAAAATTGGTTAAATTTTGTTGAGTTCAATAACGCTTTGTAGCGATGTTGCACAATCGGACACTTGCAGCGCAACACGAATATGGTGATTATAAGCCCGTAGTACCCTTAGGTTGACAAAATCGGTCGAAATTTTTTTTCGTCCAATAAGACTTTGTAGCGATGTCTCGCAATCGGGCACTTGCAGCGCAACACGAATATGATGATTATAAGCCCGTAGTACCCTTAGGTTGATAAAATTGGTTAAATTTTTGTTTCGTTCAATAACGCTTTGTAGCGATGTTGCACAATCGGACACTTGCAGCGCAACACGAATATGATGATTATAAGCCCGTAGTTCCCTTAGGTTGATAAAATCGGTCGAAATTTTGTTTCGTCCAATAAGGCCCTGTAGCGATGTGTCGCAATCGCACACTTGCAGCGCAACACGAATATGATGATTATAAGCCCGTAGTTCCCTTAGGTTGATAAAATCGGTCGAAATTTTGTTTCGTCCAATAAGGCCCTGTAGCGATGTGTCGCAATCGCACACTTGCAGCGCAACACGAATATGATAATTATAAGCCCGTAGTACCCTTAGGTTGATAAAATTGGTTAAATTTTGTTTTCGTTCAATAACGCTTTGTAGCGATGTTGCACAATCGGACACTTGCAGCGCAACGCGAGTATGATGATTATAAGCCCGTAGTACCCTTAGGTTGACAAAATCGGTCGAATTTTTTTTTCGTTCAATAAGGCTTTGCAGCGATGTTGTGCAATCGGTCACTTGCAGCGCAACACGAATATGATGATTATAAGCCCGTAGTACCCTTAGGTTGAGAAAATTGGTCTAAATTTTGTTTTCGTCCAATAACGCTTTACAGCGATGTTGCACAATCGGACACTTCCAGCACAATACGAATATGATGATTATAAGCCCGTAGTACCCTTAGGTTGAGAAAATTGGTTAAATTTTTTTGTCGTTCAATAAGGCTTTTTAGCGATGTTGCACAATCGGAAACTTCCCGCACAACACGAATATGATAATTATAAGCCCGTAGTACCCTTAGGTTGATAAAATTGGTTAAATTTTTTTTCGGTCAATAACGCTTTGTAGCGATGTTGCGCAATCGGAAACTTGCAGCGCAACACGAATATGATGATTATAAGCCCGCAGTTCCCTTAGGTTGATAAAATCGGTCGAAATTTTGTTTCGTCCAATAAGGCCCTGTAGCGATGTGACGCAATCGCACACTTGCAGCGCAACACGGATATGATAATTATAAGCCCGTAGTACCCTTAGGTTGATAAAATTGGTTAAATTTTGTTTTCGTTCAATAACGCTTTGTAGCGATGTTGCACAATCGGACACTTGCAGCGCAACGCGAGTATGATGATTATAAGCCCGTAGTACCCTTAGGTTGACAAAATCGGTCGAATTTGTTTTTCGTTCAATAAGGCTTTGCAGCGATGTTGTGCAATCGGTCACTTGCAGCGCAACACGAATATGATGATTATAAGCCCGTAGTACCCTTAGGTTGAGAAAATTGGTTAAATTTTGTTGAGTTCAATAACGCTTTGTAGCGATGTTGCACAATCGGACACTTGCAGCGCAACACGAATATGATGATTATAAGCCCGTAGTACCCTTAGGTGGACAAAATCGGTCGAAATTTGTTTTCGTCCAATAAGGCTTTGTAGCGATGTCTCGCAATCGGGCACTTGCAGCGCAACACGAATATGATGATTATAAGCCCGTAGTACCCTTAGGTTGAGAAAATTGGTCTAAATTTTGTTTTCGTCCAATAACGCTTTACAGCGATGTTGCACAATCGGACACTTCCAGCACAACACGAATATGATGATTATAAGCCCGTAGTACCCTTAGGTTGAGAAAATTGGTTAAATTTTGTTGAGTTCAATAACGCTTTGTAGCGATGTTGCACAATCGGACACTTGCAGCGCAACACGAATATGATGATTATAAGCCCGTAGTACCCTTAGGTTGACAAAATCGGTCGAAATTTTGTTTCGTTCACTAACGCTTTGTAGCGATGTTGCACAATCGGACACTTGCAGCGCAACACGAATATGATGATTGTAAGCCCGTAGTACCCTTAGGTTGAGAAAATTGGTTAAATTTTGTTGAGTTCAATAACGCTTTGTAGCGATGTTGCACAATCGGACACTTGCAGCGCAACACGAATATGATGATTATAAGCCCGTAGTACCCTTAGGTTGACAAAATCGGTCGAAATTTTTTTTCGTCCAATAAGGCTTTGTAGCGATGGCTCGCAATCGGAAATTTCCCGCGGAACACGAATATTATGATTATAAGCCCGTAGTACCCTTAGGTTGAGAAAATTGGTTACATTTTTTTTTCGTTCAATAACGCTTTGTAGCGATGTTGCACAATCGGACACTTGCAGCGCAACACGAATATGATGATTATAAGCCCGTAGTACCCTTAGGTTGAAAAAATCGGTCGAATTTTTTTTTCGTTCAATAACGCTTTGTAGCGATGTTGCACAATCGGACACTTGCAGCGCAACACGAATATGATAATTATAAGCCCGTAGTACCCTTAGGTTGAAAAAATCGGTCGAATTTTTTTTTCGTTCAATAAGGCTTTGTAGCGATGTTGCACAATCGGAAACTTGGAGCGCAACATGAATATGATGATTATAAGCCCGTAGTACCCTTAGGTTGACAAAATCGGTCGAAATTTCTTTTCGTCCAATAAGGCTATGTAGCGATGTTGCACAATCGGACACTTGCAGCGCAACACGAATATGATGATTATAAGCCCGTAGTACCCTTAGGTTGAGAAAATTGGTCTAAATTTTGTTTTCGTCCAATAACGCTTTACAGCGATGTTGCACAATCGGACACTTCCAGCACAACACGAATATGATGATTATAAGCCCGTAGTACCCTTAGGTTGAGAAAATTGGTTAAATTTTTTTTTCGTTCAATAAGGCTTTTTAGCGATGTTGCACAATCGGAAACTTCCCGCACAACACGAATATGATAATTATAAGCCCGTAGTACCCTTAGGTTGATAAAATTGGTTAAATTTTTTTTCGGTCAATAACGCTTTGTAGCGATGTTGCGCAATCGGAAACTTGCAGCGCAACACGAATATGATGATTATAAGCCCGTAGTTCCCTTAGGTTGATAAAATCGGTCGAAATTTTGTTTCGTCCAATAAGGCCCTGTAGCGATGTGTCGCAATCGCACACTTGCAGCGCAACACGGATATGATAATTATAAGCCCGTAGTACCCTTAGGTTGAAAAAATCGGTCGAATTTTTTTTTCGTTCAATAAGGCTTTGTAGCGATATTGCAGAATCAGACACTTGCAGCGCGACACGAATATGATGATTATAAGCCCGTAGTACCCTTAGGTTGAAAAAATTGGTCAAATTTTGTTTTCGTTTAATAACGCTTTGTAGCGATGTTGCACAATCGGACACTTGCAGCGCAACACGAATATGATGATTATAAGCCCGTAGTACCCTTAGGTTGACAAAATCGGTCGAAATTTTTTTTCGTCCAATAAGGCTTTGTAGCGATGGCTCGCAATCGGAAATTTCCCGCGGAACACGAATATTATGATTATAAGCCCGTAGTACCCTTAGGTTGACAAAATCGGTCGAAATTTTTTTTCGTCCAATAAGGCTTTGTAGCGATGGCTCGCAATCGGAAATTTCCCGCGGAACACGAATATTATGATTATAAGCCCGTAGTACCCTTAGGTTGAGAAAATTGGTTACATTTTTTTTTCGTTCAATAACGCTTTGTAGCGATGTTGCACAATCGGACACTTGCAGCGCAACACGAATATGATTATTATAAGCCCGTAGTACCCTTAGGTTGAAAAAATCGGTCGAATTTTTTTTTCGTTCAATAACGCTTTGTAGCGATGTTGCACAATCGGACACTTGCAGCGCAACACGAATATGATAATTATAAGCCCGTAGTACCCTTAGGTTGAAAAAATCGGTCGAATTTTTTTTTCGTTCAATAAGGCTTTGTAGCGATGTTGCACAATCGGAAACTTGGAGCGCAACATGAATATGATGATTATAAGCCCGTAGTACCCTTAGGTTGACAAAATCGGTCGAAATTTCTTTTCGTCCAATAAGGCTATGTAGCGATGTTGCACAATCGGACACTTGCAGCGCAACACGAATATGATGATTATAAGCCCGTAGTACCCTTAGGTTGAGAAAATTGGTCTAAATTTTGTTTTCGTCCAATAACGCTTTACAGCGATGTTGCACAATCGGACACTTCCAGCACAACACGAATATGATGATTATAAGCCCGTAGTACCCTTAGGTTGAGAAAATTGGTTAAATTTTTTTTCGGTCAATAACGCTTTGTAGCGATGTTGCGCAATCGGAAACTTGCAGCGCAACACGAATATGATGATTATAAGCCCGTAGTTCCCTTAGGTTGATAAAATCGGTCGAAATTTTGTTTCGTCCAATAAGGCCCTGTAGCGATGTGTCGCAATCGCACACTTGCAGCGCAACACGGATATGATAATTATAAGCCCGTAGTACCCTTAGGTTGATAAAATTGGTTAAATTTTGTTTTCGTTCAATAACGCTTTGTAGCGATGTTGCACAATCGGACACTTGCAGCGCAACGCGAGTATGATGATTATAAGCTTGTAGTACCCTTAGGTTGACAAAATCGGTCGAATTTTTTTTTCGTTCAATAAGGCTTTGCAGCGATGTTGTGCAATCGGTCACTTGCAGCGCAACACGAATATGATGATTATAAGCCCGTAGTACCCTTAGGTTGAGAAAATTGGTTAAATTTTGTTGAGTTCAATAACGCTTTGTAGCGATGTTGCACAATCGGACACTTGCAGCGCAACACGAATATGATGATTATAAGCCCGTAGTACCCTTAGGTTGACAAAATCGGTCGAAATTTTTTTTCGTCCAATAAGGCTTTGTAGCGATGTCTCGCAATCGGGCACTTGCAGCGCAACACGAATATGATGATTATAAGCCCGTAGTACCCTTAGGTTGATAAAATTGGTTAAATTTTGTTTTCGTTCAATAACGCTTTGTAGCGATGTTGCACAATCGGACACTTGCAGCGCAACACGAATATGATGATTCTAAGCCCGTAGTACCCTTAGGTTGAAAAAATCGGTCGAATTTTTGTTTCGTTCAATAACGCTTTGTAGCGATGTTGCACAATCGGACACTTGCAGCGCAACACGAATATGATAATTATAAGCCCGTAGTACCCTTAGGTTGAAAAAATCGGTCGAATTTTTTTTTCGTTCAATAAGGCTTTGTAGCGATATTGCACAATCAGACACTTGCAGCGCGACACGAATATGATGATTATAAGCCCGTAGTACCCTTAGGTTGACAAAATCGGTCGAAATTTTTTTTCGTCCAATAAGGCTTTGTAGCGATGGCTCGCAATCGGAAATTTCCCGCGGAACACGAATATTATGATTATAAGCCCGTAGTACCCTTAGGTTGAGAAAATTGGTTACATTTTTTTTCGTTAAATAAGGCTTTGTAGCGATGTTGCACAATCGGACACTTGCAGCGCAACACGAATATGATAATTATAAGCCCGTAGTACCCTTAGGTTGAAAAAATCGGTCGAATTTTTGTTTCGTTCAATGAGGCTTTGTAGCGATGTTGCACAATCGGAAACTTGGAGCGCAACATGAATATGATGATTATAAGCCCGTAGTACCCTTAGGTTGACAAAATCGGTCGAATTTTTTTTTCGTTCAATAAGGCTTTGTAGCGATGTTGCACAATCGGAAACTTGGAGCGCAACATGAATATGATGATTATAAGCCCGTAGTACCCTTAGGTTGACAAAATCGGTCGAAATTTCTTTTCGTCCAATAAGGCTTTGTAGCGATGTTGCACAATCGGACACTTGCAGCGCAACACGAATATGATGATTATAAGCCCGTAGTACCCTTAGGTTGAGAAAATTGGTCTAAATTTTGTTTTCGTCCAATAACGCTTTACAGCGATGTTGCACAATCGGACACTTCCAGCACAACACGAATATGATGATTATAAGCCCGTAGTACCCTTAGGTTGAGAAAATTGGTTAAATTTTTTTTTCGTTCAATAAGGCTTTTTAGCGATGTTGCACAATCGGAAACTTCCCGCACAACACGAATATGATAATTATAAGCCCGTAGTACCCTTAGGTTGATAAAATTGGTTAAATTTTTTTTCGGTCAATAACGCTTTGTAGCGATGTTGCGCAATCGGAAACTTGCAGCGCAACACGAATATGATGATTATAAGCCCGTAGTTCCCTTAGGTTGATAAAATCGGTCGAAATTTTGTTTCGTCCAATAAGGCCCTGTAGCGATGTGTCGCAATCGCACACTTGCAGCGCAACACGAATATGATGATTATAAGCCCGTAGTACCCTTAGGTTGAGAAAACTGGTTAAATTTGGTTGAGTTCAATAACGCTTTGTAGCGATGTTGCACAATCGGACACTTGCAGCGCAACACGAATATGATGATTATAAGCCCGTAGTACCCTTAGGTTGACAAAATCGGTCGAAATTTTTTTTCGTCCAATAAGGCTTTGTAGCGATGTCTCGCAATCGGGCACTTGCAGCGCAACACGAATATGATGATTATAAGCCCGTAGTACCCTTAGGTTGATAAAATTGGTTAAATTTTGTTTTCGTTCAATAACGCTTTGTAGCGATGTTGCACAATCGGACACTTGCAGCGCAACACGAATATGATGATTATAAGCCCGTAGTACCCTTAGGTTGAAAAAATCGGTCGAATTTTTTTTTCGTTCAATAACGCTTTGTAGCGATGTTGCACAATCGGACACTTGCAGCGCAACACGAATATGATAATTATAAGCCCGTAGTACCCTTAGGTTGAAAAAATCGGTCGAATTTTTTTTTCGTTCAATAAGGCTTTGTAGCGATATTGCACAATCAGACACTTGCAGCGCGACACGAATATGATGATTATAAGCCCGTAGTACCCTTAGGTTGAAAAAATTGGTCAAATTTTGTTTTCGTTTAATAACGCTTTGTAGCGATGTTGCACAATCGGACACTTGCAGCGCAACACGAATATGATGATTATAAGCCCGTAGTACCCTTAGGTTGACAAAATCGGTCGAAATTTTTTTTCGTCCAATAAGGCTTTGTAGCGATGGCTCGCAATCGGAAATTCCCCGCGGAACACGAATATTATGATTATAAGCCCGTAGTACCCTTAGGTTGAGAAAATTGGTTACATTTTTTTTTCGTTCAATAAGGCTTTGTAGCGATGTTGCACAATCGGAAACTTCCCGCACAACACGAATATGATAATTATAAGCCCGTAGTACCCTTAGGTTGATAAAATTGGTTAAATTTTGTTTCGGTCAATAACGCTTTGTAGCGATGTTGCGCAATCGGAAACTTGCAGCGCAACACGAATATGATGATTATAAGCCCGTAGTTCCCTTAGGTTGATAAAATCGGTCGAAATTTTGTTTCGTCCAATAAGGCCCTGTAGCGATGTGTCGCAATCGCACACTTGCAGCGCAACACGAATATGATAATTATAAGCCCGTAGTACCCTTAGGTTGATAAAATTGGTTAAATTTTGTTTTCGTTCAATAACGCTTTGTAGCGATGTTGCACAATCGGACACTTGCAGCGCAACGCGAGTATGATGATTATAAGCCCGTAGTACCCTTAGGTTGACAAAATCGGTCGAATTTTTTTTTCGTTCAATAAGGCTTTGCAGCGATGTTGTGCAATCGGTCACTTGCAGCGCAACACGAATATGATGATTATAAGCCCGTAGTACCCTTAGGTTGAGAAAATTGGTCTAAATTTTGTTTTCGTCCAATAACGCTTTACAGCGATGTTGCACAATCGGACACTTCCGGCACAACACGAAAATGATGATTATAAGCCCGTAGTACCCTTAGGTTGAGAAAATTGGTTAAATTTTGTTGAGTTCAATAACGCTTTGTAGCGATGTTGCACAATCGGACCCTTGCAGCGCAACACGAATATGATGATTATAAGCCCGTAGTACCCTTAGGTTGACAAAATCGGTCGAAATTTTGTTTCGTCCAATAAGGCTTTGTAGCGATGTCTCGCAATCGGACACTTGCAGCGCAACACGAATATGATGATTATAAGCCCGTAGTACCCTTAGGTTGAAAAAATCGGTCGAATTTGTTTTTCGTTCAATAACGCTTTGTAGCGATGTTGCACAATCGGACACTTGCAGCGCAACACGAATATGATAATTATAAGCCCGTAGTACCCTTAGGTTGAAAAAATCGGTCGAATTTTTTTTTCGTTCAATAAGGCTTTGTAGCGATGTTGCACAATCAGACACTTGCAGCGCGACACGAATATGATGATTATAAGCCCGTAGTACCCTTAGGTTGAAAAAATTGGTCGAATTTTGTTTTCGTTTAATAACGCTTTGTAGCGATGTTGCACAATCGGACACTTGCAGCGCAACACGAATATGATGATTATAAGCCCGTAGTACCCTTAGGTTGACAAAATCGGTCGAAATTTTTTTTCGTCCAATAAGGCTTTGTAGCGATGGCTCGCAATCGGAAATTTCCCGCGGAACACGAATATTATGATTATAAGCCCGTAGTACCCTTAGGTTGAGAAAATTGGTTAAATTTTTTTTTCGTTCAATAAGGCTTTGTAGCGATGTTGCACAATCGGAAACTTCCCGCACAACACGAATATGATAATTATAAGCCCGTAGTACCCTTAGGTTGATAAAATTGGTTAAATTTTTTTTTCGGTCAATAACGCTTTGTAGCGACGTTGCGCAATCGGAAACTTGCAGCGCAACACGAATATGATGATTATAAGCCCGTAGTTCCCTTAGGTTGACAAAATCGGTCGAAATTTCTTTTCGTCCAATAAGGCTTTGTAGCGATGTTGCACAATCGGACACTTGCAGCACAACACGAATATGATAATTATAAGCCCGTAGTACCCTTAGGTTGACAAAATCGGTCGAAATTTCTTTTCGTCCAATAAGGCTTTGTAGCGATGTTGCACAATCGGACACTTGCAGCGCAACACGAATATGATGATTATAAGCCCGTAGTACCCTTAGGTTGAGAAAATTGGTCTAAATTTTGTTTTCGTCCAATAACGCTTTACAGCGATGTTGCACAATCGGGCACTTCCAGCACAACACGAATATGATTATTATAAGCCCGTAGTACCCTTAGGTTGAGAAAATTGGTTAAATTTTGTTTTCGTTCAATAAGGCTTTGTAGCGATGTTGCACAATCGGAAACCCCCCGCACAACACGAATATGATAATTATAAGCCCGTAGTACCCTTAGGTTGATAAAATTGGTTAAATTTTTGTTTCGGTCAATAACGCTTTGTAGCGATGTTGCGCAATCGGAAACTTGCAGCGCAACACGAATATGATGATTATAAGCCCGTAGTTCCCTTAGGTTGATAAAATCGGTCGAAATTTTGTTTCGTCCAATAAGGCCCTGTAGCGATGTGTCGCAATCGCACACTTGCAGCGCAACACGAATATGATAATTATAAGCCCGTAGTACCCTTAGGTTGATAAAATTGGTTAAATTTTGTTTTCGTCCAATAACGCTTTACAGCGATGTTGCACAATCGGACACTTCCAGCACAACACGAATATGATTATTATAAGCCCGTAGTACCCTTAGGTTGAGAAAATTGGTTAAATTTTGTTTTCGTTCAATAAGGCTTTGTAGCGATGTTGCACAATCGGAAACTTCCCGCACAACACGAATATGATAATTATAAGCCCGTAGTACCCTTAGGTTGATAAAATTGGTTAAATTTTTTTTTCGGTCAATAACGCTTTGTAGCGATGTTGCGCAATCGGAAACTTGCAGCGCAACACGAATATGATGATTATAAGCCCGTAGTTCCCTTAGGTTGATAAAATCGGTCGAAATTTTGTTTCGTCCAATAAGGCCCTGTAGCGATGTGTCGCAATCGCACACTTGCAGCGCAACACGAATATGATAATTATAAGCCCGTAGTACCCTTAGGTTGATAAAATTGGTTAAATTTTGTTTTCGTTCAATAACGCTTTGTAGCGATGTTGCACAATCGGACACTTGCAGCGCAACGCGAGTATGATGATTATAAGCCCGTAGTACCCTTAGGTTGACAAAATCGGTCGAATTTTTGTTTCGTTCAATAAGGCTTTGCAGCGATGTTGTGCAATCGGTCACTTGCAGCGCAACACGAATATGATGATTATAAGCCCGTAGTACCCTTAGGTTGAGAAAATTGGTCTAAATTTTGTTTTCGTCCAATAACGCTTTACAGCGATGTTGCACAATCGGACACTTCCAGCACAACACGAATATGATGATTATAAGCCCGTAGTACCCTTAGGTTGAGAAAATTGGTCTAAATTTTGTTTTCGTCCAATAACGCTTTACAGCGATGTTGCACAATCGGACACTTCCAGCACAACACGAATATGATTATTATAAGCCCGTAGTACCCTTAGGTTGAGAAAATTGGTTAAATTTTTTTTTCGTTCAATAAGGCTTTGTAGCGATGTTGCACAATCGGAAATTCCCGCACAACACGAATATGATAATTATAAGCCCGTAGTACCCTTAGGTTGATAAAATTGGTTAAATTTTTTTTTCGGTCAATAACGCTTTGTAGCGATGTTGCGCAATCGGAAACTTGCAGCGCAACACGAATATGATGATTATAAGCCCGTAGTTCCCTTAGGTTGATAAAATCGGTCGAAATTTTGTTTCGTCCAATAAGGCCCTGTAGCGATGTGTCGCAATCGCACACTTGCAGCGCAACACGAATATGATAATTACAAGCCCGTAGTACCCTTAGGTTGAAAAAATCGGTCGAATTTTTGTTTCGTTCAATAAGGCTTTGTAGCGATGTTGCACAATCAGACACTTGCAGCGCGACACGAATATGATGATTATAAGCCCGTAGTACCCTTAGGTTGAAAAAATCGGTCGAAATTTCTTTTCGTCCAATAAGGCTTTGTAGCGATGTTGCACAATCGGACACTTGCAGCGCAACACGAATATGATGATTATAAGCCCGTAGTACCCTTAGGTTGAGAAAATTGGTCTAAATTTTGTTTTCGTCCAATAACGCTTTACAGCGATGTTGCACAATCGGACACTTCCAGCACAACACGAATATGATGATTATAAGCCCGTAGTACCCTTAGGTTGAGAAAATTGGTTAAATTTTTTTTTCGTTCAATAAGGCTTTTTAGCGATGTTGCACAATCGGAAACTTCCCGCACAACACGAATATGATAATTATAAGCCCGTAGTACCCTTAGGTTGATAAAATTGGTTAAATTTTGTTTCGGTCAATAACGCTTTGTAGCGATGTTGCACAATCGGACACTTGCAGCGCAACACGAATATGATGATTATAAGCCCGTAGTACCCTTAGGTTGACAAAATCGGTCGAAATTTTTTTTCGTCCAATAAGGCTTTGTAGCGATGTCTCGCAATCGGGCACTTGCAGCGCAACACGAATATGATGATTATAAGCCCGTAGTACCCTTAGGTTGATAAAATTGGTTAAATTTTGTTTTCGTTCAATAACGCTTTGTAGCGATGTTGCACAATCGGACACTTGCAGCGCAACACGAATATGATGATTATAAGCCCGTAGTACCCTTAGGTTGAAAAAATCGGTCGAATTTTTTTTTCGTTCAATAACGCTTTGTAGCGATGTTGCACAATCGGACACTTGCAGCGCAACACGAATATGATAATTATAAGCCCGTAGTACCCTTAGGTTGAAAAAATCGGTCGAATTTTTTTTTCGTTCAATAAGGCTTTGTAGCGATGTTGCACAATCAGACACTTGCAGCGCGACACGAATATGATGATTATAAGCCCGTAGTACCCTTAGGTTGAAAAAATTGGTCAAATTTTGTTTTCGTTTAATAACGCTTTGTAGCGATGTTGCACAATCGGACACTTGCAGCGCAACACGAATATGATGATTATAAGCCCGTAGTACCCTTAGGTTGACAAAATCGGTCGAAATTTTTTTTCGTCCAATAAGGCTTTGTAGCGATGGCTCGCAATCGGAAATTTCCCGCGGAACACGAATATTATGATTATAAGCCCGTAGTACCCTTAGGTTGAGAAAATTGGTTACATTTTTTTTTCGTTAAATAAGGCTTTGTAGCGATGTTGCACAATCGGACACTTGCAGCGCAACAGGTATATGATGATTATAAGCCCGTAGTACCCTTAGGTTGAGAAAATTGGTTAAATTTTGTTGAGTTGAATAACGCTTTGTAGCGATGTTGCACAATCGGACACTTGCAGCGCAACACGAATATGATGATTATAAGCCCGTAGTACCCTTAGGTTGAGAAAATTGGTCTAAATTTTGTTTTCGTCCAATAACGCTTTACAGCGATGGTGCACAATCGGACACGTCCAGCACAACACGAATATGATGATTATAAGCCCGTAGTACCCTTAGGTTGAGAAAATTGGTTAAATTTTTTTTTCGTTCAATAAGGCTTTGTAGCGATGTTGCACAATCGGAAACTTCCCGCACAACACGAATATGATAATTATAAGCCCGTAGTACCCTTAGGTTGATAAAATTGGTTAAATTTTGTTTCGGTCAATAACGCTTTGTAGCGATGTTGCGCAATCGGAAACTTGCAGCGCAACACGAATATGATGATTATAAGCCCGTAGTTCCCTTAGGTTGATAAAATCGGTCGAAATTTTGTTTCGTCCAATAAGGCCCTGTAGCGATGTGTCGCAATCGCACACTTGCAGCGCAACACGAATATGATAATTATAAGCCCGTAGTACCCTTAGGTTGATAAAATTGGTTAAATTTTGTTTTCGTTCAATAACGCTTTGTAGCGATGTTGCACAATCGGACACTTGCAGCGCAACGCGAGTATGATGATTATAAGCCCGTAGTACCCTTAGGTTGACAAAATCGGAGAATTTTTTTTTCGTTCAATAAGGCTTTGCAGCGATGTTGTGCAATCGGTCACTTGCAGCGCAACACGAATATGATGATTATAAGCCCGTAGTACCCTTAGGTTGAGAAAATTGGTCTAAATTTTGTTTTCGTCCAATAACGCTTTACAGCAATGTTGCACAATCGGACACTTCCGGCACAACACGAATATGATGATTATAAGCCCGTAGTACCCTTAGGTTGAGAAAATTGGTTAAATTTTGTTTTCGTTCAATAACGCTTTGTAGCGATGTTGCACAATCGGACACTTGCAGCGCAACACGAATATGATGATTATAAGCCCGTAGTACCCTTAGGTTGAAAAAATCGGTCGAATTTTTTTTTCGTTCAATAACGCTTTGTAGCGATGTTGCACAATCGGACACTTGCAGCGCAACACGAATATGATGATTATAAGCCCGTAGTACCCTTAGGTTGAAAAAATTGGTCAAATTTTGTTTTCGTTTAATAACGCTTTGTAGCGATGTTGCACAATCGGACACTTGCAGCGCAACACGAATATGATGATTATAAGCCCGTAGTACCCTTAGGTTGACAAAATCGGTCGAAATTTTTTTTCGTCCAATAAGGCTTTGTAGCGATGGCTCGCAATCGGAAATTTCCCGCGGAACACGAATATTATGATTATAAGCCCGTAGTACCCTTAGGTTGAGAAAATTGGTTACATTTTTTTTTCGTTAAATAAGGCTTTGTAGCGATGTTGCACAATCGGACACTTGCAGCGCAACAGGTATATGATGATTATAAGCCCGTAGTACCCTTAGGTTGAGAAAATTGGTTAAATTTTGTTGAGTTCAATAACGCTTTGTAGCGATGTTGCACAATCGGACACTTGCAGCGCAACACGAATATGATGATTATAAGCCCGTAGTACCCTTAGGTTGAGAAAATTGGTCTAAATTTTGTTTTCGTCCAATAACGCTTTACAGCGATGGTGCACAATCGGACACGTCCAGCACAACACGAATATGATGATTATAAGCCCGTAGTACCCTTAGGTTGAGAAAATTGGTTAAATTTTTTTTTCGTTCAATAAGGCTTTGTAGCGATGTTGCACAATCGGAAACTTCCCGCACAACACGAATATGATAATTATAAGCCCGTAGTACCCTTAGGTTGAAAAAATCGGTCGAATTTTTTTTTCGTTCAATAACGCTTTGTAGCGATGTTGCACAATCGGACACTTGCAGCGCAACACGAATATGATAATTATAAGCCCGTAGTACCCTTAGGTTGAAAAAATCGGTCGAATTTTTTTTTCGTTCAATAAGGCTTTGTAGCGATGTTGCACAATCAGACACTTGCAGCGCGACACGAATATGATGATTATAAGCCCGTAGTACCCTTAGGTTGAAAAAATTGGTCAAATTTTGTTTTCGTTTAATAACGCTTTGTAGCGATGTTGCACAATCGGACACTTGCAGCGCAACACGAATATGATGATTATAAGCCCGTAGTACCCTTAGGTTGACAAAATCGGTCGAAATTTTTTTTCGTCCAATAAGGCTTTGTAGCGATGGCTCGCAATCGGAAATTTCCCGCGGAACACGAATATTATGATTATAAGCCCGTAGTACCCTTAGGTTGAGAAAATTGGTTACATTTTTTTTTCGTTAAATAAGGCTTTGTAGCGATGTTGCACAATCGGACACTTGCAGCGCAACAGGTATATGATGATTATAAGCCCGTAGTACCCTTAGGTTGAGAAAATTGGTTAAATTTTGTTGAGTTCAATAACGCTTTGTAGCGATGTTGCACAATCGGACACTTGCAGCGCAACACGAATATGATGATTATAAGCCCGTAGTACCCTTAGGTTGAGAAAATTGGTCTAAATTTTGTTTTCGTCCAATAACGCTTTACAGCGATGGTGCACAATCGGACACGTCCAGCACAACACGAATATGATGATTATAAGCCCGTAGTACCCTTAGGTTGAGAAAATTGGTTAAATTTTTTTTTCGTTCAATAAGGCTTTGTAGCGATGTTGCACAATCGGAAACTTCCCGCACAACACGAATATGATAATTATAAGCCCGTAGTACCCTTAGGTTGATAAAATTGGTTAAATTTTGTTTCGGTCAATAACGCTTTGTAGCGATGTTGCGCAATCGGAAACTTGCAGCGCAACACGAATATGATGATTATAAGCCCGTAGTTCCCTTAGGTTGATAAAATCGGTCGAAATTTTGTTTCGTCCAATAAGGCCCTGTAGCGATGTGTCGCAATCGCACACTTGCAGCGCAACACGAATATGATAATTATAAGCCCGTAGTACCCTTAGGTTGATAAAATTGGTTAAATTTTGTTTTCGTTCAATAACGCTTTGTAGCGATGTTGCACAATCGGACACTTGCAGCGCAACGCGAGTATGATGATTATAAGCCCGTAGTACCCTTAGGTTGACAAAATCGGAGAATTTTTTTTTCGTTCAATAAGGCTTTGCAGCGATGTTGTGCAATCGGTCACTTGCAGCGCAACACGAATATGATGATTATAAGCCCGTAGTACCCTTAGGTTGAGAAAATTGGTCTAAATTTTGTTTTCGTCCAATAACGCTTTACAGCGATGTTGCACAATCGGACACTTCCGGCACAACACGAATATGATGATTATAAGCCCGTAGTACCCTTAGGTTGAGAAAATTGGTTAAATTTTGTTGAGTTCAATAACGCTTTGTAGCGATGTTGCACAATCGGACACTTGCAGCGCAACACGAATATGATGATTATAAGCCCGTAGTACCCTTAGGTTGACAAAATCGGTCGAAATTTTGTTTCGTCCAATAAGGCTTTGTAGCGATGTCTCGCAATCGGACACTTGCAGCGCAACACGAATATGATGATTATAAGCCCGTAGTACCCTTAGGTTGAAAAAATCGGTCGAATTTTTTTTTCGTTCAATAAGGCTTTGTAGCGATGTTGCGCAATCGGAAACTTGCAGCGCAACACGAATATGATGATTATAAGCCCGTAGTACCCTTAGGTTGAAAAAATTGGTCGAATTTTGTTTTCGTTTAATAACGCTTTGTAGCGATGTTGCACAATCGGACACTTGCAGCGCAACACGAATATGATGATTATAAGCCCGTAGTACCCTTAGGTTGACAAAATCGGTCGAAATTTTTTTTCGTCCAATAAGGCTTTGTAGCGATGGCTCGCAATCGGAAATTTCCCGCGGAACACGAATATTATGATTATAAGCCCGTAGTACCCTTAGGTTGAGAAAATTGGTTAAATTTTTTTTTCGTTCAATAGGGCTTTGTAGCGATGTTGCACAATCGGAAACTTCCCGCACAACACGAATATGATAATTATAAGCCCGTAGTACCCTTAGGTTGATAAAATTGGTTAAATTTTTTTTTCGGTCAATAACGCTTTGTAGCGACGTTGCGCAATCGGAAACTTGCAGCGCAACACGAATATGATGATTATAAGCCCGTAGTTCCCTTAGGTTGACAAAATCGGTCGAAATTTCTTTTCGTCCAATAAGGCTTTGTAGCGATGTTGCACAATCGGACACTTGCAGCGCAACACGAATATGATAATTATAAGCCCGTAGTACCCTTAGGTTGAAAAAAACGGTCGAATTTTTTTTTCGTTCAATAAGGCTTTGTAGCGATGTTGCACAATCGGAAACTTGCAGCGCAACATGAATATGATGATTATAAGCCCGTAGTTCCCTTAGGTTGATAAAATCGGTCGAAATTTTGTTTCGTCCAATAAGGCCCTGTAGCGATGTGTCGCAATCGCACACTTGCAGCGCAACACGGATATGATAATTATAAGCCCGTAGTACCCTTAGGTTGATAAAATTGGTTAAATTTTGTTTTCGTTCAAAAACGCTTTGTAGCGATGTTGCACAATCGGACACTTGCAGCGCAACGCGAGTATGATGATTATAAGCCCGTAGTACCCTTAGGTTGACAAAATCGGTCGAATTTTTTTTTCGTTCAATAAGGCTTTGCAGCGATGTTGTGCAATCGGTCACTTGCAGCGCAACACGAATATGATGATTATAAGCCCGTAGTACCCTTAGGTTGAGAAAATTGGTTAAATTTTGTTGAGTTCAATAAGGCTTTGTAGCGATGTTGCGCAATCGGAAACTTGCAGCGCAACACGAATATGATGATTATAAGCCCGTAGTACCCTTAGGTTGAAAAAATTGGTCGAATTTTGTTTTCGTTTAATAACGCTTTGTAGCGATGTTGCACAATCGGACACTTGCAGCGCAACACGAATATGATGATTATAAGCCCGTAGTACCCTTAGGTTGACAAAATCGGTCGAAATTTTTTTTCGTCCAATAAGGCTTTGTAGCGATGGCTCGCAATCGGAAATTTCCCGCGGAACACGAATATTATGATTATAAGCCCGTAGTACCCTTAGGTTGAGAAAATTGGTTAAATTTTTTTTTCGTTCAATAGGGCTTTGTAGCGATGTTGCACAATCGGAAACTTCCCGCACAACACGAATATGATAATTATAAGCCCGTAGTACCCTTAGGTTGATAAAATTGGTTAAATTTTTTTTTCGGTCAATAACGCTTTGTAGCGACGTTGCGCAATCGGAAACTTGCAGCGCAACACGAATATGATGATTATAAGCCCGTAGTTCCCTTAGGTTGACAAAATCGGTCGAAATTTCTTTTCGTCCAATAAGGCTTTGTAGCGATGTTGCACAATCGGACACTTGCAGCGCAACACGAATATGATAATTATAAGCCCGTAGTACCCTTAGGTTGAAAAAAACGGTCGAATTTTTTTTTCGTTCAATAAGGCTTTGTAGCGATGTTGCACAATCGGAAACTTGCAGCGCAACATGAATATGATGATTATAAGCCCGTAGTTCCCTTAGGTTGATAAAATCGGTCGAAATTTTGTTTCGTCCAATAAGGCCCTGTAGCGATGTGTCGCAATCGCACACTTGCAGCGCAACACGGATATGATAATTATAAGCCCGTAGTACCCTTAGGTTGATAAAATTGGTTAAATTTTGTTTTCGTTCAAAAACGCTTTGTAGCGATGTTGCACAATCGGACACTTGCAGCGCAACGCGAGTATGATGATTATAAGCCCGTAGTACCCTTAGGTTGACAAAATCGGTCGAATTTTTTTTTCGTTCAATAAGGCTTTGCAGCGATGTTGTGCAATCGGTCACTTGCAGCGCAACACGAATATGATGATTATAAGCCCGTAGTACCCTTAGGTTGAGAAAATTGGTTAAATTTTGTTGAGTTCAATAACGCTTTGTAGCGATGTTGCACAATCGGACACTTGCAGCGCAACACGAATATGATGATTATAAGCCCGTAGTACCCTTAGGTTGAAAAAATCGGTCGAATTTTTTTTTCGTTCAATAACGCTTTGTAGCGATGTTGCACAATCGGACACTTGCAGCGGAACACGAATATGATAATTATAAGCCCGTAGTACCCTTAGGTTGAAAAAATCGGTCGAATTTTTTTTTCGTTCAATAAGGCTTTGTAGCGATGTTGCACAATCAGACACTTGCAGCGCGACACGAATATGATGATTATAAGCCCGTAGTACCCTTAGGTTGAAAAAATTGGTCAAATTTTGTTTTCGTTTAATAACGCTTTGTAGCGATGTTGCACAATCGGACACTTGCAGCGCAACACGAATATGATGATTATAAGCCCGTAGTACCCTTAGGTTGACAAAATCGGTCGAAATTTGTTTTCGTCCAATAAGGCTTTGTAGCGATGTCTCGCAATCGGGCACTTGCAGCGCAACACGAATATGATGATTATAAGCCCGTAGTACCCTTAGGTTGATAAAATTGGTTAAATTGTGTTTTCGTTCAATAACGCTTTGTAGCGATGTTGCACAATCGGACACTTGCAGCGCAACACGAATATGATGATTATAAGCCCGTAGTACCCTTAGGTTGAAAAAATCGGTCGAATTTTTTTTTCGTTCAATAACGCTTTGTAGCGATGTTGCACAATCGGACACTTGCAGCGCAACACGAATATGATAATTATAAGCCCGTAGTACCCTTAGGTTGAAAAAATCGGTCGAATTTTTTTTTCGTTCAATAAGGCTTTGTAGCGATGTTGCACAATCAGACACTTGCAGCGCGACACGAATATGATGATTATAAGCCCGTAGTACCCTTAGGTTGAAAAAATTGGTCAAATTTTGTTTTCGTTTAATAACGCTTTGTAGCGATGTTGCACAATCGGACACTTGCAGCGCAACACGAATATGATGATTATAAGCCCGTAGTACCCTTAGGTTGACAAAATCGGTCGAAATTTTTTTTCGTCCAATAAGGCTTTGTAGCGATGGCTCGCAATCGGAAATTTCCCGCGGAACACGAATATTATGATTATAAGCCCGTAGTACCCTTAGGTTGAGAAAATTGGTTACATTTTTTTTTCGTTAAATAAGGCTTTGTAGCGATGTTGCACAATCGGACACTTGCAGCGCAACAGGTATATGATGATTATAAGCCCGTAGTACCCTTAGGTTGAGAAAATTGGTTAAATTTTGTTGAGTTCAATAACGCTTTGTAGCGATGTTGCACAATCGGACACTTGCAGCGCAACACGAATATGATGATTATAAGCCCGTAGTACCCTTAGGTTGAGAAAATTGGTCTAAATTTTGTTTTCGTCCAATAACGCTTTACAGCGATGGTGCACAATCGGACACTTCCAGCACAACACGAATATGATGATTATAAGCCCGTAGTACCCTTAGGTTGAGAAAATTGGTTAAATTTTTTTTTCGTTCAATAAGGCTTTGTAGCGATGTTGCACAATCGGAAACTTCCCGCACAACACGAATATGATAATTATAAGCCCGTAGTACCCTTAGGTTGATAAAATTGGTTAAATTTTGTTTCGGTCAATAACGCTTTGTAGCGATGTTGCGCAATCGGAAACTTGCAGCGCAACACGAATATGATGATTATAAGCCCGTAGTTCCCTTAGGTTGATAAAATCGGTCGAAATTTTGTTTCGTCCAATAAGGCCCTGTAGCGATGTGTCGCAATCGCACACTTGCAGCGCAACACGAATATGATAATTATAAGCCCGTAGTACCCTTAGGTTGATAAAATTGGTTAAATTTTGTTTTCGTTCAATAACGCTTTGTAGCGATGTTGCACAATCGGACACTTGCAGCGCAACGCGAGTATGATGATTATAAGCCCGTAGTACCCTTAGGTTGACAAAATCGGTCGAATTTTTTTTGTTCAATAAGGCTTTGTAGCGATGTTGCGCAATCGGAAACTTGCAGCGCAACACGAATATGATGATTATAAGCCCGTAGTACCCTTAGGTTGAAAAAATTGGTCGAATTTTGTTTTCGTTTAATAACGCTTTGTAGCGATGTTGCACAATCGGACACTTGCAGCGCAACACGAATATGATGATTATAAGCCCGTAGTACCCTTAGGTTGACAAAATCGGTCGAAATTTTTTTTCGTCCAATAAGGCTTTGTAGCGATGGCTCGCAATCGGAAATTTCCCGCGGAACACGAATATTATGATTATAAGCCCGTAGTACCCTTAGGTTGAGAAAATTGGTTAAATTTTTTTTTCGTTCAATAGGGCTTTGTAGCGATGTTGCACAATCGGAAACTTCCCGCACAACACGAATATGATAATTATAAGCCCGTAGTACCCTTAGGTTGATAAAATTGGTTAAATTTTTTTTTCGGTCAATAACGCTTTGTAGCGACGTTGCGCAATCGGAAACTTGCAGCGCAACACGAATATGATGATTATAAGCCCGTAGTTCCCTTAGGTTGACAAAATCGGTCGAAATTTCTTTTCGTCCAATAAGGCTTTGTAGCGATGTTGCACAATCGGACACTTGCAGCGCAACACGAATATGATAAATATAAGCCCGTAGTACCCTTAGGTTGAAAAAAACGGTCGAATTTTTTTTTCGTTCAATAAGGCTTTGTAGCGATGTTGCACAATCGGAAACTTGCAGCGCAACATGAATATGATGATTATAAGCCCGTAGTTCCCTTAGGTTGATAAAATCGGTCGAAATTTTGTTTCGTCCAATAAGGCCCTGTAGCGATGTGTCGCAATCGCAATCGCACTTGCAGCGCAACACGGATATGATAATTATAAGCCCGTAGTACCCTTAGGTTGATAAAATTGGTTAAATTTTGTTTTCGTTCAATAACGCTTTGTAGCGATGTTGCACAATCGGACACTTGCAGCGCAACGCGAGTATGATGATTATAAGCCCGTAGTACCCTTAGGTTGACAAAATCGGTCGAATTTTTTTTTCGTTCAATAAGGCTTTGCAGCGATGTTGTGCAATCGGTCACTTGCAGCGCAACACGAATATGATGATTATAAGCCCGTAGTACCCTTAGGTTGAGAAAATTGGTTAAATTTTGTTGAGTTCAATAACGCTTTGTAGCGATGTTGCACAATCGGACACTTGCAGCGCAACACGAATATGATGATTATAAGCCCGTAGTACCCTTAGGTTGAAAAAATCGGTCGAATTTTTTTTTCGTTCAATAACGCTTTGTAGCGATGTTGCACAATCGGACACTTGCAGCGCAACACGAATATGATAATTATAAGCCCGTAGTACCCTTAGGTTGAAAAAATCGGTCGAATTTTTTTTTCGTTCAATAAGGCTTTGTAGCGATGTTGCACAATCAGACACTTGCAGCGCGACACGAATATGATGATTATAAGCCCGTAGTACCCTTAGGTTGAAAAAATTGGTCAAATTTTGTTTTCGTTTAATAACGCTTTGTAGCGATGTTGCACAATCGGACACTTGCAGCGCAACACGAATATGATGATTATAAGCCCGTAGTACCCTTAGGTTGAAAAAATCGGTCGAATTTTTTTTTCGTTCAATAACGCTTTGTAGCGATGTTGCACAATCGGACACTTGCAGCGCAACACGAATATGATAATTATAAGCCCGTAGTACCCTTAGGTTGAAAAAATCGGTCGAATTTTTTTTTCGTTCAATAAGGCTTTGTAGCGATGTTGCACAATCAGACACTTGCAGCGCGACACGAATATGATGATTATAAGCCCGTAGTACCCTTAGGTTGAAAAAATTGGTCAAATTTTGTTTTCGTTTAATAACGCTTTGTAGCGATGTTGCACAATCGGACACTTGCAGCGCAACGCGAGTATGATGATTATAAGCCCGTAGTACCCTTAGGTTGACAAAATCGGAGAATTTTTTTTTCGTTCAATAAGGCTTTGCAGCGATGTTGTGCAATCGGTCAATTGCAGCGCAACACGAATATGATGATTATAAGCCCGTAGTACCCTTAGGTTGAGAAAATTGGTCTAAATTTTGTTTTCGTCCAATAACGCTTTACAGCGATGTTGCACAATCGGACACTTCCGGCACAACACGAATATGATGATTATAAGCCCGTAGTACCCTTAGGTTGAGAAAATTGGTTAAATTTTGTTGAGTTCAATAACGCTTTGTAGCGATGTTGCACAATCGGACACTTGCAGCGCAACACGAATATGATGATTATAAGCCCGTAGTACTCTTAGGTAGACAAAATCGGTCGAAATTTTGTTTCGTCCAATAAGGCTTTGTAGCGATGTCTCGCAATCGGACACTTGCAGCGCAACACGAATATGATGATTATAAGCCCGTAGTACCCTTAGGTTGAAAAAATCGGTCGAATTTTTTTTTCGTTCAATAAGGCTTTGTAGCGATGTTGCGCAATCGGAAACTTGCAGCGCAACACGAATATGATGATTATAAGCCCGTAGTACCCTTAGGTTGAAAAAATTGGTCGAATTTTGTTTTCGTTTAATAACGCTTTGTAGCGATGTTGCACAATCGGACACTTGCAGCGCAACACGAATATGATGATTATAAGCCCGTAGTACCCTTAGGTTGAAAAAATTGGTCAAATTTTGTTTTCGTTTAATAACGCTTTGTAGCGATGTTGCACAATCGGACACTTGCAGCGCAACACGAATATGATGATTATAAGCCCGTAGTACCCTTAGGTTGAAAAAATCGGTCGAATTTTTTTTTCGTTCAATAACGCTTTGTAGCGATGTTGCACAATCGGACACTTGCAGCGCAACACGAATATGATAATTATAAGCCCGTAGTACCCTTAGGTTGAAAAAATCGGTCGAATTTTTTTTTCGTTCAATAAGGCTTTGTAGCGATGTTGCACAATCAGACACTTGCAGCGCGACACGAATATGATGATTATAAGCCCGTAGTACCCTTAGGTTGAAAAAATTGGTCAAATTTTGTTTTCGTTTAATAACGCTTTGTAGCGATGTTGCACAATCGGACACTTGCAGCGCAACACGAATATGATGATTATAAGCCCGTAGTACCCTTAGGTTGACAAAATCGGTCGAAATTTTTTTTCGTCCAATAAGGCTTTGTAGCGATGGCTCGCAATCGGAAATTTCCCGCGGAACACGAATATTATGATTATAAGCCCGTAGTACCCTTAGGTTGAAAAAATTGGTCAAATTTTGTTTTCGTTTAATAACGCTTTGTAGCGATGTTGCACAATCGGACACTTGCAGCGCAACACGAATATGATGATTATAAGCCCGTAGTACCCTTAGGTTGACAAAATCGGTCGAAATTTTTTTTCGTCCAATAAGGCTTTGTAGCGATGGCTCGCAATCGGAAATTTCCCGCGGAACACGAATATTATGATTATAAGCCCGTAGTACCCTTAGGTTGAGAAAATTGGTTACATTTTTTTTTCGTTAAATAAGGCTTTGTAGCGATGTTGCACAATCGGACACTTGCAGCGCAACAGGTATATGATGATTATAAGCCCGTAGTACCCTTAGGTTGAGAAAATTGGTTAAATTTTGTTGAGTTCAATAACGCTTTGTAGCGATGTTGCACAATCGGACACTTGCAGCGCAACACGAATATGATGATTATAAGCCCGTAGTACCCTTAGGTTGAGAAAATTGGTCTAAATTTTGTTTTCGTCCAATAACGCTTTACAGCGATGGTGCACAATCGGACACTTCCAGCACAACACGAATATGATGATTATAAGCCCGTAGTACCCTTAGGTTGAGAAAATTGGTTAAATTTTTTTTTCGTTCAATAAGGCTTTTTAGCGATGTTGCACAATCGGAAACTTCCCGCACAACACGAATATGATAATTATAAGCCCGTAGTACCCTTAGGTTGATAAAATTGGTTAAATTTTGTTTCGGTCAATAACGCTTTGTAGCGATGTTGCGCAATCGGAAACTTGCAGCGCAACACGAATATGATGATTATAAGCCCGTAGTTCCCTTAGGTTGATAAAATCGGTCGAAATTTTGTTTCGTCCAATAAGGCCCTGTAGCGATGTGTCGCAATCGCACACTTGCAGCGCAACACGAATATGATAATTATAAGCCCGTAGTACCCTTAGGTTGATAAAATCGGTTAAATTTTGTTTTCGTTCAATAACGCTTTGTAGCGATGTTGCACAATCGGACACTTGCAGCGCAACGCGAGTATGATGATTATAAGCCCGTAGTACCCTTAGGTTGACAAAATCGGAGAATTTTTTTTTCGTTCAATAAGGCTTTGCAGCGATGTTGTGCAATCGGTCACTTGCAGCGCAACACGAATATGATGATTATAAGCCCGTAGTACCCTTAGGTTGAGAAAATTGGTCTAAATTTTGTTTTCGTCCAATAACGCTTTACAGCGATGTTGCACAATCGGACACTTCCGGCACAACACGAATATGATGATTATAAGCCCGTAGTACCCTTAGGTTGAGAAAATTGGTTAAATTTTGTTGAGTTCAATAACGCTTTGTAGCGATGTTGCACAATCGGACACTTGCAGCGCAACACGAATATGATGATTATAAGCCCGTAGTACTCTTAGGTAGACAAAATCGGTCGAAATTTTGTTTCGTCCAATAAGGCTTTGTAGCGATGTCTCGCAATCGGACACTTGCAGCGCAACACGAATATGATGATTATAAGCCCGTAGTACCCTTAGGTTGAAAAAATCGGTCGATTTTTTTTTTCGTTCAATAAGGCTTTGTAGCGATGTTGCGCAATCGGAAACTTGCAGCGCAACACGAATATGATGATTATAAGCCCGTAGTACCCTTAGGTTGAAAAAATTGGTCGAATTTTGTTTTCGTTTAATAACGCTTTGTAGCGATGTTGCACAATCGGACACTTGCAGCGCAACACGAATATGATGATTATAAGCCCGTAGTACCCTTAGGTTGACAAAATCGGTCGAAATTTTTTTTCGTCCAATAAGGCTTTGTAGCGATGGCTCGCAATCGGAAATTTCCCGCGGAACACGAATATTATGATTATAAGCCCGTAGTACCCTTAGGTTGAGAAAATTGGTTAAATTTTGTTTTCGTTCAATAGGGCTTTGTAGCGATGTTGCACAATCGGAAACTTCCCGCACAACACGAATATGATAATTATAAGCCCGTAGTACCCTTAGGTTGATAAAATTGGTTAAATTTTTTTTTCGGTCAATAACGCTTTGTAGCGACGTTGCGCAATCGGAAACTTGCAGCGCAACACGAATATGATGATTATAAGCCCGTAGTTCCCTTAGGTTGACAAAATCGGTCGAAATTTCTTTTCGTCCAATAAGGCTTTGTAGCGATGTTGCACAATCGGACACTTGCAGCGCAACACGAATATGATAATTATAAGCCCGTAGTACCCTTAGGTTGAAAAAAACGGTCGAATTTTTGTTTCGTTCAATAAGGCTTTGTAGCGATGTTGCACAATCGGAAACTTGCAGCGCAACATGAATATGATGATTATAAGCCCGTAGTTCCCTTAGGTTGATAAAATCGGTCGAAATTTTGTTTCGTCCAATAAGGCCCTGTAGCGATGTGTCGCAATCGCACACTTGCAGCGCAACACGGATATGATAATTATAAGCCCGTAATACCCTTAGGTTGATAAAATTGGTTAAATTTTGTTTTCGTTCAATAACGCTTTGTAGCGATGTTGCACAATCGGACACTTGCAGCGCAACGCGAGTATGATGATTATAAGCCCGTAGTACCCTTAGGTTGACAAAATCGGTCGAATTTTTTTTTCGTTCAATAAGGCTTTGCAGCGATGTTGTGCAATCGGTCACTTGCAGCGCAACACGAATATGATGATTATAAGCCCGTAGTACCCTTAGGTTGAGAAAATTGGTTAAATTTTGTTGAGTTCAATAACGCTTTGTAGCGATGTTGCACAATCGGACACTTGCAGCGCAACACGAATATGATGATTATAAGCCCGTAGTACCCTTAGGTTGACAAAATCGGTCGAAATTTTTTTTCGTCCAATAAGGCTTTGTAGCGATGTCTCGCAATCGGGCACTTGCAGCGCAACACGAATATGATGATTATAAGCCCGTAGTACCCTTAGGTTGAAAAAATCGGTCGAATTTTTTTTTCGTTCAATAAGGCTTTGTAGCGATGTTGCACAATCAGACACTTGCAGCGCGACACGAATATGATGATTATAAGCCCGTAGTACCCTTAGGTTGAAAAAATTGGTCAAATTTTGTTTTCGTTTAATAACGCTTTGTAGCGATGTTGCACAATCGGACACTTGCAGCGCAACACGAATATGATGATTATAAGCCCGTAGTACCCTTAGGTTGACAAAATCGGTCGAAATTTTTTTTCGTCCAATAAGGCTTTGTAGCGATGGCTCGCAATCGGAAATTTCCCGCGGAACACGAATATTATGATTATAAGCCCGTAGTACCCTTAGGTTGAGAAAATTGGTCTAAATTTTGTTTTCGTCCAATAACGCTTTACAGCGATGGTGCACAATCGGACACTTCCAGCACAACACGAATATGATGTATATAAGCCCGTAGTACCCTTAGGTTGAGAAAATTGGTTAAATTTTGTTTTCGTTCAATAAGGCTTTGTAGCGATGTTGCACAATCGGAAACTTCCCGCACAACACGAATATGATAATTATAAGCCCGTAGTACCCTTAGGTTGATAAAATTGGTTAAATTTTTTTTCGTTAAATAAGGCTTTGTAGCGATGTTGCACAATCGGACACTTGCAGCGCAACAGGTATATGATGATTATAAGCCCGTAGTACCCTTAGGTTGAGAAAATTGGTTAAATTTTGTTGAGTTCAATAACGCTTTGTAGCGATGTTGCACAATCGGACACTTGCAGCGCAACACGAATATGATGATTATAAGCCCGTAGTACCCTTAGGTTGAGAAAATTGGTCTAAATTTTGTTTTCGTCCAATAACGCTTTACAGCGATGGTGCACAATCGGACACTTCCAGCACAACACGAATATGATGATTATAAGCCCGTAGTACCCTTAGGTTGAGAAAATTGGTTAAATTTTTTTTTCGTTCAATAAGGCTTTGTAGCGATGTTGCACAATCGGAAACTTCCCGCACAACACGAATATGATAATTATAAGCCCGTAGTACCCTTAGGTTGATAAAATTGGTTAAATTTTGTTTCGGTCAATAACGCTTTGTAGCGATGTTGCGCAATCGGAAACTTGCAGCGCAACACGAATATGATGATTATAAGCCCGTAGTTCCCTTAGGTTGATAAAATCGGTCGAAATTTTGTTTCGTCCAATAAGGCCCTGTAGCGATGTGTCGCAATCGCACACTTGCAGCGCAACACGAATATGATAATTATAAGCCCGTAGTACCCTTAGGTTGATAAAATTGGTTAAATTTTGTTTTCGTTCAATAACGCTTTGTAGCGATGTTGCACAATCGGACACTTGCAGCGCAACGCGAGTATGATGATTATAAGCCCGTAGTACCCTTAGGTTGACAAAATCGGTCGAATTTTTTTTTCGTTCAATAAGGCTTTGTAGCGATGTTGCGCAATCGGAAACTTGCAGCGCAACACGAATATGATGATTATAAGCCCGTAGTACCCTTAGGTTGAAAAAATTGGTCGAATTTTGTTTTCGTGTAATAACGCTTTGTAGCGATGTTGCACAATCGGACACTTGCAGCGCAACACGAATATGATGATTATAAGCCCGTAGTACCCTTAGGTTGACAAAATCGGTCGAAATTTTTTTTCGTCCAATAAGGCTTTGTAGCGATGGCTCGCAATCGGAAATTTCCCGCGGAACACGAATATTATGATTATAAGCCCGTAGTACCCTTAGGTTGAGAAAATTGGTTAAATTTTTTTTTCGTTCAATAGGGCTTTGTAGCGATGTTGCACAATCGGAAACTTCCCGCACAACACGAATATGATAATTATAAGCCCGTAGTACCCTTAGGTTGATAAAATTGGTTAAATTTTTTTTTCGGTCAATAACGCTTTGTAGCGACGTTGCGCAATCGGAAACTTGCAGCGCAACACGAATATGATGATTATAAGCCCGTAGTTCCCTTAGGTTGACAAAATCGGTCGAAATTTCTTTTCGTCCAATAAGGCTTTGTAGCGATGTTGCACAATCGGACACTTGCAGCGCAACACGAATATGATAATTATAAGCCCGTAGTACCCTTAGGTTGAAAAAAACGGTCGAATTTTTTTTTCGTTCAATAAGGCTTTGTAGCGATGTTGCACAATCGGAAACTTGCAGCGCAACATGAATATGATGATTATAAGCCCGTAGTTCCCTTAGGTTGATAAAATCGGTCGAAATTTTGTTTCGTCCAATAAGGCCCTGTAGCGATGTGTCGCAATCGCAATCGCACTTGCAGCGCAACACGGATATGATAATTATAAGCCCGTAGTACCCTTAGGTTGATAAAATTGGTTAAATTTTGTTTTCGTTCAATAACGCTTTGTAGCGATGTTGCACAATCGGACACTTGCAGCGCAACGCGAGTATGATGATTATAAGCCCGTAGTACCCTTAGGTTGACAAAATCGGTCGAATTTTTTTTTCGTTCAATAAGGCTTTGCAGCGATGTTGTGCAATCGGTCACTTGCAGCGCAACACGAATATGATGATTATAAGCCCGTAGTACCCTTAGGTTGAGAAAATTGGTTAAATTTTGTTGAGTTCAATAACGCTTTGTAGCGATGTTGCACAATCGGACACTTGCAGCGCAACACGAATATGATGATTATAAGCCCGTAGTACCCTTAGGTTGAAAAAATCGGTCGAATTTTTTTTTCGTTCAATAACGCTTTGTAGCGATGTTGCACAATCGGACACTTGCAGCGCAACACGAATATGATAATTATAAGCCCGTAGTACCCTTAGGTTGAAAAAATCGGTCGAATTTTTTTTTCGTTCAATAAGGCTTTGTAGCGATGTTGCACAATCAGACACTTGCAGCGCGACACGAATATGATGATTATAAGCCCGTAGTACCCTTAGGTTGAAAAAATTGGTCAAATTTTGTTTTCGTTTAATAACGCTTTGTAGCGATGTTGCACAATCGGACACTTGCAGCGCAACACGAATATGATGATTATAAGCCCGTAGTACCCTTAGGTTGAAAAAATCGGTCGAATTTTTTTTTCGTTCAATAACGCTTTGTAGCGATGTTGCACAATCGGACACTTGCAGCGCAACACGAATATGATAATTATAAGCCCGTAGTACCCTTAGGTTGAAAAAATCGGTCGAATTTTTTTTTCGTTCAATAAGGCTTTGTAGCGATGTTGCACAATCAGACACTTGCAGCGCGACACGAATATGATGATTATAAGCCCGTAGTACCCTTAGGTTGAAAAAATTGGTCAAATTTTGTTTTCGTTTAATAACGCTTTGTAGCGATGTTGCACAATCGGACACTTGCAGCGCAACACGAATATGATGATTATAAGCCCGTAGTACCCTTAGGTTGACAAAATCGGTCGAAATTTGTTTTCGTCCAATAAGGCTTTGTAGCGATGGCTCGCAATCGGAAATTTCCCGCGGAACACGAATATTATGATTATAAGCCCGTAGTACCCTTAGGTTGAGAAAATTGGTTACATTTTTTTTTCGTTAAATAAGGCTTTGTAGCGATGTTGCACAATCGGACACTTGCAGCGCAACAGGTATATGATGATTATAAGCCCGTAGTACCCTTAGGTTGAGAAAATTGGTTAAATTTTGTTGAGTTCAATAACGCTTTGTAGCGATGTTGCACAATCGGACACTTGCAGCGCAACACGAATATGATGATTATAAGCCCGTAGTACCCTTAGGTTGATAAAATTGGTTAAATTTTGTTTTCGTTCAATAACGCTTTGTAGCGATGTTGCACAATCGGACACTTGCAGCGCAACGCGAGTATGATGATTATAAGCCCGTAGTACCCTTAGGTTGACAAAATCGGAGAATTTTTTTTTCGTTCAATAAGGCTTTGCAGCGATGTTGTGCAATCGGTCACTTGCAGCGCAACACGAATATGATGATTATAAGCCCGTAGTACCCTTAGGTTGAGAAAATTGGTCTAAATTTTGTTTTCGTCCAATAACGCTTTACAGCGATGTTGCACAATCGGACACTTCCGGCACAACACGAATATGATGATTATAAGCCCGTAGTACCCTTAGGTTGAGAAAATTGGTTAAATTTTGTTGAGTTCAATAACGCTTTGTAGCGATGTTGCACAATCGGACACTTGCAGCGCAACACGAATATGATGATTATAAGCCCGTAGTACTCTTAGGTAGACAAAATCGGTCGAAATTTTGTTTCGTCCAATAAGGCTTTGTAGCGATGTCTCGCAATCGGACACTTGCAGCGCAACACGAATATGATGATTATAAGCCCGTAGTACCCTTAGGTTGAAAAAATCGGTCGAATTTTTTTTTCGTTCAATAAGGCTTTGTAGCGATGTTGCGCAATCGGAAACTTGCAGCGCAACACGAATATGATGATTATAAGCCCGTAGTACCCTTAGGTTGAAAAAATTGGTCGAATTTTGTTTTCGTTTAATAACGCTTTGTAGCGATGTTGCACAATCGGACACTTGCAGCGCAACACGAATATGATGATTATAAGCCCGTAGTACCCTTAGGTTGACAAAATCGGTCGAAATTTTTTTTCGTCCAATAAGGCTTTGTAGCGATGGCTCGCAATCGGAAATTTCCCGCGGAAC